>CM067350.1:78939839-78964839 GCA_034190875.2 Urechis unicinctus | reverse complement strand
TGTTCCGCTGTCTATTACCGCGCATATAATCACGATGAGGCTGCTTAGGCTGGTGTTTGACTTTCCGGACTGTCGACACCGAAGCATGTCACAGCTTCACAAAATCGGACATTTTAAGGCCGCTTTCGGAACCCATGTCAACATTGACTAAGCCAATAAATCTTGAAATGTTCGCAAAAATTCGTCGAAGTTATCTATTCGCGTAAGTCTGCATGCAATAGACTGAGACCTAGGAAGTGCGCTGTAATGATGATTCCTTGTCACGTAGATTTCACGAACGTTATGTATTTGTATGATTCTGAATTTTGCCGCATTCTCCTGGCAATCGATTTAATATATGCAAACATTCCAATTTCTATATATTTCCTCTGCATTGGAACTCTAATTTACGGGTTTCCATCAGACACGAGGCTATAGCTTGGTTAACACTGTCCGCAATTGTGATGCGTACACCAATATCATAGCGTCAATGAATATAAGCCCATGAGAAGAGGCAGTGATGAGGTAGGATCGCATCAGCCTCAGTGAGTTTTGGTTACAACCGCGTGGGAATGTGGGATACAATGTCAATGGATCTACGAAAGACGTAAAAGATGAGGTAATGCAAAAAGTACGCGTTCCCGCGGAATGAACAGGATGATCGGTAGTAGTGGAACGTTATCAATAGCCTCTCGTGCTGCTTGAGAGCATAACATCAATTAATTTGATTTACTAGGAAGGCTAGATAAATAGATCAACAGTGTGTTTCATTATAGTAATGTAATCATGGCTGTTAACAAATGCGCTTCTATCGACCTAAAGGCTTAAATCATCCATGGCGATGAACCGAGGCGACACCATTGACGTCAAGAAGATGATGCGAGGCAGCACCCCTGACGTCATTGCGATTATACGAGGCAGCACCCTTGACGTCATTGCGATTATACGAGGCAGCACCCCTGACGTCATTGCGATTATACGAGGCAGCACCCCTGACGTCATTGCGATTATACGAGGCAGCACCCCTGACGTCATTGCGATTATACGAGGCAGCACCCCTGACGTCATTGCGATTATACGAGGCAGCACCCCTGACGTCATTGCGATTATACAAGGCAGCACCCCTGACGTCATTGCGATTATACGAGGCAGCACCCCTGACGTCATTGCGATTATACGAGGCAGCACCCCTGACGTCATTGCGATTATACGAGCAGCACCCCTGACGTCATTGCGATTATACAAGGCAGCACCCCTGACGTCATTTGCGATTATACGAGGCAGCACCCCTGACGTCATTGCGATTATACGAGGCAGCACCCCTGACGTCATTGCGATTATACGAGGCAGCACCCCTGACGTCATTGCGATTATACGAGGCAGCACAATTGTCATCATGGAGACGATACGAGGTAGGCTCATACAGGTAATTAGAGGTAATGTTGCAGATTCGTTTGATTATTGCTGGCGTTGTAATGACATATCATACGGTGTAGTACATGGCTTTAAATTGCATACCTCAGTTTTAATCTCTACCGATATACTGTGATGCCTTGTGCCGTTCCAAGGCAACTCCCTATCCTTGTATTGTAACTAACCATTACCTATGTTTGTTCATTATTGGGGATTGCGTCGAAAACAAGATCATTCATCAAGCCATAATGCTGACATATAAACTTATTGCTGAACGTTGTGGTATGCGCTTGTCGACGGATCAGCGACAATATGGTCTCTGGGTCATAATGTATCCTTGACCTTAACTTTCATACGAGTACAGCTATTTTACAAACGACATATAGAACCTCAATGGGGTATAACTCGCATTACATATTCTAGCATACATAAATAGATAATTGCTGAATGCAAGGTGTGGCATAATTAGGTCACGTTGTAACAGAGGCGTTTGGTTAGGCCTATTCCGTCTACCAAGGATCACCAAATAACTTTATCACGTCAAAACACCATCATGACTGGTGGTAAGGGCAGGACGTGTTGGTCTACTGTAGTCTCTTAAGATGTACAAGTATGTTTGTACGGCAAAGCAACAACACGTTACAATATCAATAACCGTTATTGCTTTGCTACCGCGTGTTCATTTGTGAACACGCGTTATGACTGAATTTGTGGGAGCCGTGACATGAATTTGTTTACAAACAACATACGGCAATACCCCACTTCAACAATTTTGTTTCAATATGCTTTTCACCACATAAAAAAACTTGGAACAAAGCACTTGCTCAGACATACTTAAAAAATAGCATGCTTGAATAGATAGTATGTTTTGGTGTCTGGATAGTATTCGGCACCTCATCACATTACAAATTATGTTCGTTGAGGATAGCAAGACCATTATCGTGTCAAGCGACCAAATGTTCGGCTATCCAACATCTGGGTGAGAACGTGGGCATGTGAACAACACGGACGGTACTGTAGAATAAATGCGCACACCAAGCTCATATAACCAACACTGATCACGTGGGTGGATGATACGGGGACCTGGATCTCATCAATCCATGCACGGATTCCTCATCTGTGTCTTATCGTTAGTTACATGCTCTCGCGATGTTAGTTGTCGTCTTACGATTGCATCAATCACCGTTATTGCTAAGCGGCGGGGGCTGCCATAGCATATATGTGGCGTCAACAACTAATTTGCATAATTTGTTTGCTGTCGCAGCAATAAACATTTCTTGCCTCATAGAATAATAAGCACAATTTATCATAGATGGGATAATACAAGGAATTCGTGCTACCCCAGTTCGGTACAAATTGACCAAGGTTGAAAATGCTTAACACATTGTCATGATACCGTTTGATCAGCAAATCATCACCAATAAAGCTATTTTCAAGCCAAGTTGGCGCCACATTAGCCGGCGTAAAGACTGCGCCATTATGGGCATTGCTATGAAAGGCCAGCCATTCCCATGATTGCTAGGCTCCAGGTACTGTCGCTTAACGGTCGCCACCAAAACAAGACTATTAATTGCGCCATGAAGACACCCGTATTTTTGCCATTAGTTGTTTATCACAGTGTGTCAGGGCATCCTCTTTCTGTGATCAATCATTTGCTAGAACAGATTCTGTAGAACATTGATTCAAGAGTTTTTATTGCTGTGCGCTACTGTTATCTTATATGCCTAGCTTCGACAGGCGGCAGTTTTAGTCATCTAAGGCAGGAAAGCTCCGGGTAGGTTGGTTGCCGCAAAATAGCGACTAGATTGTGATTGACATGGCAGCTAACAATACTTACCTTGGAACATGTCGGCAATGGGTCACCATCTTATTAGACTGGCGATTTGGGTTATGCAAGCAAGCAGTCGCCTGACGTAGCGTAAATGTGGATACATAAAATGCTATCATCTATAAACGTATATCTTCCTGTGTAACTATGTAACCTTTCTACATAGAACTAAATAACAATATATGGGGTTAACAATGCTGTTCACCAATATGTGTGTGTAATGTTGCCACAGCTCTTTCAGTACAGCATCGTATTTAGATAACTTTGGTAATGATATTACGCCCGTCAGTACAATTGTGCACTTTCACAGACACAAGCTTAAATTGTTACAGATAGCTAAATCAAGGACATTATGCATTATGAGACACGGCGTGATCACAGCCTATTGAAATCTACCAAATGTGGGACCCAGGAAAATGAACTGTATTTTCTGTTCGTCTGATATTATACCTTATTACTGTCCTATCTGAGGTGTACTTGTTGGAAGTTAGCAAAAACATCAAAACAACTACGACCGTACACCTTACAGGCTGTACATATACCACGCCCATCGCGAACCCCAAAGCCCCCGATAGTGTATGGCAGCGGGCTCATATAACGATACCAAAATAGAAATCGTATGAAGCCGTATGCTTATCAACGATATATAATAGGTTGCGCGGCAACTAAACTCTTTGATATCAAATATCAGCTATAAATAGGTGTAGCTACACTTATATTTTTTAATTATCTTTAGCATCATACCATCTAAACGATAGGCCAGTGTTGCGCAAGAAAAAAACGAGGTAAATTTACTGTTGTTATATATTATCGACTTCACCGAATTGACCTTCCAACTGTAGCGTGTTCAGAAATACGAGGGATCCAGCACGTAAAAATGATCGACCTTTGTGACGCCGAATTATTTCTCCCCACATGTTTCTTTGGATGTGGCATCATTCACGCTTCTGTGAACTTACATCATTCATGGAAACAATCTTCGTGATGGCGCATAACCGCATCAGCTTCATCACCACAGAATGCCGCATCCACAAATCACAAGGCTCTTTTGGCTTTCCAATCTCAAACAGCACCAACACGAACGTCTCAAGAACCTCACAATATTGGCGATGTAAACAGTCCTCCTGTCCTACATAGCCTTTCTCCCATCACTACAGCTATCCGAAACCATTGAGGTAGCCAAGGGTTCACACATACGCTCGGTCGTCAAGTTCTGCCCTGGGAATTGAAAGCAAATGACTGCCATTGCGGTATTAGTATTAACTATGAAATAGTGATAACATCCTGTTTCGTCCGATGAGTAGGTCAGCCTTTGGAGGCGTGCAAGGTTCTGGCAAGGGTGGAGGGAGGTGAGATTGAAGAATATATTACCTGATAAGGTCAATAATTGTCTATGAGTGCCAACATGCTTTGTTTGTGGAACGAAATACGTGGTTGATATGAATAAATTACCACGCAACATAATATCGAAACCAGTTATTGCAAGGTATATATTGATTATTCTTTTAGTAGACGCATAAAATAACCGGGAAATACTAAATAGTGTTTACCGTTCATGGAATCATCGAATAATTGTCACTAATGACTAAATGTGCTGTATCAAATATCATCGAGAAAAATCCATTATTAGATTAACAGATAGTGACTACGTAATGTGCAGGTTTGTTATTCGCGTAATACCATCAAGGAAGGGGGCTTTGACTGGTTATGATGTGAGTGACCTTTTTCTGCATTAAGAGACCAGTGTATCAGGGAGCATATGTGCGGACCTTTTTCTGCATTAAGAGACCAGTGTATCAGGGAGCATATGAGCGGACCTTTTTCTGCATTAAGAGACCAGTGTACCAGGGAGCATATGTGCGGTCCTTTTTCTGCATTAAGAGACCAGTGTATCAGGGAGCATATGTGCCGTCCTTTTTCTGCATTAAGAGACCAGTGTATCAGGGAGCATATGTGCGGACCATTTTCTGCATTAAGAGACCAGTGTATCAGGGAGCATATGTGCGGACCTTTTTCTGCATTAAGAGACCAGTGTATCAGGGAGCATATGTGCGGACCTTTTTCTGCATTAAGAGACCAGTGTATCAGGGAGCATATGTGCGGTCCTTTTTCTGCATTAAGAGACCAGTGTATCAGGGAGCATATGTGCGGACCTTTTTCTGCATTAAGAGACCAGTGTATCAGGGAGCATATGTGCGGTCCTTTTTCTGCATTAAGAGACCAGTGTATCAGGGAGCATATGTGCGGACCTTTTTCTGCATTAAGAGACCAGTGTACCAGGGAGCATATGTGCGGTCCTTTTTCTGCATTAAGAGACCAGTGTATCAGGGAGCATAGACTGCAGTGTATCAGGGAGCATATGTGCGGACCTTTTTCTGCATTAAGAGACCAGTGTATCAGCATATGTGCGGACCTTTTTCTGCAGACCAGTGTATCAGGGAGCATATGTGCGGTCCCTTTTTCTGCATTAAGAGACCAGTGTATCAGGGAGCATATGTGCGGGACCTTTTTCTGCATTAAGAGACCAGTGTATCAGGGAGCATATGTGCGGACCTTTTTCTGCATTAAGAGACCAGTGTATCAGGGAGCATATGTGCGGACCTTTTTCTGCATTAAGAGACCAGTGTATCAGGGAGCATATGTGCGGTCCTTTTTCTGCATTAAGAGACCAGTGTATCAGGGAGCATATGTGCGGTCCTTTTTCTGCATTAATAGACCAGTGTATCAGGGAGCATATGTGCGGACCTTTTTCTGCATTAAGAGACCAGTGTATCAGGGAGCATATGTGCGGTCCTTTTATATACTATGGTTACGTATGTGTTTGCGTCAGGGCAAAAAGTGACCGATGGTTTCTATCCAAGCACCATGCTTCTCGATCCTATATATCCAGCGATTTATTAAGTAAACGCTCATTCATCAAAGTTTTATAAGAACCATCTTTAACTTGGATGCAGCTGTATGGAGTCCAAAGTGGATGGGGAGGGGGTGGGGGGGGGGGGGGGGGGGGTTGTGATTTGCGTAATGCATAGTATTTTACCAAAGGAATGAATTTCAAATGGATCAAATGAGTCTGATGACAGGTTTGTGATATGCTTCGAAGTCGTTAAGCCACACATGCCACAGATCACAAGCTAATGCGACCGTGACCCATTATTGGCATGCTCCAAGGTACTTATTGTTAGCTAACTTGTCAATCACAATCAAGTCTCTGTTGACTCAGTACAATGAAGGAAATTCCGAATATTGATGAAAATCATGTTTCAGAAGGACGACTCTGGATAACCTAATCGATGTTGTTCGAGGTTTGGTAACCTATGTACAAACGGTTCTTTATCAATCTATGATTCTTATATGTTACTCTTGTAGTTTAAATTGCTGCTAAATATTCACTTCAATTGCAACTAAATATCTCCACTTGCCCTCTAGGATATACCGCGATGCCCAACTAATGGCAAAATTTATGTTATCTTGCTAGCGAATGTCGTGTCTTGGTGCTGATCCATAAGCCACACTACCTGGAGACAAGCATCTATGGGAATGGCTGAAATACCCATAGTGGCGTATCCATTGCGCTTCCTTATGTGGCACCATGTCGGCTGGGAACTAGATATGTGGGTGATAATTTGCTGTCCCGCCCGTTGCATAACGATAGCTCTTGAAGCTTTTTTAATTCTAGTCCATGTTAACCCAACCAACCGAATTGTTATCGCCAAGAACATGCTAATAAGCCTCTTGTGATGTTCTTTTTGCCTAAACGCTAATATCTATATTGATACAAAGCAAAGCAATCCCCAAACTATCTAAGAAGATATCCGAGGTATCTTGTTTATTAGATAAGAAGGAAATACGGAATCAGAAGAAAATCTTTAAAATCAATTTTTTCTCATGAAACATCACACACAATAAATATATAGATAACTGTCCTGTGATGCCTAGCCTGTAGCTTTGCACAAGTATTGATCTCTAAAATGATATTGACATGACATGGCAGATGTATAATTAGCCTTATAAACGCAGTTGCAGTATAATGTTATATGCATCATAAATATCATAGCTATGTTCTTGCATCCCGTATCAGCATCCCGCGTCAGGTTTAAATACCAACGTTTATTGAGTACAGTGCTCGACCGAAACAGAAAGTTTAGGTTGAAACACATTTACTTAAAATGAACCCCATATATATATATTACATAGGGTCATGTGCGAATCGCTTTAGCCACTGTTTTTTTGCGAATATCGTCCAACAAAATGACCCGTTTTTCATGCGGGTTAATGCTATCTATAATGCGTTCCCTGTTTGCCTTTTAAAGGGTAAATCAACTCTCGATTCTTTATATGGGCCTTGATTAAATTCATGCCGTAAAATTTATCTGCTAGAATATTTATTTAAATTGTACATTGTATGTGCAAACGTGTCTACATCCACAAAGAACGCTGTTATTGTGTTTTGTTGGTATATGATTATCTCTCACATACATACCAATCATACATTGTATTTCAAATGCTTCAAAATCCAAAGAGCATATTATACGACTCTGCTCAGGAATATGATAACCAAAAATATAATGCATTCTGTTGATTCTTGTGTTTTGCCCGTATTACGTTTCTTGAAGCAGAGGTCTCCCAAAACACCCCTTTGACATCAATGACGACCGAACGAGCTTGAAATGTTTGATAACTTGCGTTTACTAGATTATCTGAACTTACTAAGGAATTAACACTTTGTTGCGGTATGTTTTATATCTGCGTTGAAATGAAATTACATCGCGATGGATGATATGCATGTAAGTTCCATCGAAGGAAATGTTATCTGTCAGGGACGACGGGGCTATGATTGAGGTGTGGGTAGGGTGGAGGGGGGGGGGGGGGTCGGTTATCATCTCCTCTTGGGAGAGGGTAATTTGTTTCAGGGGGCGGGTCGTACTATTTTTCTTACAATCGATGATGTGGTGATAACTAAGCTTGTCACATATGCATATCCGCGACTGATCTACGTAAACCACGTTAGTTAAATGTTCCGAAGATTTCAAAAGCGAAACTGCTTTAATATATATTGATTACATGCTAATATTTTAAATATTTGAATCTAGTTGTTGATTTCGGCTACTTCATGGACATGTGTGCGATTTAACAGGTTGCTTCATTGCATAAACAAGCAGCCTGGCGGTTTATCACTAATGGACAGACACACAATCTAGGAGCGTTTGTTAGCTCAGCTGAACAGTGGAGCGTACAAATGAGGCAATATAACTATTGTAAAAGCAATTTCGTCTTGCAAATGCAAGAAAAAAGGATAAGGCATTACGTGATATAATGAAACAAAAATGCAGAAGCACATGGATAATGTGTCGCGAATAATACCATTTAGCAATATGTTAATATGCCAAGGGTTAGTTTGTAAGGAGGGTTATACAAATTGCATCTTCACTTGAGGTTTGTTCAAACGTCACCATAGCTTTCATGGGGGAGGATCGAAATATTTTCAACTTCAGAAAACCCTTCTTTCATATCAAAGATTGGTTTTTGTTCAATGGCACATGTTTCACCTAGCAGAAGTTTCGTCAGCATAAAAAAATATCGGAGTTAAATATACAAGCTTTTTAATATCATGATGTACCTAACCTCATGCCATCGATTCTCGTTAAGATTAAAGTTTATATAGTACTACTGAATCCACACATATCGCAACAAATCTGAGGAATCAATCATGAAAAGCACGCACTGATTTGACATCAATCATTGCAATTATAAATTTCAATGAAAATGCTGGCCGAAAGCAGGCGGCGAATAGCAACGCAGGGTGAGGACATGAACAGTCTTCACGATCCCAAACACAAGAGCGGAGGTCACACAGAAAGAAGAGTAGGCCTTTCTAATAGGCACAAATTATTATGAAAAATATGATTGAATACCAATAACTGTTGGAATGCTTATGATATGCTATAGCGACATTGTTTATATTTAATATCGATCGTACTGAAAGGAGTGTTGTCTAGCTTTTTCCGGTAATTGTACGCGATTGCAGCGACGCTTTGCACATATTCATGTGCCACTGGTCTGCAGAAGAGATGATGCTGTTAAATAGGCCTCGAGATGGTCGAGCAATCCTCTACCCAACAGTTAATTGATGCGTTCGTATTCTGAATTCGATTGATGTTGGTCGCGTCTGGTGCTAGAAAGCTTTTTACAAGATTAAGTGGGGGAATCTATTTACTACAAGTCCATTGCCATATGACATGTCGCTGCTTAATCATTGCTGTAAGTGTAATGGCACTTACATGATGAAATAAACATAATTGTATGGGATCATTCCAAATGGATTATCTGAACATCACGTATCAAGCAGCAATACCCTGACAAAGTACATATTGTCATTGAGTCAGGAAAATATTAAGTGAATAATAAAATCCGAAGTAACAAAAGCATCGGCAGTTGTAGATCTGTGTTACAGGATCGAGCGGTAGCACGAAATGCTCACAACATCAGCGGCACCTTTCCTGAATGGTGCTTTCCGTCGCGTTCTCACAGTAGGACCAGACATATCTAATACCAACACGATACCTCCCAGTGAACAATGAATGTGAAGGCAAGTCGAATGGAAGTGCAAAGTTGTTGATTTAACATTGCACATGAAAGTAACATCCTTTGATAATGATTCCCGGTTATTGGTTCATACCGTTATTGCGAAGTGTGACACGGACAAGCAGAGGCCACGTGATACGACACATTTACATAGCAAAAGCAATCATTTGAAATGTATAATTTGTGCAAAATGTATATATTGTGACCTATTTACCTCAGGACCGAAGACAAAGTGAAAAACAACCACGTTTTACATTTTGTGAGTCGTATCACACTGCATTATAAGGATCGGCTTGCACGAAACGATTTCAATACGAAATTATCTATGAATGCGAAACATTTTGTGGCATTCAACTATCGTTGGTGTGAATTAGACATATATTTTCCGGGCCGCCAGTCGACAACTACGTTCTCGCAGTGCCTGCTATAAGTTTAGAGCAGGTCGTGTTTGATGTTTATAGCTAATCTATTCGGCTGTCGCATCGTTAACAAAATTGTATGTATCAATGGTAAGCAGCAATACGTCATGATCTGGATATCAACTTTAACCTGTTGGCACTTGCGACGATAGATAAAACTTGATGAGAAGACATAGTTGTAAGAATTGATAAAGCAGTAGATAAAGCCAATTGCTAGCTTCGGCCAAACTCAAACCATCAATCATACGAATCATTTATATTCAAATTACTTTAATAAAGCAAAGCTATATTTTCCACAGGTGCAATGCGAGTACATGCGTCGCTATTGATAAAAATAGCCCGTACCATCAACGGATAAGATGTCCCTAGTAATGCTCATACTAGAATAACACTTAAAGTTACCTTTCGCAATGTAAGAGTCTGGGAGGGAAATTGTGTTTCGAGTGCTTATCCAAATCAGTATAGCGCCTGATGGACGATATGTGGTCTCCACAGAGCATCGATGGCGCCCTAAAGTGATTCCCAAAATGTCAATATCATTCCGGAAGTGAAGTATGGTCGTTTAGGGAGCCGGTTAGCAGATGCACGATGTCGCAATTAACAAAAATTAACTTACAAGGCACCGTATATGTTACTGACCGGGATATAAATGATAAGAAAATAGCGAGTAAAAGTCGATCATAGATTAATATGATAGCACCATAATCAGCGCATAAAATTAGAATAACCAAACCATGTTTTTTTAGAGGCAAAGAAGATTTTTAATACTTCTACTCTGGTTAAACAACAAGTACATAACTACAAACTACCACTTTATCAGTAGTTTAATGCTTACAATAGCATCACATGTGAATGAGTAACGATCGGTAAGCAATTTGCGCAAGATTCAATTTACCGTGCTCTATACATGACTTTAAGATAAGATATACTTTTGAGTTATTTATTCAATTCAGTAGAACAATCCGTTTACAGTTGTAGATGGTTAATGGTCATTGTTCATGTACAGTTTTGCGAATACGTCAGGTTTGTATTTCTATATATTGATGTTCCTCGCCAGTGAACACTTAATCTATGTGTATAATTAAACGTACATACAATTATATGTATATATATATATATATATATATATATATATATATATATATATATATATATATATATATATATATATAGATATATATATATATATATATATATATATATATATATATATATATATATATATATATATATATATATATATATATATATATATATATATATATATAATCCACACACGATAAAAGCGAAATAAAGACTGCGCAATGAAGCTTTCGGGAGAAAATGCTTGACTTGTTTGATAGAAGAAAGACCATATGAAATTTCCTTTGTGATGTGATTTAAATGGGTTTTCGCTGATAGATGCTCGTATGTATATTCCAATGGATTTTGTGGATTCAACTCTCTCTATTGCCTCGCCGTTAATCATAATTCTAAAATTTGTCACGTTTAATTTCGTTGTTGGCTTGTGGACTACTAAAAATATAGTTTAGAGTGGCGGGCTGTATGCAGAGGCCATCGTAGAACGGTTGATTTTGCTACGTGATTAATGCTACAAGTCGAAAGCGTATATTCTAAATCACAGTTTGGAAGCTATAGTATGTAGATTACCGATGTTTGCTTGTGGTCGTAGGTGTACTTTGATTACCTATGTTCTGACGACTCGTGCAAAGATACTTGTAGACAAAGATATCCAACTCCTGTCATTTGATGGGTGGCACACATACGGTGGCAATTGCCGACGACGGTCGTTGATCCTGATACAGATTTTTCTTCCCCGTTTTCTCTATTAGCTCAAATCAACGTGAATTTAACATGTCAAATAAATAAATAAAACAAAATAGTTAAAACATCTTTCTCAAGATATATTTCATTTGATTTGTTCGCATTTTTTCCCGATTATCAAACGAACTGACAGTTAGCGACAGTTGTGCTTGCCAGACAGTCTGACATTCTCTTTTTGCATGTATTAGGGCCCACTGACAGTGCCTCAAATCACTGACTTGCAGATCGATATATTCTAATTAGTTTTTGAACGTGCACAGTGGACCCCAACACCGTACAATATCGTGATAAATCTCAAAAATGACAAAACAAAGTTGCTGTATTAAATCCTTTCACCAACACACTTGATGGTAGTTAATAAATGCCAGTACACTTTCCATTGTCATTATAAACACAGACAGGTGTAAATGTACATTTAATTGTTTACCAAGAATAAAATGGTACCTAATCATGTTAGGGTACAAACTACAAGGCTGACTATTTACAATGAATGCTACTTAGTATTCAAAACCACATTGAGAATATTTTGACACAGTGAGCCATTGTTGCACAAACAATGTGTTAACTGATCTAAAAAGATACACAAATGATCAAACATGACTAAACTTCAGGATTTTCCGATTCTACCTAATACCAGCCAGTTGTAAACGTCTGTTATTTTCCCTCAAGGTATGATGGATGCTAATAGTAAGCATTAGATGCACTACCGGCTTTTCAACATGACACTGATCACACACTATGGGAGACAGATCTACATCTTTGGTAACACTACTGATGATTGTATGACACCTCTTCATCATTCTGCACTCATTTTCAACCAGTGTTAACACATCCAGTAAACAAGAGGAAGGGGCACACATACCAGTCTTGGCAGACTCATACTTTTTCTTTACCAGGAATTAATGTGATGGCTTTTCAGGATCTATGTCACTTGATGTACATACAAAAACACTTAAAATTGATCACATTTATTTTTGTTTCCACAACATAGTTATAAATGAAAAAATAATAATGAGCACATGTGGGTTTCTTGAAACAAATATCAAAAAGACAAGTGTTTTTTCCTTTTGAAATAGCATAATGTAACTACCGGTAAAAACATTAACGTTGCACTACCAACACAGAATCTCAGTGTACCTAAACCTAAAAAGTAATCGCCAAAGAATTTTTTTCCCTCACAATATGAACATAGAGCCCTCAAAGTGGTCCTGGCACACCCTAAGATTAATGAAACATAATCTACTCCATTACACACTACAAATTGGTATATAAGATAAGGAGGGGTGGGGGGTGAGGGTGGGGGGGGGGTTCTGAAAAAGGCAGAGGGGAGGTTTAATCACTGTAATTCTACTAGTTATCAAATCAAATTGCCCCCCACACCCGCCACACACACACGAACCAGATTAATAGATTTATATAACTAGTCCCAAAATTCAACCCTATCCTCCCTTTAGGCCAATACAAAATACAATTGTCACAACCAACACCATGCAACAAGTCTATCACAACAAAAACATTTGGTGCACAGTGTTTCAGCTTGAAGTAACGGTAAAGTTATTGTATTATCGTACATACATACAACAATGGAATTTCCAGGGGAATTTTACGCGATTTGAATCGATCCAAGGCACTTTAACCAAATAAATACCTTCTTTCATCACGGGAAACGTGAGAAACTCAAACGTCTGTGCCATTTTCTGTAATGGGAGGAGTTTATTGCCGCACATTACGAGCCGCAGCTCGAGTGGCGTCCATGGTGCAGTGAATTAGTTGAGGTAACGCACCGCTAGGAGCGCCGCTAGCGCATTGTGTAACACAGAATAGACGGGGCGTCGGATATCTTGTTCTAGTAGTATCTTTGCTTCAAGCTCTATGCAAACGCATGATACTGACAACAGGGCACACGTTTTGTAGCAGTATAAGTTGTTCATAAAGCTAGACGTTTACATTAATACAATACATTCCTGCTATGCTTTTGATTATAATGTGCAACCAGAAGAAAATTTACCTCAAGCACCCACTGACCCGCACAGCACAATTAGGGTTGAGGTAATAATCTGGCTAGTCTCGCCAATATTCTCGTAAATCTTCTATTCATTCCGAAAACTAATTGTTGACCGATTGTTGCCATGACTTTTGATCGCCGATGCTCGTGACGTTGATGTTGCATGATCGTATAAAACATCCGCTACAGAGAGAGATAAACAGTACGGTGGTTGCCTCAGATGTCGGTCGATGCGGATATATGGATTGCAATGAATTCATTTGGGGATATCGACAGAAACGCAATTGGCCGAGGCGACGCTGATTTAGATGCGGTATTCGTAACAACCAGGCATTGTACTGGGCTGATTATGCAGTGGAATCGTCTCCGCCTGGGTCGGTGGACGATGGCATGGATTCAACTCCTATTTATTGTTAAGCCAGCATTAAGTCTTCCGTGGTCGTGGTGATGATCAATTAGAAAGTTTAATCTTATTTTCGTTTGTGCCTGGTGTTTCGTTTTAGTAATGTTAAGTGATGTGTGAGTACATTACACGCCTATTTGTATATAAGAGTTGCCACAAATGTATATAGAATATCAATGCTCCTCTTAAGTGTCACACGCTGCTGGGGCGTTAAACTGATGGTAATATGCTACGTACATAATCAGACCAGGACGGCCTTCCAGGTCCCATGTAATGATGCTCCCAGATCCGCACCAAATATTACCGGCACGGATTTCCCTTTGCTTCCATAACATAGAGATGGCGACAAACAGAGGCCGCAACAATTGCATTCAATTCTTGATTCTGATATTGATGTTTCAATCACAACCATTTTATTACACTATGAGCCGGATTTCACGACCATCTGCCATTATTCTTGCATCCCGCTATTTAGCCTCATATCACAACAATCATTCATGCTCTTTGTATCACAACAATCATTCATTCTCATTGTATCACAACAATCATTCATTCTCATTGTATCACAGCAATCATTCGTTCTCATTGTATCACAACAATCATTCATTCTCATTGTATCACAACAATCATTCATTCTCATTGTATCACAGTAATCATTCATTCTTACTGTATCACAACAATCATTCATTCTCATTGTATCACAACAATCATTCATTTTCTTGTATTACAACAATCATTCATTCTCATTGTATCACAGCAATCATTCATTCTAATTGTATCACGCAATGTAGTCTTATGTCGCGTCATTTGCTAATGTATAATACTACAGACGGCCAATTATACCGACCATCCGCTTCTTTATGTCACATACACGTAAGGATCGGAATGCACCAAAGAATAGCACCATAGCTTGACACGCAATCAACAAACATGTCACCCATGACGCTGTCCTGGACTAAATATCCTTGTGGCTGTCTAGATCTCGCTGTCCCGATGTTATGCATATTTGATCAGATTTCCCCGAGCTATTTTCGATCCGAATACGCTTGGCAAAGTATGCGTATGTCATTGATGTCCCGTCATCCTGCACGACACTAAGACTTCAGTTATTGCGGGGCATTCATTTTATTTACATAAACCAACTCTGAGATGATCTCAGTAGATGGGAATATTACGCTTTTGGACAGAATTCTGTCAGAAGCACACTCATTCGCTTTGATAAATAGTAACGTCTCTTGGACTTTATATTTGTTTTGCAGGAAGCATTAGGATTACGCGCAAAGTAAAGACGAGGGACGTCTGCTGGAGATATATGAATATGAGTGAAGGTAGCAACCGCATAAGAGGCACGAGAGTTTCTACTTGTAATTGAAAGTAGAATAAGTATAGTTCCCATGAAGGTTTTGACCCTCTACCTGCAATGTTATGAAGAAATGTGTTCATTTTCCCGTTATCTATTACTGCACAAATAATCACCATTGTGATGCTTAGGCTGCTATTTGACCTATATTTAATTATCCTGTCTGTCGACAAAGAAGCAGGTCACAGTTTTACAAATGCTGACATTTGAAGACAGTGTATGTAATGTCACATTACAGCAATGTCATGCATACCTACTCTACCGATATGTTAAGCTGGATGGGGCGATATTGGAGTTATTGGCAGCGATCGCATCAACCTCAATGAGTTATGGTTACAACCGCGTGGACATGTGGGATACCATGTCAAAATGGCGACTAGGTTGGAAAAGCGTATCCGGCTGAACTATGAATATATGAAAGACACAAACGGCGATGCTCAGCATAGAGTACGCATTCCCGCGGAATGGACATGATTATCGGTATAAGTGGAACGTTATTGATAGCCTCTACACTGCTTATGGACAAAATATAAATGAGTGGGATTTAACTAAGAAGACCAGATAAATGGGTAAACAACAGTGTGTTTCATTACAGTAATGTGATCGTGTAGATCAGTGTAAAGAAGGAAAACCCACCAGATTTTGGCAAATGCTGACAGATGGAGTATTTAGTGCACATTGATCGGACAGAAATTACGCCGACTGCTTGGCTGTATGTATAGAAGCATATTTGAGTTTGTCAAGTAGAAGATTGACTGGAGAGTCATGGAGGCTTGTGGCGTCCTCCCCTAATTCTGACATCGTTCCATCCAATCTATGAGATCACTGAGGACGTATCAGGAGCAAACAATGCCGTTACTGTTCCATCTTATTTAGTGGTGTTAGACAGATCACTTTTGATGCTCACAATTTGCGTAAGTTCATCGACGTGTTTAACCGCAAAACTACAGTAAAACGTTTGGAGCTAGGCTACCTGTCGCGATGCGATAATATTGGATGCTTGTGTTTTGGTGTCTGATTGAAATTCGTCTTTTCGTAACTAGATGAAATGAGCATATTCGCTGCCAAGAGCTTAGCATATTCAATTGCAGAATACGCACACCTATGACAGGTAGTATTCTGTTCGCAAATATATAGATTTCTATGAGGACATATGGGTATGTTTTGCTCATAGTGATATCTGTAGCTTTAAGCAAGTGTCAACTAAAATATGCAATAGGTCACTGTGTTCATAGGATGTATTTGATATTGTTTAGATATTCTTTTCTTTGTTATCAAACTCATTGCAATTTAGTCTCTGAAATACCTGTGAGAATATGAGAAGTTACTAGGTGTGAATTAATCACTGAACGGCGGCACATTGGACACTGCGTATTTCTCAGTAGAAATGTAGCTAACGTTTGGGTGGAGCAGTACGGACGTCATGGCGATGACACGAGGCAGCAGCAATGACGTCATGGCCGATACTGTTAAAATGAATAATAACATGTCAAGGTGTGGTAATTTACGTCACTTTATAACCGACGCGTTTGGTTAAGACTATTCCGTCTACCAAGCTCTAAATTGTTATTGATGGATTATGAGCGCTTGTTTGAGCTACGGTTGTCTGGAGATGATGGATATAGCCAATCCCATTCACTAAGCGTTTGTACTGTATTCCGAATGGCGCAGCTTTAGATCATAAAATCCATTACGATACGCTGTCATCGAACCATGTATGTATCAGTAATAACGTCTGATAAGAGCGAAGTTGGTGCAATCATTTGGCTTCACATTCGCCTATGAAAGATGAATATGATCAAACTTCTTAGGTCTGATCCAACCACGGGAATGAAAGCCGAACGTGTGGCGCAGATAACGGTCGTAATAAAATAATTTACACATACGAAATTCCATGTTTCGCGTCACGCATCATATCATATCAGTGCGTGTATTAGGTTAACTATACAGCTGTCATTTGATGTTATGTCAGCAGGAGACGGTTTGGTTGGGTCTCGCATGACAACATCGCCATAACAGCGTTCTGTTACGCAATACAGCGATCATTAATGATCAGGCATTATATCAATTGGATTTCCATGGAAGGATTTTCGTGTTGTCATTGTGTACGTAAGGATAACTAAGATGACTTTTTCAGAACCGGGATCGATGTGTTCACTAGGAACAAAGGTTTTTTTAGTATTGTTTTAATCAAACTGTGTTGTATCACACTACATAAAAAAATATCATCTATAAACGTATATCTTCCTAACTATGTGACCTTTTTAAATAGGACTAGATAACAATATATGAAGGTTTTCAATGCTGTTCACAAATTTATGTGTGTAATGTTGGTACAGCTCTTTCAGTAGAGCATCGTAGTAAGAAAGCTTTGGTAATGCTTTTCCGCCCATCAGACCAATCGTGCACTTTCACAAACACAAGCTTACATTGTTACAGATAACTTCATCAAGGACATTATGTATCATGAGACGCGGGGTGATCACAGTCGATTGAAACCTCCCAAATGCGGGACCCAGGAAAATGAACTGTATTTGCTGCTCGTCTGAGGTTATACATTATATCTGTCCTATCTGAGCTGTACTTGTTGCCAGTTAGCATCAACATTAAATCAACTGCGACCGTACACCTTATAGGCTGTACATATACCACGCCAATCGCGAACCCCAAAGCCCCCATTAATGTATAGCAACGGGATCATTTTGCGACACTCTGGACTGAATAGAAGCCTTATGAAGCCTTCTGTTTATAAACGTTATATAATGCATTGCGCGGCACTGAAACCGCACATTGCCGCTTGGGTAAACTAAACTCTGAGAAATTAAATATCTCACAACCGGCGATAATAGGAATACCAGCTATAAATGATAAAGCTACACCTATATTAGTTAATTCCCTCTAGCCTCGTACCATCTATATGATAGGTGAGCGTTGCGCTAGAAAAACACGAGGTAGATTTACTGTTTATATATATTATCGACTTCACCTAATCGACGTTCCAACTGATAACGTGTTAAGAAATACGAGGGCTCTTTTGGCTTTCTTATCTAAAACAGCACAAGCAAGGACCTCACAATATAAGAGCTGTGAACAGTCCTCCTGTCCTACATAGCCTTTCCCCGTCACTACCAAGCTTGAGTTCCCATTTGTAATTATATTCTTTGCTGCCAGCTTCACTTCAAATCCGCCTGCTTTGGCACTTGGTGATTCATAGGGCGTAATAATGTGCCTTTCGAGTTCGACCAACCTTGAACAAGTCTGCCTACATGTAAGGGATATTAAGACAAGGGTATCCTTTCACTACAGACGCATTCGAATGTGCCAAATAGCGCACAGCGATGACTCAAAACCTTCTGATTTGCTGCACTGCACCAGAAGCCAACAATGGCGGTAGTCGAACACATGACGAGTACGTTTCTGGTAGATTCCGATTATCTTGCGTTCATATGATCTTGGCTGTTGGTGATTTATTCAAAACTAGTCAATTTGAGTGAATGCCAATAATTATTCGCGTGGCACAGAATGCATTATCCAGCACGATGTCACGGCAAATCATTGACGATATATTCAGCTTTCCAAAACCATATGGGTTAGCCAAAGGTTCACACATACGCCCGGATGTCATATTCTGCCCTGGGATGGAAAGCAAATGACTGCCATTGTGGTATTAGTATTAACTATGAAATAGTGATAGCATCCTGTTTCTTCCGATCTTGAGTGGGTCAACTTGTGGAGGTATGCAAGGTGTTTGCAAGGGTGGAGGGAGGTGAGATTGAAGAATGTATTACCTGATAGGGTCAACAATTGTCTATGAGTGCCAACATGCTTTGTTTGTGGAACGAAATGCGTGGTTAATATAAATAAATTACCATGCAAAATAGTATTGCAAAGTATATAGTGGATTATTCTTTTAGTTGACGCACAAAATAACCGGGAAAAAATACTAACCTGTGTTTCATGAAATATGGTTTATCAAATATCATCGAGAAAAGTCCATTAATAGATTAACATATAGTGACTACGTAATGTGCAGATTTTGCATTCGTTTAATACCATCAAGCAATGGGGGGTGGTGACTGGTAATGATGAGAGGTAATATATTCTGCATTAAGAGACCAGTGAATCAGGGAACATATGTGTGGTCCTTTTGATATATTATGGTTATGGTATCTGCTTGCTCCAGGGCAATGAGTGACTGATGATTTATATCCAGCGAGTTATTAAGTAAACGCACATCTATAACCTGGAAGCAGTTGTGCGGAGTCCAAAAGGGGGCAGTATTCCAAATCGCTAAATCGCTCAGACCTTAAGATCCATTACTGGCATGCTCCAATGTACATATTATTTTGCTTCCATGTCAATCACAATCAGGTCTCTGTTGAGCCGCAACCAACCCACCCGGAGCTCCCTTGCATCTTAAACAACAATAATTGTGACAGATGAAGTCCGATGCCTAGATCAAATATCCACATAACAATATATCGTTCGTATGATATCACTCATTTTGATGTTAAAAACTCATCTCATATCAGAAGCTCCTCTTTGCCGACGGTGCTGTCATCTCATATAATAATGTGCGACCAGCCTGATTTTGCAAACGTTCAAATACACTTAAAAGACAATTGTCAATGTTTACGAGGTCATCTGTAAGTAAATAAAGGATAAAAAAATGTAGTCAGAGAACGCGACCAATTGACGAACTGCATCCAATTGATATGTTCAAAAAGACAAACATTCAAATACATGTCTCACGCTCACGCACTTTATGGTTCTTGTGTATATAAAAGACAATTCAATACAATGTTCTGTCACGACCTTTAATCAAAGTTTCGGTTTTTCAACCATCACTATTTCTCCTATGTAAGTACTACTCAAACTTTAAATGGGCGTAAGAGCTGCGAAAAAAACTTCACACCTGACATACCGCTGCGGCTAACATCCCCTAATAGTGCTATTCATGTTTACACGAGCAAGGATATTAATGGTCAATTGCTACTTGATATATCTCCACTACCACCTGACATAACTGTAACGCAGCTAATGGCAATAATACTGCTATCTTGCTGATCGCAACCAAGTCGTGTCTTGCTGCCGAATATTAAGCCACACTACCCGGCGATAAGTTTTCATGGGAATGGCTGAATAATGCATATGGGCGCAGCCATTAAGCCTACTTATGTGGCTCCAACAATAACGGTTAAGGCTTTTATAATCATGTTCAATGTGCACCGAACTGTGTTATCATCAGGAACATGGTAATATGTGATGTTCTTTATGCCTCAACACCAAATGTTATAAGCACACGTGACCTTATCATCAGTTGAGGGCAAGGTCATATGCAGAGTGCACCAATGGCACCTTCGTAACGACTACGGTAATTGCATTATACAAAACAGAACTCTTATTGTTATTAATCCAGGTTTAACGGAGGTTGTGTTTTGCATAAAAGTCCTCTAAGACTTACATATCATTCTGTGTCCATAAGCAAGTAAAGAAAAGGTCATCTACACGAGATTGTTCACGTAATATGATAATGATACACCTACAGTTTAGTTTAGAGGAAAAAACCTAAGCAATATCTATATATAAAGTGAAGCACCCCCCAAAACTATCTAAGAAGATAACCAGGGAATCTAGTTCATCAGGTAAGAAGGAAATACGGACATTGCAAAGCAATCAGAAAGAAAATCAACAATATCAATTGCCTCTCATCAAACATCACACACATCAAATAGATGGACCATTTTTCCTGTTATGTTTATCGTTTTTGACTTCAGTTTATTTATATCTAAAATCATATTTACCACGATTTACGAACCCAGAATCGAGTGGGTAGTAGGTTACGCACAACACAGTCTGTTAAAAACGCCTTCAATTATTTTTGTGAAAGAGATAGGTGAGCTTACTTACAATATTTAGGCTTACTGTATACATACGAAAGTTGTTCCATGGCAATTCAATTGATGCAATGTCTGAACATTTATGGGCGCTGTATAATATGGCAGAACGTTATTGTGTTGATGCTGCCTTGCGAGATGCCATTAAAACCGTCTCCTGCTGACATAGCATGAAATAGCAGCTCTATAATTAACCTCATAAACGCAGCTGTAGTATAATGGAATATATTTCATAAATCATAGTTATGTTCTTGCAACCCTTATCAGCACCCCGAGTTAAGGTTTTTAAACCCATGTTTGATGTGTATAATGCCTTTTTGCATCAGAAAGACGACAATAATACGATGCTATGCGATGTCAACCAGCCTAATGTCGATCATTCATCATAAATTTTAATTGAGGCCAACTCGCTGTTTGAACCGCTGACGTTAGAGAAACCTTGTTATCTTCTACAAAGCCCCGCAAAGAGGCGTTCAGGATCCATTAGTAATAATGTGATCCAAGCAATACCCTGGTTAGTGCCATCATCTAACTCATTGTGAGTATTGAGGAAGCAAAAGGTTAATGCGATCATTGGGTTCGTCTCACATTACCAATGTTTCACTAACGTAAAGGCAAAAACATTTTCCAAATAAAGTTGACTGGTGTGGACGACGAATACTGAGAGTTAAGGTGTGTTTGGGAACGTCATTTTACACTCGCCTTTGAGAAACCACATACATAAATTGCTTAGCACATCTCAAAAGATTATACAAATTAGATGCTGACGCCTATGATATCCAGGGACGACCGCTGTGGATGAAGTGGGTGGGCTGTTTTTGCAAACTCCACCTGGGGGAGTGTCATTTAGTTTTTAATGGTTCAGGGGCGGACCATGCAACTGTTCACGCTAGTTAAAAGGAGATACAAAGATATTTAATCGAAACCGCATAAAAATATCCATTTGAATAGTCACCAGATATCTGAAATCAATTAATTCTATAATACTGTTGGGAATAATTTTCGCTAATTTGAATCCAGTCATTGATTCTGGTTACTTTAGAGCCTCAGAAGAGTCCTATATCTTATTTTTACAGGAAGCTTTAAGAAGACCAACACTGCATGTATCATACCCTATTAGACGTTCTACGCTGATAACGGGCTATGTTTGGGAGGTAGCTCGTGATTATTTATGGACTAAATAAGTTTATAATTGAACAGGTTGTTTTATTTCATAAGGAAGCAACCTTGAAATTAATCATTAATTGACAGAAAGGAAATCTAAACGCGTTTGTAAGCTCTGCTGAACAATGGAGCCTACAAATGAGTCAATATAAATATTGCACAAACAATTCCGTCCTGCAAATGCAAAATGAAAGATTAGGCATTTAACTATATGTAAATATATCAAAGGTTAGTTTGTGGGGATGGTCCTACACATTGAAACTTTGCTTAAACGATGTTCAAACTTCAATAGAGCTGTACCGGCAAATAAATAATGAAAGTTCCCAACCAGGCAGGGAGTAATATGGGTAAAGTGGACGACAGCCATCAATATAACTCCATAGTTGTTATCCAAGCGATGTCTGTGCTGTAGGTGGCAAGATATGAACTTCATGGCACAAGCTTGAGATACTTTGAGACGCGAGTCATGATTATGCAATCTGTTGATCTGTGTCTCAAGATCATTGCATCGTGATTATTTGTTTGCATGTCAGGAGTGCGTTTGAGAGATGTATGTGACTGGGTGTCATGCAGTCATAACGTGTAGGCACAATAAAGCCATCGTAAAGTTAAGTGACGCAATTTGATGTAAACTAGCGAAAGCGAATGATACACGGCACCGTTTGCACGCGGGAATAAAGGCTGCTGTGTAATAACGTGGAGTGCTGGACCATGTTGAATATAGACCACTGGTTAATGGTCTGAGAGAACACTTTCCCACATACGCTATGCTTCCTGGAAATGGTCGTTGCCTTAGAGTGGGACTATAGTCTATTCAATATACATTGATGCCTAATAAAGCAAACAGGCAAAGGCAGCAGTATCTGTTACTCTGACAATTGAATACTGAATGAAGGAGGTTTATCGCCTGGTAAGCTATGAGCTTGCTACACTCTCCCTTGTCAGCATTTACAAGACCGTCGTTACTGGTCCATGGTGCTGTCATAAACGGGCGATACAGAATGTCATACATCGGCTTTGATGTGCATTGTCAGCATCTGCTCTGAGCGTACATGGTTGCTAAGAATAATACGTAAAGGAAATATAAATATATATATATATATGAATATAAATATATACATATATATATATATATATATATATATATATATATATATAGATATACATATATAAATATATAAACATGGAAATATATATATATATATATATATATCTATATATATATATAGTTATATATATATATATATATATATATATCTATATATAATATCTATATGTATGTATATATATATCCCTTCACCTAAATATATATTTATTATATCCTCTGTCCTATATTTATATAAGTCTCTATAGGTATATATATGTATATATATATACGTCTATATCATATAGAGATAAATCTTTAGCGAGGGACAAACCATATATATATATAGGTTTACATATGCATAGAAAGACATATGGAGATAAATATATCTCTAGAGGGAGATATATATATATATAGATATACTATATCTCTATCTATCTATCTATCTATCTATCTATCTATCTATCTATCTATCTATCTATCTATCTATCGATCTATCTCGATCTATCTCTCTATCTATCTATCTATCTATCTATCTATCTATCTATCTATCTATCTATCTATCTATCTATCTATCTATCTATATATATATATATATATCTATATACATATGAAAAAATATATATATATATATATAAATATATATACTTTTATATATATATATATGTATCTATTATATTATATATATATATATATATATATATGTCTATGTATATATATATATATATATATATATATATATCTCCTATATATATATATATATATATATATATGAGTAAATATATATAGTAATCTATATATATATGAATATATATATCTTTATATCTTGTATATATCTATATATAGATATAACATTATATCTATATATATATTAATATTTCTATATATGTCTGTATGTATATGTATATATATAAGAATATATGTATGAATATATATATATATATATATATTTATACATATATATATATGTATATATCCATATATATCTATATTTATGTATATACAAATATTTATATATACTCATATATAATTTGATGTTAAA
>CM067350.1:78434839-78934839 GCA_034190875.2 Urechis unicinctus | reverse complement strand
ACATACTGTAATGTATATCTATATGTATATATAGGTTAGATATATCTCTATTTTTCTATATATACATTCATATTATATACTTATCTATGATAGATACATATATCTATTATATGTACTCAATATAATAAATATATCTTTCTCTCTCGCTTTCTCTCTTTGTCTAACTCTCTATCTTCTATATCTAATCTCTATAAGGTATCCTCTATTGTTATATATTATATATGTGTTTATATCTAATTCTCTATCTATATATATTCTATCTCTCTATCTCTATCTATTTTTCTCTATATCATGTCTCTATCTCCTCTCCCGCTCTCTATCTGTCCTGTCTATCTCTATATGTCTTATCTCTATCTCCTCTATTGTTCTCTCTCCCCTCCTATATTTTAATCTCGCTATCTCTTCTCTCTATATATATATATATACTTACACACATCTCTCTTATACTTCTCTATATAACTATATTTTGTGTGTAGATATATATATACTTATATATGTATACGTCTACATGTATATGTGAGATATATATATTGATGCATATATATACATGTATATAGTATATATCTATATATATATGTATGTGAATATCTATATATGTATATCTGTATGAATATATGTTTATTTAGATATATATTTAATTATACATAAATACATAATATATATATCCTTGTACATATATATTTCTGTAAATTTATATAAACTTTTTTACATATATATACATATATATCTTTATTTACATATATATATTTATGGGTATATATATATATATATATATATATATTTATATATATATATGTATATATATATACTGATATATATATATTATGTTAATGTATATGTATAGATATATGTATAACTACATACATATATATATATATATAATATATATATACATTTGCATGTAAATACTTATTGATATATTTATATATACATATATGCATATATATATTAATATATATCTATATATATTTATATATATATGTATACATCTTTATATATATATATATATATATATATATATATATATGTGTATAAATATGTATATATATACTTTTATAAGTATATATATATATGTATCTATATATGTCTCCATAAATCTATATATATTTATACATATCTATATATATATAGATATATATATTTATATCTCTATACATATCTGTATATATCTCTTTTTATATATATTTTTATATCTCTCTATATGTAGATATATATCTTTACATATGTATAACAATTATATATATATATCTCCTATCCTTATCTCTATATATAATAGTATAGATAAATATAAATATATGTCTCTCTATATATATTCATGCACAGATATAGGTATATATATACACATTTTGATATGTTTGTACATAACTATATATAAATATATCTTTATATATATATATATTTATGTGTATATGTATATATATATATACTTATATATAATTTTATGTTAATCTTTATACATAGATAAACGTATAACAATATATATATATATGTATACAAATGCATATACATTCTTATTGATATTTATATACATATGTATATGTAAATATATACATGTATCCATATATATATGTATATATATATGTGTATATATATATGTATATAAATATAATATTCTGTATATTTATATATACATATATACATATATATATATATATCTTTGTATATATTTATATATATTTATGGGTATATATATTTATATACATATATATATATATTTATATATATATATATATATATACTTATATCTATATATATATATATCTATATATATATATATATATATGTA
Source organism: Urechis unicinctus (assembly GCA_034190875.2). Taxonomy (NCBI): domain Eukaryota; kingdom Metazoa; phylum Annelida; class Polychaeta; order Xenopneusta; family Urechidae; genus Urechis; species Urechis unicinctus. The sequence continues at coordinate 78,933,053 of CM067350.1, read as the reverse complement.
TACATCTATATATATATATATGTATATATATGTATATATGCTTTTAAATGTATATATATATATATGTAAATATATATATATGTATGTATATAAATATATATGCATATCTATATATATGTAGATATATATATATATATACATATGTGTATATATATATATTTTTTATATATATATATATATGTAGATATATATGTAGATATATATATTTACTTATCTATATATTTGTATATATAACATTATATATATAGAAATGTTTAGATATATATAAATATATGCATGTTTATATATATAAACATGTATATATGTATAAATATATATATATAAATATATGTATATATATTTATATATTTATACAAATATATATTTATCTATACGCATATTTATTTCTGTATATTTATATATATATATATATATATATATATATATATATATATATATTTCTTTATATATATATTCATGTATATATATATATATATACTTATATATATTTTTGTTAATGTATATATATAGATATATGTATAACTACATATATAAATGTATACATATGCATATAAATACTTATTGATATATATATATATATATATACATATATATAAATATATATATATGAATATATACATATCTATATATATATATATGTATACATCGATATATATATATATATATATATACTTTTATATGTATATATATTTATTTATATATATATATGTATATTTATATATTTATATTTATATATAAATATATATATATATATACATATCTATATATATGTATATATATATATGTATATACTTATGTTTATATATATATATACATTTATATATATATATATATGTATATATTTATATGTAGATATATATATCTATATATGTGTATATTTATATATATATCTATACTTATATATATAATATAAAAGTATATATATATATATGTATGTATATATATATGTCTATATGTATTGATATGTATATATGTCCTATTTTTATATATTTTATACATATTTATATATGATATATAGCTATATATCTCTTTATATATATATATAGATATCATATATAGACATATATATATTATATATATATATTCTTATATATAAATATTTATATGATATATATATTAATATCCTAATATATATATATTATATATATATATATATTTATATATATATATATATATTATATATATATTCTATATATATATATATATATATATATATATATATATATATATATATATATATATCTATATATATATATATATATATATATACATATATACGCTGAATGATTCATGGTCATAAATACATAATATTGTTCCGCTCGTTCTTAATTAATACGCTGGCGTCCACAAGGGAAGACCATGCCAACTCTGTCTTTAAACCTGCTTTATCCAGGCCACAGACAGTACATAGAAAAATATACCATCATCAGGGGAAGAGATATCGTTTATAAAACTCATTCCAGTTAAGCTTTATTCCCAGAAGTCAACATATGCAATGTAAGATAGGCTTCATTGAATCATCGCGGAGTTTTCTCTTTTGTGCCGTATTGTAAATGGACCATATGTAACTCTAGAATGCCGCTTGCTACCGAGAAGAGCATGAAGAGACTTAACAACCTCCTCACTTAGTACAGTATCAACAGAGGGGCCGCGAAAGTCGCAAAGCGCGTGTTTTTGGCGCAATTAAGTCGGACAGCAGAAAACCAGTGACAAACGTCCCACTCTATGCACATACATCTCCAATGCTATATATATATATATATATATATATATATATATATATATATATATATATATATATATATATATATATATATTGACATTTTTTTTAAAGCATGTGTATCTTCCAGTTTCTTTCATGAAGTCTGCTTTTATACTAATTATCAAAAATAAGAATGGGGATACTAGCGATACATATAACTATCGGCCCATTGCTCTCGTCACAGCTTGTTCAAAACTTTTCGAATTAGTGCAGACGGATATCTTACTACCTGCGACAATCGATTTGGCTTTAAGGCCGGTCACTCAACGGATTTATGTATTTGCGAGAGCATTATACAATACTATAAACATCTTAGCAGCCCTGTGTTCACATGTTTTTTTAGATGCGTCGAAGGCTTTTGACAAGGTCAATCATTGGTTGCTGTTTAAAAAGCTCATCAACCGTGCCATGCCATTGGTTTTAGTCAGAATTTTGATGTTTTGGTATCAGAAACAGTTAATCTGTGTTAAGATGAATGGTGAATCGTCTCGATATTTTACTGTATCTAATGGCGTTAGGCAAGGTGGAATTTTATCCCCTAAATTATTCAATGTGTATTTCGATAATCTTTCAAGTCTGTTGCTGAAATCGTGCATCGGCTGTTATATTAATGATATTTGTATGAACCATGTATTTTATGCGGACAATCTATGTGTTATGTGGCCAAATGCCAATGGATTGCAAAAACTCCTTGACCTTTGTTCTCGATTCGGAGCTGAACTAGATATAGAGTTCAATCCATCGAAATCTGTTTGCACTGTAACTCAACCAAAGACCCGCAAACTGTTCTGTCAATTAGTATCATTGTATGATATGCAATTGCAGTATGTTGAACAATGGAAATAATGACATGCTGAGGCAAATACGAGTTTTATATGGTCGGTCAAACACTCTTTAACAAAATTCATCCCAATGCTCATTGCATGTAAAACTTACAATTGGTCAAACCTACCGCAGCACACTTTATTGTCCATATCTTGGGGTTAATTATACACAAAAAGTATACTAAAGTTAGAGTCTTATTTACTATGGGCTCTTGTATCTGAAATAAACTATTATTATATTATATTATATATATGATATATATATATATATATATATATATATATCTATATATATATATATATATATATATATATATATCGACCTACGCATATATATATATATAATATATATATATATATCTATATATATATATATATATATATATATATATATAATCTCTCTATCTATCTGTATATATATCTATGATATATATTTACAATGCTACATCAACCACAATTATTGTGTCTTCCTGAATGTTGTGCTGCATAAGCTAGTTGTGTTTCCTGAAAGCACGCCTATACTTATCTGCGAGTATATCGCGATGACTAAGGCCATCCCTCCTCAGTATAGGATAGCGCGGGATGGTGAGCAGGTGTAGTATTGTGGTGATTGCTACTATTGGGATGCATTGGGGTTGCATTTCTTGTACGAATGATGGTCCAATGATGCATATGCCGTTCACAATTCTCTGGCCGTTTTTAACGAAAAGTATAATGGGCTGGTTTTAGGGGGTCTTAATGGAGTATTTCCTATACGATAGGGTCGTTATGATGTTATGAACAGGCAAATATGGGAATTCATATCTCATTTGACGTTTGCTTGCATTATTATGCAAAAAAGGAATTCCTCATAGGCATTACAAAGCCATCAATTCTAATATTCCGCCTAATGCATCACATTTCCTCATTGGGTATGAAGCATTACTGTTTTGTCGTTCTAGCATTAGTAATTTTCTTTACAACATTGCTATTGCACTATAAAACGGCTCTAGTTTTAAGCTCCATATTTGACAATGATAACACAAGGCATAAATATGGACATTTCTGTGCCCGGTCGCTTATACTACTGCCACGGAGACAAATGCATTTATTCATTTGGGTAGGGCATTATTCTGGTAAATATGTGTTTGAGCGGCTATGTTAATGAATCGCATACTCGATTAGTATTGGTTGTAACTGCAATCAACATGCCAAATTATTATGAATATAGCGACTAGATTCTGACTAGCACAGCGTTATTTCATTCGATACATTAAGAAACGCAAGCATTTAAACGCGTTTATATCACCAAAGATTGGGAATACACGTATTAGCAGGTGCAATTCATGTTTGTTGATGATGGTGATCCCACAAAACAAACTTCCAGATATTAATTAATACTTAAAGGCCAATATAGGAAATAAACTAGGGTACACAGTGGCTTCTGAAGCGAGCGGAGATAATGCGCCCATTAAAGGTAATTGTGATCAATCGTCACATTCCTCATGCATCCAGTCATCATTTCGGCATCGAATATATTTTCCAAAAACTAAAGCATCCATTCATCTATCCATGCATTCGTGGTACAGATAATAGCTATTGCAGCATTGTTGTGTCATACAGTGCATATACGCATTTAACATTACATTACAACTGTGTATATAAAGATATTTTGGTCCAACGAGGAAACATTGCAAAACAAGTAGTTTCAGTTTATGTGTTCAGAAAAGAGCGAAGAATACGCACAACCAAAACGTTGTAGGTTGAAAATACATTTGCATAATCGAACCAACTTTGACATCGCAGCCAACTGCCATAGACATAAAGCGGCTGTGTATAAAAACAACTTTGCCGAAGTTAGTACTCTCGTGTTCCCTGGTTATTCAAAATACTTCCGTGCTACTAAAGTCTTCCGTGAAGATTGATGTTAGTAACAGGAAGGGTGATGGCAGAACCAACGTGGGGTCTGCCATGATAGACCAGCCTTTCCGAGGAATGCTAGGCTTCAGTTTGTGTGACTTTATGTAAGACACCACAGCATGATTGTTCATCGTGCCAATTAAGTGCCAGTATTTTAACCAGATGTTGTTTAAAACGGCATGTCAGGGGATTACGTTGACGGTGTAACGGGCCTAATGACCACCGCGCTTTGATTGATTCTAAACCTAGCTCCTTCGCAGATCAACATCAACTAACATCGGTTGTCGCCCTGCATATAGTGTGCAGATAAATTCATCATGGCTGCAAAATGAGTATTCACCATTTACCCGGTTTCGTTTTAATGTCCTTCCATTATGAAGAGGCATGTCTACTAACCGGATTGCGAAGGCTGCATACCTGACTCGCCCTAACGCAGCCTTCACTTCTGGTATTACTACGATTTCGCCACGCGTGTACATTTGATACCCTAGTGTTTGTCTGCGGCAAAACGGGTCAATGTTCGTGCTAGTGAAAGAATAGGAACGACCTATTACATATGTTTAGTAAACATAAGGGTTTAATATCTAAAGCATGATTCAGCCAACAGTAACAGTATCTGAACATGTTAATGGGTGTTTTGGGATTAGAATTCAGAGTGGTACGGAGTTAATCAGGTTGGGCTTTGTATAGAAACGATGCTTATCTGTCCATGTAGGGTCGTGTGTTTGGAGCCGGTCAATCTTGTATTGGAGTTTTCATGAACATAGCAGCTAAGCTGTGGCTACGGAGCCAAGTCAGGGAGGTTTGTGTTTGAAATGACGTGAGCGTTGGCTTAATACAGCCGCGTTCAATTGAGTATGAATACTGTGCTCCAAGAACATTTCATAATATAAGGTACCATGTGGTGAGACGCAAGTTGCTAATAAGCTTGTGGATGCACCCCACAGCTTTAATAAGTGAAGATTTGATAAAATCAACATTTTGTGACATTAGCGAAAGTATATAAAGCAGTTGTGAGTAAGTTATTGCGAGTGCAGAGGGATTTACAGCCACCACTCTTTATGGTCTAAAGGATGTGCCGTTTAATTACGGGCCGATACGACTGTGCATTCCAGCCAAATAAATTTGTTTAACATTTATCAGCATTTTTTCGCCTTAAAATTCGCCACCCAAAACAACACCCCTCCCCCCCCCCCACCCCGGCGTTAAGCGTAGTATGGAGTTGTGATGGAGTAGAGTGTTGGGGGTTAGCATAACCAACTGGGAGAAGGAGTGGGTCTGAGTAGACGGAGACTAAAACATCTAATGTAAGACTACGATGGTCAGATCCACCGAGTCTGCAATTTAAACAGAATACGATGTTAAAAGGCGGACTTATAAAGCCAATTTTGTTATGTTAACTAAACATATATATATATATATATATATATATATATATATATATATATATATATATATATATATATATATATATATATATATATATATATATATATATATATATATATATATATATATATATATATATATATATATATATATATATATATATATATATATACTGGTCGAAACAATATCAGCTGTTTGGTCGACAGTATGTATTGATGCTATACCAGTATCACGATAGCAAATTGACTACCAGACACGTGTTATAAAGACAGAACCTGTATGATATCTATACACGAATGTCAAGTTGTTATGGTACAAAAGCTGTCAACAAGGGGTACGAGCATTGTGCATGGACGTTCATGGACATGCTTCTTCGGATTACATATCACCTGTCCAATCGTTTTGATGCTGTGACGCGACCGATTCTGTATAATGGTTCACCGCACTTCCTGGCATCGTCAGGATAGATTGATCTGTCTTGCAGATGGCTACTCACCGAGAGTATCTGATCCTAGCCAAAACTGATAGACACGTTTACACCAGGATGGTGCCTGATGTTGTAGAGCACGGTACATTTGAACCAAAACCTTGAAATTGACTCTGTATGTGACAGGAAGCCAGTGTAGGTGTCTGAGGATGGGAGTGAAGTGGGCCTCACGACTGCTACGATTAACAAGACGAGCAGCATCATTTTGGACTCGCTGCAGTCTATTCATGGATAATGCTGGATGCATTATAAGCATCAATTTGCACGAAATAATTTCCATACGAAACTGGCTATGAATGCAAATCATTTTGTGGCATTCAACTACCGTTAGTGTGTGTTAGAAATATATTTTCCCCGGCCGCCATTGATAACTCTGTACTCGCAGTGCCTGCTAGATGTTTAGGGCAGGTCGTGTTTAATGTTTATATCTAATCTATTCGGCTGTCATATCGTTCTCATCAATGAAGCTAACAAAGTAGTATGTATCGATTGTAAGCAGTAATACGTCATGATCTGGATATCAACTGTGGTCTGTTGGCACTTGCGATGACAGATAATACTTGATGAGAAGACATAGTTGTAAGAATTGATAAAGCAGTAGATAAAGCCAATAGCTAGCTTCGGCCAAACTCAAACCATCAATCATACGAATCATTTATATTCAAATTACTTTAATAAAGCAAAGTAATATTATCAACTGGTGCAATGTGAGTACGTGCGTCGCTATTGATAGAAATAACAGATACCATTACCGTGCTCTATACATGACCTTAAGGTGAGATATACTTTTGAGTTATTTATTCGATTCAGTAAAAAAATCCATTTACATTTGTAGATGATTAATGGTTATTGTTCATGTTCAGGTTTGCCATCTCATCAGACGGGTTTTCTATATGTTGACGGACCTCGCCAGCAAACACTAAATCTAACGTGCACACAATTCTTCAATTGTATTCAATAAATATGACATAAGCGAGTTTGCACCTGTAAATATAAGTAAAATACGCAAAGGTCTTCCATATCATGTAATTTCGACCTTCTACCTTCAGTCTTCGGAATCAATATATAAATTCTTCTTAGACCTATCATCACAAACAGTAACCATGCTGCTGATCTTGTGGTATTTGACCTATGTGCTGCTCGTCGACTATGCATCACACCTCCGTATACTCGGATACCTTCAAGTCGCAAATGTAATGTCAAACTGCCAAGCTTTGAACAATGTTATTTTGTATACAGCAGCGGAGAGCATCTGATGTCGTAGGCTGGATGGAATGCTATCGGTACCAATAAGCCGGTAAGGTTCTCAAGATCCGGTTGCTCTGGCAAAATTGAGTTTACTTCTCTGGCCAAAAATATGCAGAAGAGCTGGTAAAACTTTGCTTTCCGTCCTATCTTAATCTCTGTCTGCAGCATTGACATTGAACATCAATCAACTGCAAGGCTTTATGTGATTACCCCAAATTACTGCATGTATGTCATCATTACACACATCGTCTGCCGAACTAGGCGCTTATTGACTGAAGCTAATATAATCATTGATCATAGAGTTTCCATTCTTAACTTGATCAATGTAAAGATGACCTATCGCAAGCGGAGCTTGGGATGCGGGCATTCAGGAAGAGACCATCGAGGATGCGGCCATTACAGCTACAGCCAAGGCTTAGTATGATTACGTTTAAATGAGATTTGCGTGATGTGATAGAGCGGTACACTCAGGGGTATACTGAAATGGGAGCCAATGTATATATATATTTATATATATATATATATATATATATATATATATATATATATATATATATATATATATATATATATATATATATATATATATATATATCTCTATATATATATATATCTATATATATATATATATATATATATATATATATATATATATTTGTATATATATATTTATATATATTTGTATAGAGGCACGAGAGTTTCTACTTGTAATTGAAAGTAGAATAAATAAAGTTCCCATGAAGGTTTTGACCCTGTACCTGCAATTGTTTGAAGAAATAAGATCATTCTTCCGCTATCTATTGCTGCACAAATAATCACCATGCTGTATTTTGGGTGCTATTTGACCTCTATTTAGTTTTGTCGACAAAGAAGCATGTCACAGCTTCACCGAATCTGACATCTTAAAGGGCTACTGACATGCCTCTGAGCAATTTGGGATAACTTCTGATATAAGTACACTGGGGTGCAAAATATCCAAATCTCCAAATTTTTTGGCGCTTCGATGACCGCATCTATGATAAAAATCGTTATAAATGACGAAAAAATCGCATACAAAGCCTGTGACGTCATGAAGGTAAGCAAAGAGATCAGCCGCAGAACAAAATGGACGCGGAATACTCGAGTGACGAGTGATGGTGTGTCTTTCATAGTGGGAAGTAGCGGGAGGATAATGCAGCAAATCAAAAGGAGCAAGTGACAATTGCAAACTTATAAGCGGTAGCGATTCCAAAACAAGGGCACATATATCGAGCATGCTCCAAACGACTATTGCTTCCTGCGTCTGAACCCATAAGTTATTAATCGATTGTCAGAAATATTAACGATGCATTTAATAACGATAGTATATTATTCCCCCCCCCCACACGAAACAAAAATAAAAGGTGTTGAAACGCCTCTCCTCCTGTATTGATGAACAAAAATTGGTCCGAAAAATGAGTTATGAGAGAAATAGTATGTTATGTTCATTACAGTGCGTCTACCCTTTTTCATTTCTTTGTCCTTTTTACCTAGCTCCGGTCGATATCAAACAGAAGCACATCCAATAATTGTCAGTTATTGCAATTTGATAACTGCAGTATTGCAATATCATATTACCCCTATAGTTAAGTACCCTGGCTTGAGTATCTACCTTGATGTGGTGCCAGGGCTCAACTTGTTACGAAAAGGTACCTTAACAGGTTGGTTAATATGTAAGCATAGCATTGACAATCCACTGCCCGTATTAAACAATACATTTATTTAGTAAGCAGTGAAATTCATCATATGTTTCCTAAATTATTTCCTGTCATCAACACGGCTGAACCTATGCGTAAACACCGTATATAGCATTCATTTTACATGCTCAGATAACTAGAATATAATTCACTTTGAATTCCAGCATATGTTGGTAGTTGTTACTCACCAGGGTCTTTTGTACACAAGTACAAATGGTTGTTGATAGAATAAAACCACCCTTTCAGCTGCTGGCATCCCTTTTCTTTTGCCAGGGAATGAAACTTCTTTGACAAAGCTTGAACAAGTCAATCAAATAATTTTGACATGAGCAATACAACCCAAACGAGAACAACAAGATAACTACTGCTTCATTCCGGACCAACATAGGCTATAATGCTGTAACACGTTTCCTTATATGCCATACATCAAATCTGTGATTGGTGGCTGGTAGATTTTTACGTATCCTTTTCTGAATTTGGCGATGACAGTCGGTCATCGGTGTACCAATAGTCAGCCCCTGACCCTCCATCCAAGCAACTGATCGCCTCAGACCTTTTAGCTCCATATTGTATGAGCCACCACATTGAATGCTCTTTGCACACAAATTATTTCAAATAAGACTAATTGTCTAATTATATAAGGTATTATAATACAAATCTTTTGATGAATGTAAGTTTCAATGCTACAAACCGGCACAATCTTTATATCAAGGACTACATTCTCCTCCAACTCAATCATTGTGTATGTGTTATATTTAGCCCGGGGCTGTCAGCTCGGCCATCTTTTCCCTACACATAGACTGCAGGCTGGCAACCTGCCAATCTTCAGAATTTAGAATTTTTCATTGGCACCACCATGAAAGTGATTATCCGTGTAATATAGTTATTGAATTGGACTCATAATAATGGATCTTACCTCTGCGCACCAGCGCTCTCACTTTTCTCTAGCTTCAGAGGGTCTCATCATCAGCGATCGTCGAATATTCGACAGTGAGAACAAAGTAGGAACTGCATCAGGTCTAAGGTCCGTTTTTCGTCTCATCTCAAACCCCATCGCTTCCATGTTTTGCACCGTCGCAATATTACTTGACAAAATGTCCTTCTCTGTGAAGTGACTTGAACACAGATAAGAGTAATCCGACGGACCTCCCCATCCCTTCCTCATCAATTACACCGCACTAATCCACGCCAAGACGTTTGGAATCAGTTTCGTTGCCAGGTAATTTATGTACACTTATTGTAGATTTTGTTCATAGGATATATTTGATATTGTCCAGATTTTCTTTTCTTAATCATGCAAGCTAAATACAATTCAGCCACTGAAAAACATGCAGAGAATATAAGTAGTTGCGCGATGTGCGTAAGTCTGCAAACTGGGGCACATTTGACCCCGCGTCGGTGGAGTTGTATTGACGTCATTGCAATGACACGAGGCTGTGCCACTGACGCCATGGCGGTGATACGAGGCCACACAATAGACGTCATTGTGATGACACGAAGCAGCACCGCTGACGTCATGGCGAGGATACGAGGCAGCACCTATTACGTCATGACGATGATACGAGCCACGTGGGGAGCAGTGAATGCCCTGTGCTACGCACAGCTATTTTACACGCGTTGTATGGAACCTCAATGGGGTATAACTCGCATTATATATTCTTGCATACATAAATAGATAATTGCAAATCATGTAAATTCATGCTGGACGTCATTCACTAATACAACGGACATAACAAATTATGCAGCAGACCATGTCTTGACTAGGGTTTTGTATTGGGCATAGAAACACAGTACTAAACAGGCCAACGAATTATACCTTGATTCACATGCTGTCGGCGCACTAGAATAGCAAAGCCGACAGAACCTACATTGTCATGATAAAACCATGTAGGCGGGGTGTTATTTTGTAAACGCTTCAGGCTAATCGTGAGTAATATTGTTTCTACTATACCGCCACTATGCATTGCAGGCAGCCGTTAAAATGAATATGATATCGATGACCAATAACATGTCAAGGTGTGGCATAATTATGTCACGCTGTACCAGAGCCGTTTGGTTAAACCTATTCCGTCTACCAAGCATCACCAAATAGCTTTATCACGTCAAAACACCATCATCACTGGTGCTAAGGGTAGGACGTGTTGGTCTACTGAAGTCTCCTTAAAATGTACAAGTATTTTTGTATGGCAAAGCAACAACACGTTACAATAACCAATAACCTTTATTGCTTTGCTACCAACCTACTTCATTTGAGAAGACGCGTTATGACAGAATTTGTGGGAGCCGTGACATGAACATACGAAAATACTCCCCTTCAACAATGTCATAGGACCTTGGGCTTCAATACGCTTTTCATCACATAACAAAACTTTGAACAAATCCCTACATCAAACCTACTGAACAAATAGCAAGCCTGAAAAGATAGTATGCTATGGTGTCTGGATAGTTGTCGGCACCCATCACATTACGTTAGATTGATATAATGATGCAGATTATGTTCATGGTGGACAGGAAGGCCATAAGCATTGATGATCGTGTCAAGCGACCAAATGTTCGGCTTCAACATCTGGGTGAGAACGTGGGCATGTGAACAACACGGACGGTACTGTAGAATAAATGCGCACACCAAGCTCATATAACCAACACTGATCACGTGGGTGGATAAAACGGGGACCGGAATATCATCAATCCATGCAGGGATTCCTAATCTGTGTCTTATCGTTAGCTACAGGCCTCTACAGATATTCGTTGTCATCTTACGATTTGATCAGTCTCAGTCACTGCTAATAGGCGGTGGCTACCATAGCATATATGTGGCGCCAACAACTAATTTGCATAATTTGTTTGCTGTTGAAGCAAAATACACGTCTTGCCTCATAGAATAATTATCACAATTCATAATAGATGGGATATTCTAAACATTTCGTGCTAACCCAATCCGGTACAAATTGACTAAGGTTGAAAATGCTTAACACATTGTCATGATACCGGTTGATCAGCAAATCATCACCAATAAAGCTATTTTCAAGCCAAGTTGGCGTCACATTATCCGGCGTTTAGCCAGCCATTACCATGCTTGCCTGGCTCCAGGTACAGTCGCTTAACGGTCGCCATCAAAACAAGACTATTAATTGCGCCAGGAAGACAAGCGTATTGTTGCCATTAGTTGTTTATCACAGTGTGTCAGGGGATCCTCATTCTGTGATCAATCATTTGGTAGAACAGATTCTGTGCTCTTGAATATGGATTCAAGTGATTTTTATTGCTGTACGTCACTGTTATCTCATGTACCTAGATTGGACAGGCGGCAGTTATAGTCATATAAGAGACAGGAAAGCTCCGGGTGGGTTGCGGCAAAATAGAGACTTGATTGTGATTGACATTGCAGCTAACAATAATAACCTTGGAACATACTGTCGATGGGTCACCGTCATATTAGATGGACGATTTGGGTTATGCAAGCAAGCAGTCGCCTGATGTAGCGTAAATGTGGATAAATAAGAAGCCATCATCTATAAACGTATATCTTCCTGTGTAACTATCTGACCTTTCCACATAAATAATGATATATGTTGGTTTACATAGCTATTCACCAATGTATGCGTGTAATGTTGCTACAGCTCTTTCCTTACAGCATCGTAGTTAGATAGCCCATCAGTCCATACGTGCACTTTCACAAACACAATCGTAAATTGTTACAGATAGTTAAATCAAGGACATCATGTGTTATGAGACGCGGGGTGATCACAGCTGATCGAAACCTCTCAAGTGCCAGACACAGTAGAATAAACTGTGCTTGCTGTTTGCCTGACATTATACATTATAACTGTCCTATCTGAGCTGTACTTCTTGCCAGTTACCATCAACATCACATCAACTGCGACTGTACACCTTACAGACTGTACATATACCACGCCCATCGCGAACCCCAAGCCCCCGATAATGTATAGCAACGGACTCATATAACGGCACTCTGGACTAAATACTTTGCCTATGGTGATTCATAAGTCGCTATCACGTGGCTTTCGATTTCGACCAACCTTGAACAAGTCCGACTGCATGTAAGGGGATATTAAGACCGGGGTATCCTTTCACTACAGACGCTTTTGTATGTACCGAAAAGCACAGAGCGATGACGCGAAACCTTCTGCCTTGCTGCACTGCATTAGAGGCCAACAATGGCGGAATGGTCGAACACATGACGAGCGCGTTTCCGGTAGATTGTCGATTATCTTGCGTTGATATGATATCGACTGTTGGTGAGTGGGTGTTTGAGATAAATTTATTCACAACTAGTCAATTTGAGCAATTTAAGGGGCGTCGCTCAGAAAGTATTATCCAGCATGAGGTCACGGATATATTCAGCTATCCGAAACCATATAGGAGCCAAAGGTTCACACATACGCCTGGGTTTCAAGTTCTGCCGTGGGAATTGAAAGCAAATGACTGCCATTGCGATATATGTATTTTTTATGAAATTATGTTTCTTACGATCTTGATTAGGTCAACTGTAGAGGTATGCGAGGTGCTAGCCAGAGTGGGGGGAGATGAGTTCGAAGAATATATTATATGATATGCTCAACAATTGTCTATGAGTGCAAACATGCTTTGTTTGTGGAACGAAATGCGTGGTTGATATAAATAAATTACCACGCAACATAGTATCGCAACCAGTTATTACAAGGTACATATTGATTATTCTTTTAGTAGACACAACAATTGAATCGGGAAATGCTAACCTGTGTTTACCTTTCATGGAATCATCGAATAATTGTCACTGAAATGTGCTTTATCAAATATCATAGAGAAAAGTCCATTATTAGATTAACAGACGTGGCAACGTAATGTGCAGGTTTGTTATTCGCGTAATACCATCAAGGAAGGGGGCTTTGACTAGTTATGATGTGAACGACTTTTTTCTGCATTAAGAGACCAGTGAATCAGGGAGCATATGTGTGGTTCTTTTATATATTATGGTTATGGTATGTGTTTGCGTCAGGGCAAAAAGTGACCGATGTTTTCTGTACAAGCACCATGCTTCTCGATCTTATATATTCAGCGACTTATTGATTATATGCTCATTCTACCAAGAACCATCTTTAACCTGGATGCAGCTGTATGGAGTCCAAAGGGGGGAGATGATTTGCGCAATGCACAGAATTAAACCAAAGGAATCAATTTCAAAAGGCTTAAAAAATGATAGCCTGTTTCAGATCACTAAGCCTCACATGACTTTGAAACACATATCATAAGCTAATATGACCGTGACCCATTACTGGCATGCTCCAAGGTATCAGTTGTTAGCTACCCTGTCAATCACAGTCAAGTCTCTGTTGAGCCGCATCCAGCCCACCCGGATCTTCGGATGATATCATTCATTTTGATGTTAACATAAAATGATATTTTTACAAAAACAAACTCATCTTATATCAAAAGCACCTCTTCGTCTGCCTTGCTGTCTGTATTTAATGATAAGCAAGTATGCAATTCAATTCTTGGTATACAAGACAATTTAATATGCAGAAATGAAAGACGTCAATCAATGTTCTAAAACAAATAGATCAAGGATAACAAACGTTTAAAGGTAGTCATCGAACACAATCATCATCAATATCGAAGAACTGCATCCGGTGGCAGTTAGGAGCACAGTACAGTGAAGAAAATTCGGAATATTGATGACAATTCTGTTTGCCAAGGACGATCCTGGATGACCTAATCGATTCCTTTTGATGTCTGGTAACCCATGTGCTGTCTTACAAACGGTACCTAATTAATTGATGATTATTGTGTATATGACTAGGTTCAAACATACAATGATGGATTTATGGCTCGACCTTCAATTTACGAGGTTTTCGGTTTTTCAACCATCCTATTTCTTCAATGTTTTATTCAGGAAATATTACTCTATCAACAACCATTCATGAACGTACGGGTTGTGAATTAGTCCCTTGAGACCAACTTTACTATGAATATACCGAATCATCATCACACCTCTGGTTCCTCGCCACATCCATTTTAACACGAGCAAGGATGTTGCCGTAATTGTACTTTAAATTGCTATTAAATATCTACTTCGATTGCTCCTAAATATCTCCACTTTCCTTCTGACATACTGAAATGCATAGCTAATGGCACAAATACTGTTATCTTGCTGGCGCGACCAAGTCGTGTCATGATGCCGACCCTTAAGTCACACTACCTGGAGACAAGCATCCAAGGGAATGGCTCAAATACGCCCATTGCATAACAATGACTGTTTAGGCTTTTATAATCTTAGTCAATGTCTAAAACGCATATTTGCACAGCCATGTTGTCTCCTTATGTAGCACCAAGTCGGGTGGGGGCCAGCTATATGGGTGATAATTTGCTGACTCACCCGTTACATAACAATAACTGTTAAGGGTTTAATAATCTTAGTCAATGTTTACCGAACTTTGTTACAGCCAAGAACATGGTAATATGCCACTTGTAATGTTCTCTTTGCCTCAAACTAATAGCAAAACTATCAAAGAATATATCCGGGGGAATCTAGCGCATCAGGCAAGGTCAACCAGCCAGTCGATGTCGGTCAGTTACTCTAAATTTCAATCGAAGGCAACTTGCTGTATGAACCTTGTTATTTTCGATGGAGCCCCACAAACAGGCGTTCAGGATCCATAAGTAATAATTTTATTTAAATAATACTCTCGTTAGTGCCATCAGTTTACTCTTTCCGAGTATTGGGTAAGCAATGCAAGCAGATTAATGAGATCAAATTGGTTCGTCGGACATAAACACTCACGATAGCTTGAATTGACTCACATGTAAAGCCAATAATCGCCTCAATTCAAGATGGCATATTTGTTTCTGCTGCGTTTAAGTTTGTCAGACACACGTGGAGCAAAGCGTCAATGTTAGTCAGTGTGACAGTGCAGTATTAGGATGGCATTGAATGTCGAAGGTTATTTATCTGACCTAGGTTATTTATCTGACTATGACAAATGGCTTATAGCACGTCTTGCGATGCGCAATATATATGATATGAACTCTCTTATGAAGCCCCGGGCTACAACAGCTGCTGTCATACCACCCGCAGGTGATATGGTTGGCGTCAAAGATAGGTACAAACAATAAAGGTGCAGGAATCTGCCTAACATTGATACCGTATGGTGTTTACGGTCGATGAATAACGTTATTAGGGTGCTGGCAGAACCAGTCATTATTGGTACAGTCAGGCTTTATGTACAATGGACCTGATTCGTAGTCAGTTAGCGGAGCATTATTGATGGCCCAAATATCAGGCGGTTTTTATCTGCATTAAATCAGCATCATTACTTAACTGTGATTTCCAATTTCAGCCATCAGCATACATTGCATTTAGTTGAGAACGTCCAGTACTCTGAACGCTGTCGACTTGATTAATACATTACATAAGTAACCAATTATTCGACATTATGTAGTTTTACGTTAGTATTGGCCAACTGTGCAATAAAGACGAAAAATTATCAAGAATGCAGATACAAATGGCACGGTCGTCTGATAGAGCTATAGAGGCATTGGTCGCAATCTAAGCGGACTTCATCAAACTGCATTAGCTGCCTTTGGTTAGTCAAGCCACCAATGCTTAGGTAAACCATATTTTATTTAGCAGAAATTGCGCATAAATTTGCAACTGCTGCACCAACCCGCTGGTCCCGCTAGAACCAATTGCACCCTTATACTCTTATAAGTGATAAACATAGTATTTTAGAGAGTGGGGCTTCTGGCACACCGCCCTCATCTGCATAACACCACTAATTACAAATCGTACAGGAAATTTTGCTTCCTGTGTTTGAATGCGAATTCAGGGCTAATTGATAGCCAAGTGAATGTAATTGGCGTCGCTCAGAAAGTATTATCCAGCATGAGGTCACGGATATATTCAGCTATCCGAAACCATATAGGTAGCCAAAGGTTCACACATACGCCTGGGTTTCAAGTTCTGCCCTGGGAATTGAAAGCAAATGACTGCCATTGCGATATGTGTATCTATTATGAAAGCCCTTAGTCTTTGGTTTGGCAGCCTTACTTTGTCATGGTGGGGGCTTTACACGTGTGCGGATTTCTTTAGCCTTGGCTTCTCCTATATTGTATATGCATCTTGCCTGCCGCATAGACTTTTTTCGCATAACAGTTTCTTTTCCCCATAGTATATATTTACACGCTTACAGACAGGATTAGCGATGTTTGTAGTATCACCGAAAGAGACCACAACTTAAAGAAGCATAGTTGGCGCACCATCTAGCATGTTGTGTATGTTACTGACTTGATCGAGGTGAACAAAAAGTGTGCTGAAGATACTAAAGTTGATGGGCGGGTCAGCATTGCAATAACCTGATGGAATTAATCGCCTACCCCAACCGTTATCAAGACCCAACATAGCCAACACTTCATCTTTAATACTCGCAACAGACAGAGGTCGATGAGCTATGAGGTTACGGCTATGTAGTTGTCCAGTGCGGTGGGCAGATTTAACACCCTGTGGTGTACAGATGAGCCAACACTGTGGAATCTTGATAACCCTGTAACAGGAAGAATACAATACCAAAGCAGTCTCACCTTTAATGTTTCAAACGGTCGCTATGGCTACATAATGATTTGACAGCGAACATTATTTGGCTTATGTTGCACACACATGGATCATCTGCCTGAATACTAGTGTCAATGTACATCATGAATTCAAGCTATTTCCAATTAATGCGCTGTGAAGCAACCAGCAAAATGGACGGTTCCTGCACGTTTAAATGTCGCAGCTAGCGAATACATGAGCGCAACCAGATATGCGCAATTAATGCATTCTGCTAGTACAAATTGATTGAATAGGGACAGCGAGAATCTCAGGGGATTTTTTGGGTATAATATTGAAGCAAAACTTCAGTGCATTCAATTACATACTTGAACGATTTTGCACTATGCTTATACCAGACCACAAAGCTGGTTAATACTGATCGTGTGAACCTTACCACTTACATTACTTCCAAATGGAAATGAAGAAAAACTTCAGTGCATTCAATTACATACTTGAACGATTTTGCACCATGCTTGACGGCATGACAACAACCCATTGGATGGTGTTCTACACGACTTCACCATTAAACTATAGAGTAATCAGCTCTAATACAAAAATGATAACCTGTCCATTTCCCTATTCAAATCTATCTTCATCTGTGGTTTACCTGAATACGCATACAATAACTATGCATGGCTGATCTGGTCCTAATATTGTTCATCAATAATACACAGCTCTGACGCGGATTAGTGTTCCAATAACTGATAAGAACTGTGCGATGCCGTACGTCGCCGCTTTACATATGATTAAATTTTCTGAAACGCTTAATCAATAGGCATCGTCGTGTATTAGGGTATGGTTCGTGTTTTATCGATTCCCAAGGATCGCTGGTCCGCGCGTAGATGTGATGCTCTCAGACAAGTACAATGGGTAACATATCCCCGCTAATGTACAGCACCGCCGGTCAATCATACCAAGTATAAATAACAAATAGTGCATTGACGATGAAACCACATTTGGATTCTAAATGTTACACATGTCTGAAATTGATAGAAAAGGCAGTTCAGGTCGCATTTGGTGTCTTATAATGCCAATAGTTATTGCAAAAATTAGCTGCTATTTGTCATGAAGCTTTTTCAACGTCATGACTCTGCAATCCGGTCACCATGGTTCAATGGCCGTTCAGCTTGTGAACACACACTCAGCGGGAACTGTCTGATGAATGGATTGGCTGCACGCCGCCGGATACGGGGCACCAGTGCCACATCGATGTCATCCATTTCGTCTATAATGCATGCCCTCGTAAGTCCTCAGATGTAGTCGGGCTAACAACAATACTGCATCCTTTATATCATTAGGTTACATCAAGCGGCAATGACGTCGCCCCTTATCGATTGCATATAATTATGTCAATGGTAATTGTGTATAACCCCCCGGAAACCTATTTTAGTTGATTTTATAATGTGTCTTAGTATGTACCACTTCAATGATTGAAATCCTCTTCCGTTCATATAGCATCTGTACACTCGACGAAGTAACATCGGAGACTGCTTTTACTCGCTATGTTGTTTCACTCTTCTTCGTAAATGGATGCTATATCTGTTTTAGTCGGCTGTCTGCTACGCAGATAATTATTGGTTATTTTTGGGTTTATGACAGCTATGTTGTTAATCTATGATCCAAAACACCTATAAAAGATTAAATCTCAACAATGCTGATGTTTGTTCCCTTACCAAGAATTAACTTTAGAACCATGTCCGTAGTAATCAAGTCCCATGCACACACAAAATTCATTCATATGCGATGGCTAGTGTTTGAAAAAGCACAGGTCTAAAATTAGGAAGTTATATTCATTTTAGGATATCATGATGTCTTCACTGCTGCAGCGAAACTTTGTCGGTGTGTGAAAGTTGCATGACAATTGGACTACTATTTGATTTGTTCCTTCTTGCATAATCAATTCCGTGTGCCTGCATTATTCCCATCTGTTTACACAGAACAAGGAATACTGGGAACGAGCGATTAGCGTAAGCTGCTTAACACACTAGTCCGTATATCGTACACAGCCCTAGCATACACGTGATTGCCTGTAGAAAACAATGAGAAATAGCATAAGGAGGTTGATCATGACATGACTAGGTCAGTAGAGTGGTGTTATGTGTCATTACATACCTTTTTAGGCAAGTGCCACAAGACACACTTTAGTACCCACGTATCCATCTATCGTCAATCTAAACAATCGGTAGTATAAGGACTAGCAGTCAATAAGTATCATAGCGAGAGGAAAGATGCACTGGGCCTAATGTAGCGAATCTATCATCCCAACCAACTGACTGGTTAGGGGAATGATGTAGACCAGTCTCATTGATACATTACATTGGCTTTAAGCCTTGGATGGTATAATCAGACCACACCAAGACACACACAAAACGTCATCACGATAAATCGGCCACCGCTGAAATCCGAAGCCAAATATTTGCAGAATATCAGCTTTGCATCATGCTAATACTAATATTATTCATTTGTATGTGATATAAGACCTGTTTACTGTTACATGCATGCGTCTGTTCTATGTGAATTCGGAGCAATACAACAGTGAATGCTGTAGATGCAGCAATGAGCTGATGGTTAATGTTCTTGTAATGCGGCGATTACATCACGCAATGCTATGCCGCCATATTGGTGCCATAAAACGCTATCGACAAAAATACACTTTGATAAAACTGTTTCGTAATAACAGATTGATATGGCCGCCATTATAGCATCAACAAGGATAAGCAAAGTACATAATGGTCCACCGAGAACTTTAACCAGCAGGTGTATTCCCTTTCTTGCTGGATACTAAGGTCCGCATTCTAACTAATCGGGGAAAGATTTACGGTTATAAGAGCATAGCTCATGGAAATTTGTTTGTGTAGGTATATGTTGGATTATTTCACATGTTTTGAAAGTTGTCTAAATATGTCAGTTTGCTATATAATTGGTCCCATGGAAAAGTATAATGCTTGTAATATATTGAATAGCCTGTATCATGAGATCATGATAGCTAAACCAACCAGTATACATGCGATGACATCAGCAAAAAAAAAATATACCAAAAATTGCACAGTTATTTACGCTTACAACTGACAAATACAAACAAAGGTACTGCACGTTCCTTACAGGTACTTCATAACGAGAAGCGTCGATGAACAGCATAATTATTTTAAGATGGTATGTTATTATCTATATTTTGAACTTTGAAAAGTTTGTTAACACTTTGATCAAAAGCAATGCTCACAACCTTTATATATTTTGTGGGCGTATTCTTAGGTCGTAACGTTTGATCTGTGTCTGCTATATCGGCTTCAGTTGAAGAATGTCCCCAAAAACATACATTGAATAGTTGAATATCGCCTCCTTAGTTCTCGTCCAGTTGAAAGTTCGCCTGGGTTGAAGAGCAATATACTATCAACAGTGATTAATATTAACTGAATAGTGCCTGAACGTCGTGTACATATGCATTCCAGATAGTAACTGATAAGTATAACGGGTAGGGCAGCGACCAGGCAGGTGTCTAATACTATAGCTTCAAACATATCCATTTATGCGCTCTTCTGATCAATGGAATCGATTTATCTTTTCAGTGCAGCAGTGAAAATGTCTTCAGAAATTTGCGTTTCCATATATTTGGTTACATTTATGTTCTACGATTATCCCCATCAGTTATTCCGTCCAGACTCTCTGTGGCGCCATCGCTTCAAGCGTCTATTCCCTGACCTTTGAAGCCAGTCATGGTATCTGGTGGTTGCGATAAGTAGATTTTATGCCCCATCAATGTCTAGGCTAGCAATATTTTCGCCATTTCAATACTTCTTTCCACTCATGTCGATCATAATGTACATCGTCAGATACTCAACTTGGCAAGGCCGTCTTTCAAAGGGTTGGCTCGTAAAAAACCAAAAGTAAGTATAGGTAGAATCGCTTGAAGATAAGAATGGTTAGTTGGCTTGCGAGTAGTTATTATTATTGGTAATGTATTCCCAGTGAGTCTACACTTCTATCAGGTAACCACATTACATGTTGTAAATCGGCAGTGGTAATTTCAATAATTTAATTCATATAGGTTGCTTTTACTTACCGTGATACGGTGTCATCGCCTTCGCCCTACACACTAGTCACAAGGGTGTGATGACTGCTCAGCGCGTGTACAAACCCTCAGCAATAGGTGTCTGGTGAATCAATGAGCTGACGACAGCTGCGTATCAGGCCGCTAATCAATGCCTGGCATCGATCAATGCCATATATGTCCAATATTCACCTTACCTCTTTTAGACAGCAAAATATTAGGTTTCAGTTTAATAAAAACACATATATACGTATTTTGTATTGATCGCAGTGACAAAACTTGTTGAATTTGTACCAATGACTTAAACATAACTAGTGATGTCTGTGATTTACATCGTCATATAAAGTATTTAACAACCGAAATAAATAAGCTGTGAAATAGACTTAAATGAATGTGTAGGTGTTATATTACGGTTCATGTGTGGTCGAAGTTGAGGGATACTTGGTCATTACGGGCATCTCGTACGGCGGGTTATCACACCTTCCCTGTAGATGGCAGAAGGACCATTAGATCATATCGCGTTATAAGTAATGAATTGGGCAGTGAGGATTTGATGACGTTTCCATATGGGAACATCTCATCAGCATCAGGTGAAGGGAAAGCCCAGTTGCACCATCGTTAACCCGTCATTTCCATGTTGCTGCTGCAACGGTTAGACCGTATGCCTCGGTAATACTCCCATGAGACAATTATTGCCAATATTTGCTGAATAACGTCTTTATACCCAGTTAAATGTGTATGTACAACAACAGAAAAGCGGTCCCCTGTAGACATAGCTGTACCTGATTAAATGATCATGATATCATGATGCTGCATGAACCAGTCATGATCAATACTCATTTATGTTGAGATTTTAATATGGGGGATTAATTCGAAAGCTAAGAATAGGCAGAACCGATCATGCAAGCATCATTCGTATAGTATGGACAAATAATTTGTACAATATTGCATTCTTCACAACATCTTGCGAATAGACTAATGAGTGTTGACGAATAGTCTAATGAGTCATGACGAATAGTCTATTGAGTCTTCAGGAATAGACTAATGAGTCTTGACCCTGAGGCCTAATAGGCTATCTTCAAGTGAATTCAGCCCCCGCCAAGACACATTCAAGTAAAATTGTACAGATTTGTGTGAGTATGTAAAATATCGATGGGCGTTTTCATCCAAGTTCCACTCGCGAGGCATCGAAGTAAATGGATGAATATAAAACAGTGGGATGGATCTCGTGTAGGACTTATTGAGTCCGTAATAGGTCAGTATGGATTGTACTTCAAACGCATAGCTGCGAACAGTAAAAGGGTCACTTCTTGATTCATGCTAACCAATTCACTCAATTGAGTGTTTTGTGATGTTTTTGCACCTAAGATGACATAGGGCTATTAAGAGATATGCTATCTTGATTTGTCAGTATATTGTCGGTCATTATATGAATATATCAATCAATATATTAAGTTAAGGATACAAACTTATATGCGTGCCAGTCGATACATTTAACTTAATCCTTGTCTTATAGTACACTTTAGGTCATCACGATGTCGATTGTAGTGGCATTAATTACGAGAGCTTTGATGCATGTTGATTCCTTGGAATTCGTAGCAAAAAACGTTTGCACATCGTCTTAGTGCATCGGTGTATTGCCTTTGTATAACTAACAAAGAAACTGCATCGATTCGCAATCTTATAGATATATATATATTTCCCTCCTTCTACACACCAAATATGTCGTTATCGTTGCATTCTTCTATTGTAAGATAAGCTACTATATATTGCTCATTTTATTCATTCATACATTTGCTATGCCCTTCATTTAAATCATCGCACAAGGCTGACAAACATATTATCACTATAATAACTCGACACGGTTAAAGTGTCTTTGAAGCAAGGAATATAATGCTTACTTTAACGTCACGCATTGTGGCGTCGGACGCACACAACATAACACTTGGAAACGCTATCTGAGAATCAAGGCTGTATGATGTACCGTGCGGCTCAACATGCTGACTCTGATCAGGCATTGACGTAATGTTGTTACCATAATGTCATTCAGCAGTCGTGATTCAGTGAGTTATTGGCTGAATATGAGAAATGAATCAAAGCTAGGGGCAATCATTCATCCCCTGCCCCCTGCACCCAAAGAGGGAAATAATGCGAAATTGTGAGCTTCAGGGTGTACTCGGTTGCGAAGGCTCTAGCATTCAAACACAGTGCTATTTAAGCTTATCTAATATATTACAGGCAACCTTTGGTGTTTTTGAAGAGTGCATGAAAGGTGAGGTGTGAATTGGGTGCAAAGCCGTCTTCTTGTCTGCACAGCAGTGAAGCATTCGCACAGAGTGTGACATGCTGCTGTTAGGCGGATCATTCGACCAAAAGTCAATATCTTCCTGAAACTGGGGTCCCATTGATCATAAAAATGTCACACCATCATTTTAATTAATTTCCGATTTACCTGTCGTCTATCATTCCATGCTTGTTTGTCAACAACGGTTAATGATCTGGTATTAACCATTCTTTCCATAAGGTGATTATGAGGTAATTATGTTTCGCAGTACTTAAGTCAAGACGTGATTTTCCAATATATTTTTAGCAAGGAGCATTGTCAATAGCAAGCAATCTATTATTGATTGCAGAAACGCAAATAGCTCTCCGCCACCATTTGGGATATTGCAACATTAAATCGCCGATGTAATCAAGTTACTGGTTATTTTCGTATTGTTCAAGTTTACATTTCGCCAGTTGGCCTGATATTTAGTGTAAGTGAGGCTCTGGGTAAGATACAATACATTGAACCGTAAACTGCAACAGGAATAAGTCAATGTTGCTCGTAGGTACAGACCGTGTTGCTTTATCACGTCTTCCGATGGCTTACCGTGTTATCAATGGAAGCATGGATGGATCATGGACCGGCCTAGCAGATCGTATCAGCAGCATCAGGGATGAGCCTCCTATGGCGGTATCATACGGGCCTTTAGTCATTGTTGCGTAACTGAATTGACTCCAGTTCCCATGCTAACGCGGAAATATGATGGCGACATTACATCGCGTCGTCGATACAATTACTGATGACACAGATTTTTGTGTTCAAATTGTAGTGTTCTCTTACGTTGTGTCACAAACTAGATTGACGATGCGTCTTGGCTTGGATAAAACACAAAGCACGCCAGCTTCCTCGACGTCATCTCTGTGTTATATATTAAAACGTTTGCACAAATAATGGCTTTAACCATTTGACTTCTTACATTACTCACTACAAGAAAACATTTCTGTAATGACGGCTCCCTGCTAAAGACGCTTGGTCGGTGCTGAAACAAATAGATTAGATATCCTCAAACACTGTCCTACAGATAATATGTACAGATATAGAGACGTTCCTTGACAATAAGTCACATTATTGTAAAAGATGATATCCGCCATGCAACTTGCGCGGTACATCGTAACGCATATGGCGAACACGTCCATAGGTTATCACGTTTGCAGAAGGAATGCAGTTTCTGTTGACAATCAGTAATATCACCGATGTCATTGCTGTCAATGTGCCATACTACAGGCGAACTGTCTCGTATCAACATATAACCTGATGAATAAGTGATGAACAATTCCCAGACAATTTCAGTTGAGGCAAATAACATACCAGTAAACAGCACAGATAACAAAAAGCTGTATGAACGCAATGGTATCTAGCACTATAAATACTCTCATGCGACTGCTATCACATCAAATTAACAAGATAAAAATATATGCTACTGCACTAATTAGAGTAACGCTGCGTCTGACAGTTGCACTCTGACAACAAGCTAAGCATGATATATATAAGAGATGTGAAGCTACAGAAGCCTGTGATAGAGGTCATGGCAAATAGAACTTCACTTCAGAAAAACGACAGACCCAAACGCGATCACATCAGCGTGATGTATCAGCCTCATAGTATCCTCACACACAGCCATATTACTAGTATTGGATGATTCAAAGGTGTCGGCTCTGTGTGAATGTCTTCCTCAAATGGTGATCCTTATGTGAAATTAGAGCGAGTTATTGGCCAATATATCCGTCTTGGGCATGTGATTGCTACTCTACGATAGGCGTCAGAGATGTAGCACTGATTATCTGCCTCTTTATGACCCCTTATAGGCAATCGCCAGGGTTCCTCCGCATTCGAGACTGCGACGCTGTGCCCCATTTATTTGACGATGATGTAAGCTACACGTAGTGCAAATTCACATTGTTGCTGCCTTCCAAAACAGTATTGCTGTCGTTATCCACCAAAGTGCAAGGTATGGGGTAGTTTCTATAGTTAGCTAACACCAGAGAGTACCCTCGACCAATTGATAGGATTAAGAACCTAATCGCCTTTCAGGTTACAGCATCACCCGTAATGCTGATACCTAAAACCTGAAAATCACCACAGTATTAGTGGTGGACTGTGCAATGACGATTTAATAAACTTGGATCGCAGCGGCAGTGATATTCGATTTTGTCACGCAGCAAAGGTTTACAGAATTCACACTCACAGCCCACACAGAGGAATTTCTAACAGCCATACAGCAGACTTTTTGCTTACATTTCCACAGCTAATGCTTGCTTGTTAAGTAAGATGTTTTGTCTGTGCCGTGAGCAAACGAACAGAGCCAATGGATTGGCGACTTTAATTATCCTTTGTCTACACCCCCATTGCGACAATGTGTATTGTGCATACAATTAGGTATGCTGCCTTTGTCGGCAAAGTTATCTCAATTGCCGCTTCTAAAATCATGCATTAGTTATATTTAGCAACACTTGATCATTCAACTGGCTAAATACCCTCACTCTATATCGCGTTAACCTCGACCTCATTCATGTGAAGTGAGGAGTGGATTCATTGCTTGCCAGTACCACAGTCAGTTTTACAGAACCAATTACAGGTTAGTTGTAACAGGGTGTCTAAGTTGTTCTGAATCGGTCGGTATCATGACTTATAAAGAACAAAATATTTATTAGAAGTATCATACGCGGCTATATATGCGCTGTTCGACAGAGCCGAGTGACCGCGTCATCACTGACCACATGCCCTGGATCAGTATACATAGTGTTTTGATCATTTGACCACGCCATTAGCGATGATCAATGGCAACAGATTTCATTAATCCTCTTGGAGCCGGTGTTCCATTATTTGGAGTGGTACAATATGGCTTTGGTGACATCAAATCTACCCACGAGGCAAGACATCTGCTGCCGTCCTCTGGCGAAGTCATTAGGGGTTTGTTTTAACTTGATTTATCCATTTTACCGGTGTTATATATTGCCGTAATGTCAGATGTATTGCCATAGTACCTAATGGCAGGTGTCACGATGACGATCCGGCCTATAGGCAGGTGTCACGATGACGATCCGGCCTGCGACGAGGACGCTTGTTTCACGTCATTTTATTACATAACCATTGTGTATTATGTCAACTGTCATATATCAAGCCATCATATTTTGGATTAGACGTCACTGTAGGAAACGTTAACAACAGCAGTCGGCGGCCGGGGTTAGACTACTGTCGATGCGACACGCATTTCTAAACATGATGGTTAATTGTTACAGTAGTTGTCACCACAAAGTCCACGGAGTGTGTCATGGTTTCTGAACGTACGGTTGTGTTGTGGAGGTGTATGGATCAACTCTATATCTGCATCTGTCTCGTTGTATCGGTGATGTTAAAACAGCAAAAGATAAGATCAGTACACGCTGCTTATTGTCAACATCGGTGTTTACTGTACGTGCTCTATGGGATGGCCCGCACTTTGTGGGGCACATGTTGTTGTTGATGTTTCCGTCGAGGATTCCCTTAGCGCTCTGATGGCCCTAATTGTTGAATAATTCATGACTAAGTTTACATGTGTCTCTTGTAATTTGGAACTGCCTTGTTTCTAGTCACATGACTGGCGATTTTATGATCACTTAATTACCCCATTTGTCATTTTTTAACGTCTGAGTAATCTCTTTTGTTGACATGTATAATATTAATCAATGTTACATGTTTTTGAACGACGAAGAAACATTGATACTGCCTACAATGCAGGGGCGATGGGTTAGTTTTTTCCTTATGAGTACAAAAGTCTTGGCAGCAAATTTTTTGTCCGTCGTAGAAGCTATATTGACATTGTTCTCTGAGACGCAGAGCCTTCGCATCTGCGTAGCGTCGGCTATATGACTTTTGATCAAAAAGCTTAACGCTTAAATAGAAATTAAAGCAAGGGCAACGTACAGAACAGCTCAGGAATGACTTAATGGGAAGAACATGGCTCTCTTTTAGTCAGCGATATACCTATGTCTGCGATAGGACTACTATCAAAGTTGTTTGTCTTGCTGTTATTATTTTCATTTGTGAGTAGCGAATTGAGCACAGTGTTCATTAACACAGACTGGATAGCCATTCGATGACACCAAATTATGACACTGATACCAATGACGGAGCAAGTTATCACCTTAATGGCAACACCAACGTTTGGTGCATCATATGTATATATGCCTTTCTCGAGGAGTATTTATTGAATTCATTTAAATACGACAACATGAAATGCGTTACACAGTTGCGATGACTCATCTGAATTCGGGGCTCATAGAAGTACTTTTGTTCAATGTCTGTCTGTCGGTCCGTTCATCTGCCAGTAAGAACACTTTGGGTGGCACGTTTTCTTGTCAAGCAAATAACACATGGACCTCTTTGATGTTAATCGGTCCTAGCAAATAAAGCCCCCACATTCTTTGACCCTAGATTTATTAGAGAACAATCTGTTGTCGTACGTTATAGCGCATTTCTATATAAAGCAAGCAAGCAGCCCGATATCAAACACAGAACCCTCTGATGGTGATTGGTCCTTCCATATGAAAAATTGCCTTGTATGACCTTTGACCCCTTAAATGTTTGCGAAAAACTTGTTAAACATTTTCCGTACTATGTTACGCCAATGGAAACTAACATTTGATGGTTCATTTCCTTACAAAGCAAGTTAACCGTCCCAAAGTACACATGGACCACACTGTTGTTAACATAAATAAGCTCTTTATGATCGTTGACACCTATGTAATTGGTAATAAAGTTTTGTGTCAAAATGTCTATGCACTTTTACCGGAACTGGGGGCATGTTTCTCTGCCTGTCAAGCTGTCACCGCTTTGTTTGCGCTTTGCCGGTTGCTGTTTTAAGTTCCTGCATTGTTGCATGCATTCTTGTTGCGTGTTTCTAAAGACATCAAAGACGTCAACAAAGGCGTCAAGCGCATTCTGAACTTCTCTTAAGTTCATCTGAACGCTGTCACGTCGCAATGAACACATTTTAAACAGTTCTCAAACACAGAGATAATCATAAAATAGTGAATCTACATTCATCACCAGTCGTCTGGAGAGTATTGTGCAAAAACATCAGTATTCACTCGATATCATTTCGAAGTTAGCGTGCGTGGCTGTTGCTACACCATGTCATCACTGTCTCCTTCTTCGTGGAAAGTATCCCAGCTGAAAACTTTCCTCAAAGAGGCGAATCCCTTGCTCGGGTAATAAGAAAACTGAGCTCGTAGAATTAGTAAGGAATGCCTGATGCACCGTAAATATTGTGGACTTGGCCGGGGAAGATGATGGAGAGAATATTTACAATGAATGAAGAACTATTAGCATAGTGGCACCATTTGAAAGCGAAAGGGGATATCCGCTGTTCCTCAACAGACACATACATGCAGTTGAATATAAATTCCCTGAATCATTGTAGGTCTTATCTGGGGGGGAGGAGGGGGGGGGGTGGGTGTTAGGGAGCAGTCCCAGTCCGAGCTACGATACAATGTACCCATCTGGTACCATAGAGCGATACAATGTACCCATCTGGTACCATAGAGCGATACAATGTACCCATCTGGTCCCATAGAGCGATACAATGTACCCATCTGGTACCATAGAGCGATACAATGTACCCATCTAGTACCATAGAGCGATACAATGTACCCATCTGGTACCATAGAGTCTGCTGGATGCGAGGGCAAAGGGTAATTCTTAATTTATATAATTAGTATATTCAACTTCAGAAAGTTAAATACAGCTATGTCACACATCTCATTAATATGTATAAATACATAAGAAGACTTGCTGGTACAATATTAACTTTGTGCTTTGTTTTATGTGGTGTTGTCGTTTGGTGGAAAAGAGGTAACAAGTTTGTTATTTATTTTCTCATCTTCCTTTGTAGAGATGATGATGGTTGCAAACATGTTGTGGCCATGATGTTTGCATTGGCTGACTTCTATACAAATGCAAAGTCTAATTCAGCACGGCTTGTCGCCTTGATTATTTTGATGGTTGGCAATTGCAAGTACTTAGTCTATATACACGTCAGTAATACAACTGACGGAAACTTTACGACCATCTTCTGGTGTTTTTTCGTTTTCTTGTGAACATCGGCCTTGCAGTCCACTACGGAGCAAGTAAACCTGGGCATGGCTGCTACCGCGCAGTCTATATAGTCTATAGAACGATATTCCTAAACAATTTCTCCCAAATAACACCAATATCAATATATTTTTTGGAAAAACATGCCCCTATTTCCGGTGGAAAATCAGTATCGCCGCCTTGCGGTCGCAACGGAAACCCGAGAATGTGAAGGCCCCTATTGAGTTGACTTCATACATGCCATAAAGCCAATTCCCATGAAAAAAGAATATAAACTGAGGGCATTCAAAGAAGGCACACAAAATACAAGGCACACTGCTTGGGCGACTTAATCAGCTTTTTCTTCTTTTGCTGCTTCGCCGTACTGACAAAGTTTTGGCGCCTGACATTGGGCATTCTGCACTTAGCTGTATATGGCTACATTGCACCCTCATATATTTCGATGAAAACTCCTTTGTTGCAATTGCGCTACATCTTGTCCAACTGAGGTCAAATAAACATTACGATCTACACAACATCATTTTACTGTATGGATTGCGCACAGATATACTGTTGTACTATCTGACAACATGCCACCATTGTCAACTTCTCAAGTAGTTCATTAGCATGTACTATACTGAGTTGCAATGTTACGTCGCCATGCAGATCCTGCCCTCTACGGGTAAGGCGTTTAAGCGCGTTTTCCGTCAAATAAACATCAACAAGATTTTGTTAAATAAAACAGCGGTGAACTCAAAACCAAGGGTGTTGTGTTGATCATAGCACACGGGGTATAGCGACACGAATTCTCTAGAGAGGCAACACACCTCATACCAGTCAATTTTTGTTGATTTCTAGAGAATATGATTTCACGTAGGTCCGATACGTTGACTTTGCTGGGTACGTCGTGAGGCGCAGTTTATGGTGCTGTTGAAGCCTCCATCGAGGATTCTCCCTGCGCCATACTGGCCAAAATCAATGAATAATTCATGGCTTCTTTAATTGTGTTCCTGGTGAAGTGGAACTGACGAATGTTTTAGTTCCATCTGTTGTCAATTACCCCAAGTCCGGTTCGCTCTATTACCCCATTTGTCATGTTGTGGCGCCTTAGCCATTTTCCGGTGCATACCATGATAATCATTTTTAACATATCGCTTTGGGTATAATCAATTAATGTGCCGTTACCGTGGTGGAGAAATTCACGAATGTGTAATTGAATGATTGGTGCAACTAACACGAGGCAGGTTTTCCATTCTCGATTACTTAATGTAACTTGCCGGTTTTAATCAGGCCCTGACCTTCCATAACGACTCATGTAATGTACTTAAGGTACACTGTCGAAGAGATGCACCAATGTTCGAAATAGAAAGAAGGTGGTTGTGATTATGGATATTGTGTAAGCAGTACCGCTATTAATACTCCAAACTCTTCATTCAAGCGACTACTACAGCGCAATGACAAAGCAGTTCGACGCTTGTATTATTTATATGATATTTCCTTTGTTACTTTATACCTTCTGTAATTGAATGGTCAGAGTTATCTTATTGATCGTATCATCACAACGTTTTCTTATCCCACAGAAACAGACAACGGATGAACGATGAGTTATATGCTGCAATAAACGATGATTTCAGTTAGAGCCACGTGCAATCACAGGCCAAATATCCTCAATCAGTACCTAGTGTGTGTACATCATTCGACCAAGGCACAAGCGATGATAAATGACCCTTCATTTAGGTAATCGATTCTATATATAGCCACCTAGGAGCCCCAGCTCGATGTGTTTTGAGGGCATGTCTATTTTCATTTGTCCTGCCAATTTTTTTAGATCGTTCTTGAAGTCATGCTTGCCCAACACCAAAACTGCATATGTTGTATCAGATATATGTGAGGCATCTCAGCGACTGAATGATTCATGGCATCCATTGTCATTCATAAGGCTGGTGTTGTGCTTCCATTGACAATAGTCGTCTCTGATCTGACCATCACAAACACTGGACTTGACGCTATCCTCTGGTCTGGTGTGATCTCATTCTTTGCCGGCTACATTACTTGAGTAAACTCAAGCCAAATATCTAGTTCGTCGCCTTACTCCTACCGTTGGGAAACGACATAACGTTATTGTTTCTTTCGACCGAGTTGTTGCTCATCTAATCTGATAGACTGCAATCACTTGATTGAAGTCATTTTGATCGTGGTCATGTTGATTGTGGTCATCATATCATCACTCGATGAAACGTTAACCGTAATACATAATGCAGCCGACCTCCCCCGGCCTTCCCACGCAGAGCCACAGAGAACTGCATAGGTGACGTATTGCCAGCTATACAGCAGACATACTGCTTCCATTGCCGATTCTAATGCCTGCTAGTTCAGTCAGATGTATCGCCGAAACCTCTACACGGTGACGCTTTCATTAACTTTCCTATTTTTCAGTGGAACACAATATTTGGTTTACGAAAGAAGGCTGGTATCGCTTTGTCGGCGGACGTGATACCTTGAACATGTTGTACTATCGCCCATTCGCTGTCAGGGTTTGACTCAGGTCATGTGTTTCATCTGTTACAGTTGACCTCGTCGTCCCTTTCCCAATTTACCAGAGTAACAAATGGCTGTAATTTTCTTGCCGCGGAAGGGATTTTTTTCCTATTGCAACGGTTATAGAGGTCAACCAGTATCCTGCTTAATGCGCGCATCTATGTGCGCATGGGTAATTACTCCATGAGAACCTTTACCGACATCTGTAAGATGTGTTTTGTACAGCTTGATAAGCGCGGTACTCTAAAAACAGTATTATACCTGAGTAATGATATAAGGCTGATGCACGAACCCGCCATGATCGATATGGTACGATCCGGAGAACAATGGAGCTGGCCGTCGGTCCGTTAAGCAAATAATCAATCCCCAGATTTTAACAGGGGGCCAATAATGCAAGCATCGCCTTTCTTGAAATGTGAGGGGGAAAGCCTACCTGCTTTATATTGTTATCTTATCTATCAAATAAATCGTTGTACAAACACTCTTTATTATTCCTAATGAAAGGACAAATGAGCATTTACCCTTGAAGCCACTTCCCATTCACACGCAGTTTCAGATAACAACCAGTAATGTCACCACTGTCTCTGCTGTCACCACTGTCACTGCTGTCACCACTGTCTCTGCTGTCAATGCGCCAGCCTATTTATTAATACAACGGAGTAACTCAACTAGTTTGAATGAATCCTAATATAGTCCAGTGCAATAGTGCATTACAAGATGACGTTAAATGTCGATATAACATTTTCAACCGCCTTGAAAACGCCTGGCATTGAAATGAAGAAATTAGCACAAATTAGGTCGACGCGTCTCGTTGCGGTCATTTCCGTGACAATTGTACGCATGGAATGAATACCGTATTGGTCTAAGTGCATTTGGATATGATATGGTATAAACCTGATCCATTACACGGTTATGAAATCGAGGAAGGATGTGTGTAATGTGTTGTACCCGTACCAAGACGCGGAATACATCTTGCAAGTGCCTCAACCGTAAGATGTGTTGGTAAGTGACCGTGCTACGTTCGGCAATCTAACCACAAGAAGCCATGGCAGCAGTATTGGAGACGTGATGTTATGTCGGCTTCGAATTATGCATTTACTTCATACATTTCGCCGTAAACATGTGGACTGCAGTCGAATGAGCGACGCAACGCTGTTTGATGACCAGTATAAGGCTGTTGGCTGTGGATCCCGAAATGGAAGACTGATCCCTGATGCCATCATAGGAGGCTGATCCCTGATGCCGCTGATACGAGTGAAACCCTGTATAAGAGGCTGCTCCCTGAGGCCGCCGATACGAGTGGAACCCATGATAGGAGGCAGATCCTACGTGCTGCTGATACGAGTGAAATACGACAAAGGAAGGTTGCTCCCTGATGCTGCTGATAAGAGTGGAACCCGCCACACAATAAGCCATCGAAATACGTGTGTCAAAGCAACTGAGTCATCTTCCTTAGGTTCATCGTTGACTCGGATTTACATGTTGCAAATTGCCTTTAGGTTTTACTTCTTTTCACGTTTCGAGTCTTATGTAGCATTAACACTGAACTTCAGGGTAATGTCAACCTCCCAGAAAAGTATCAATTTTGTTACTTCATTACACAAGAAATTTAGTGTTTCTTTTATCCTATCAACGACAGAGCGCAATGTGGCCAAGTCGATCTGGCAATAAATAAAAACTCCCTCGGTAATGCTTCCTTGTAAAATTTCTCTTGGAAAACCACTCCTGGTGGTGAGCAGAACGAAACCTTATTTGTTATCAGGGTAAAGGAAATTGGAAAGGAAATAAAAACGATGGTGTGACATTTTATCGACTGGGTGCTTAATGATAAATGGGGGCAGAGTTGCAGTTTGATATATTGCGTAGAGGTTGACCCGACTAACAGCCGCGTGCCTAACACTGCATGCATGCTTCTCGATATGCAGATAAGCAGCTTGGTTATTGATATCCGACAGGCGATATCAAACTCATTCATCATTCAGGATAGCCTGCATAGGTGCATTATTTCATGGCAATCTGAAACGTGGTGAAATTTCAATAGGGGTTATAAATTTCAAAGTTATTTTGAAACCGCATTATTTACGCGAGTATTGTCGTTCTCGGATTTGCACTGTTTATTTGCTAAAACATTGGCAAATGGTGTCAGAAATACTGCTTAAATGCATAAGGTGGTGTCAAAATCTCACGGTATTGATATCGATATTTTCAGCCTACAAATGCATACATCGCAGTAACCCGCCTCATCTCATCCATCAACCCCAGGAAATGTATCAAAAGTCTCCCCACTCGGACATGAATGCTGTTGTCACCAACACATAATTGTATCTATGTGCATATCTAATTTGAATGGATTCCGATTATTGGATGTTACTATTCGCCCTATGGAACTGGTATGGCTTGGCTTAAGCCAGCAATTAATTGGACAAAACAAACAAGCCAGTTGAATGCAATAAAAACGTATTAACTATGTAAATGTAGTGTTTGGCCGAATACAGTAACATGCAATAATGCTCGTTGCAATTCCCTCCTTACATTTCGTGGCCGTTACATTGGTAATAAATATCGCATAGGGTTTGTTAAAATTGTCGAGAACTCGATTTGCCCACGTTGTGCTTACAGCAGCAGAATTATCGACTCATATGAAACAGGCCCATTTACTGTTTACATGATCAACACTGAGGCTTTTTTCGTTAACATACAATAGAAAACGTCTTTTCACACATTTTGTTCAAACAATGCCGTGCGTTGTAGCGTGGGAGGTCATCTTATCATAACCATAATCATAGTTGTGATTTTACTCCCATCATCACCACTATGATGTGATTATGTTTGTCAAAGTTTTTGTGACATATCACCAAATACCTACTACTCATGTGGATTTACCATGAAACCTGACGATTCAAGAAAGTGTTAAGTGAATGTGTTCGTTAATTGATCTCTAGCCTCTGAGGCAAATACAATGCCTGCCACGAACCAATGATGAGTAATGATAGCTCATATATCAGTCAACTTTTAATATGGCACCTCCACCATGTCGGTATTTTGATCCTGTATTATGTGTATCTTCGGCATTGAACTAGCTGAGGCAGCCCTTTCAAATGTCTTCCTTTTTTCAACTGCCCAACCCATAACTAGATGGCGACCTTCAAAATCCGTCCATATGTTTTCTCCCTGATGGATGTTATATACGTGCTGCTTATAACACAAGTTATGTATCGTGTTATGAATTCGCGGACCAGTATCAAAATTGAGTCGGGCTTCATAATAAGTTAATGGTTTATGGGTATTATGGCCGTAATTGGCGGGAGATGGATATCTTCATCGTGCTCTACGGATGAAATGCTTGAGTCATGTCCATTCTGCACTCCGTTGCAAAGCAGCAATTGGGAAATATATCACAGACATCCGTACCGATTAATAAGTATTATATTATAGACAGATTGGCTGTGACATATATTTTCTTAATTTATTTTCCGGTTTAACATATTATACATTGAAGTTAATCTACAATATTTGCTGGATCGACGTAGCTGCTCAAAACCTTATTTATTGCACAAATCTAACAGCAAAACTTGGTTATGATCTATTTCAATAATAGCAATTTTCTGCTCAAAGTCTATTCTAATCAATATCTCGAAACGATTTATTAATTCAATAAGTCGATTATGTTTTAGGGTGCAACACGAAAACGCGTTATATGATAACAGAGCCATTCTTATGGCCAGAGAGCAATAATCGGTTCAAGATTCAGATAAGCATATAATAGGCTTTTCACGATGCACCATACATCAAGTAAATGTCAGGCCGGATTAAGCGATCCACTTATCTATACCTCAGATTGTCATCACGATAGGAACAGCGATCCTAACCTAAGCCTCGGGACGTTAGAATGATACCCCAGCCAAGCTGGGATATCAAATGATTGTATATTCAACGTGAACCATTTCTGTTGGTAATCAGATGAATAGCTCTGTCTGTCCTTCGTGCTATGCTGAATGGATAATCGTTACTTTTGCCCAATTATCATGCGAATTGTACCATACTTAATTCTGCTCATACGTTGGCCAGCTAGTTAAGGTAAGGTATGTACCTAGACCCGAGGCTCAGTATTATACACGTTCTGACAAGACGCCCTTACAAAGACTGAAACATGTGATTTGTTGCCTCTAGATGTCATTGGGAATCCACGCAATACCAATCGTTGAAACAGATTCATGAAATAAAATTAAGTTAATTTGAGGTTAGACAAATAGATCGAAGCTTAGCGAGCCAAAATAGTAATATAAGACTTGATTGTATTGGGGTAGGAGTTGTTGATGTTGCTTTTCTCCACCCATTCATTGTTTATTTCCGAACAATTTGTCATTGATAATAAGAATGCTATGATTTGTGCATTGGAACATAACTCTTATATAACTTGTCGACATGATGTTTTGCTCAATTGTTTAGGATTGAATCTGTTTGAAGAATATTTTTTGCAACTGTCATACTCTGTTCCAGCGACATTGTTGATATTGCAATCAACCGAATATTGATCTGATCTGCTTGATGCTTTCCCTCGCCGCTTACCTCGGTCCATAATCGATATTCAATGCTGCTTATTCTATTATGCTAAATATCCAAGGAGTTCTTAATGTTATGTCTCGTGTTTCGCCGATTTATCAAGAAGCATCGGTCCGTGAGTCTTTGTGATGCCCTTAGGCAGGAGCACCAATAAAGTATATTGCACAATAAACCGAGAATTGTGCGAAGAGAAGAAATCATATCTGGATCATTAATGGTCAAAAATGCTTGAGGTAATGCAAATGGTTATTTCAAATTAACTGTTAATTAGCGTGCGTTGATATCGCCGTCCTTACGTCATGGAGTTCGATGAAATTGCAATGATATTTGACTAGAATTATTTTTCACACAATAGACATTATCGCACAAAGTGGACCAATTCTCGATATGATGTTATTGAAAGGCATATTTCACATGTGCAATAACAATGTCAATCTTTTTGCTACTGAATTTCTGTAATAAAACATCGCAATTTCCCTCTGTTGCTCAAAAATCTTTACACAGCAACTGTATTAGAAATGAGCCCCCCCCCCCACTCTGACAGGAGGCATTTGTATTTCACAAACACGTTGTCTTATGAACGCACATGTTAATTTTACTTTTTGAGCTTATCAAAAGACTGGTTCTGTCATATAACACATGTGTGAAGATAATAAAATATTGATTGAATTCATTAGCAATAACAGTTTAATCCTTGATCTATTCCCCATCAATGCAATATATTTCTCTGTTGGCCTGATTCTGCATGATAATAATCTTTTTGTATTGTTTGTATTTAATTGCGTTGTGCATAATTTGTTGTTTTCTGTTTTTCAGATAAAGGTGACGCTTTACTTTGATGCATTTTTGTTAGATTATTGGAGAGCCAGCGCAATGTGTGTATTTTCGTAACTTGAATTCATTGTAATGTAAATGCTTCCTTATAAGCCTTCTGTATGTCATTTAACAAGTAACTATACGCAATCTGAGGGTACTGACGATCAGCATCTGCATCCAATCATGATAAGCTCTAGTTTTGTTTTAAATTTATGTTTACCATTTCGACGACTCTGTAGTCCTAACACTCTCACTAGCATACTGTGCGATTTACATCGTCCACAAGAGTCGATAACTAAGAACACGTTAGAAGCACGTTTGCTATAGAGCACCCTTGTAAAAGGCCTCGAGGTCTACTCTTTCCTGTCGTACTCCGAACATGAACTCTATCTCTGTTGTTGCGTGGAATAAATAGTCGTTACTCTTGCGTTTTTATAATACGGATCGCACTACACTCTGCTCTGTGCTTTAATAAACCAGCTAGTTAAGGTCAGGTATATACTTAGACAGAGCGGTTCTGTATTATACACCTTATAAGCCCACATATTATTGCTCCAAGAGAGACTGAAACATGTGATGCGCTAGCTGTAAATATTATACGATCCCGAGCTACCACATCAATAGCTATCGCATAAATAAAACAATGAAATATAATTTAGATTATTTGCAAGACAAATAGTTAGCAGCTTTGCTTACGATATTAGACTGAAGTGTCGTTGGACATTGGACGGAAGTCGGTATTGTTTTTTTTACATATAGCCAGCAACAGCATGTTCATGGCTCAGCAAACCCAGGTGAGCACACTGCCAACGTGCTGCTGCTGACACAGGATTTAATGTTTGGACAAATTAGCTGAGTTATGACCATTCCATTGAGGGACCCTATTGTTACTTTAGTTAATGTTGGTAAGTAAGTAAGAATTGTAGCTGGGATACAGATGCATTGGATCTACATAAATGACAGTGATGATCTCTGTGCCATGGGGGTTAATGGGGTTAATCAAAGAAAGCTAAGATGACGCAGAGTAGCACAACATCTATTCAGTTGCCGACTAAATGCGGACAATTAACAACATATTATTACCACTCTGCATAGCTAAGTGCCGCCACTCCAAACCCTAGTGGACTGATTACCATATTGCTCATACTCAAATAACGATACTCATGTGATAATTTTCACGTTTCGTCATCTCTTATATTAGCATCTAACATATTTATTATTTTCCTGAAAAACAGAAAATCGTGGATGCAGGGATAAACTGCCCATTTATACGGCGTTTACGGTAAGAAAGACAGAGTTTTGGTATTAGCGGTATTAGCGGCACTACCGGAAATGGCTGTAATATCGAGCGGTAACTCATATATTGGGCTTATTTGATGTGACCAGTGCGATAGGTATGCTATAGAACCCTACCAAATGCAATGGTCCTTATTGTAGAAATATAATGGCCAGCTTGTTTATTATGGCCTACTGTCGTTATTGCTGGTCAAAATAAAAAGGAATGAATTTACTTATGAATTTATTTCTCAACTCAATCCAAGCACACTGTACAATATTATATGATACCAAGTATAATATATGGTTTAGTAATTAGCCGCGTGTGTCACTAACGAGTTTCATAGCATATCATTTAACATGAGCGGCAATGTGAACCGCTGTTTCTTTTGGAGACGATTTACACACTTACAAGGTCTTAGGGACGACTATGATTCCTGCCATTCCACATGAGTTGCGAATAATTCCATCACCGATGCTTGCATCAAGCATATTACAATTCCGCAATGAATACATACACATTCTTACACTCCTTGCTGAGATGTTTTCTTTGACAGCTTGTTTGAATTCGCGAGTAGCAACATCACTGCCAGTCATTAGTCTAGGATGTGTCTATGTCGTTGTCGCATAAATTGGAGAATTTATTGCCAGAATAGTTTTTGCGGTTTGATACGCAAATTGTAGGGTTCGGGGGCACTTTAAATATCTGCCATGTAATCATAAAGTAGATACATAGAGCTATGGGGTTGGTGCCTATTTCCTTAAATTCAATAATATGAAATCCTAACGTTTAAGAAATGTATGTGTAAGTGGACCAATCATGCATAATCAATTTTATTTTATTTTGACACCCACTCTGATAACCCCACAAACCACCCCGAATACGGACCTGGACTGCTCGCTTACTTGGAAACAACAGCCTGTCCAAAGCGACCCTACTGCTAGTGAAGAATAGTAATTGATGTAAGTGTTTCGATCAAAATAACTGAGT
The DNA here is from genome assembly GCA_034190875.2 of Urechis unicinctus. NCBI lineage: Eukaryota > Metazoa > Annelida > Polychaeta > Xenopneusta > Urechidae > Urechis > Urechis unicinctus. The sequence continues at coordinate 78,892,534 of CM067350.1, read as the reverse complement.
GGGCCATAGATGATGAACGAACATGCATGCTCTTGTTCATATCTGCGCGGGCATTTTCCTAGATATATTATTGTTGAGCTTTTTTAATGAATACCGCTGGGGCAGCCAACTCAGCTTACCGTCTCTTTGCGGACGTAAGGTTCTCTATGAATGCGGCCCCACATGTCATTGGCAGCAAATGGCATATACCTCGTAGTGTTTGTGTGTGTGTGTGTGTGTGTGTGTGTGTGTGTGTGTGTGTGTGTGTGTGTGTGTGTGTGTGTGTGTGTGTGTGTGTGTGTGTGTGTGTGTGTGTGTGTGTGTGTGTGTGTGTGTGTGTGTGTGTGTGTGTGTCGCATTAGCAGCTAGACTATGTACGACAGGCAGAGGGTATGTGTAACTCTGAGGGTGGTCACTGCCAGAGGCCACGTCGACCCCAGAGGATTTTTTACATTCGCTCTCAGAGATGAGGCCGCAATTTTACGTAATCATCCGAGTTACGAGTAATCAATCAGGTTGTCACACCTAGGGATCAAACCTACCGCCTGTTGGTCGAGAAGCTTTACCACTGTTATACCACAATTGCTAATTTTGCAAGCGTTGTAATCAACGCATGTGTGCAGAATACCACCAACGGGATGCCACACCATGCCTAATAATCGATGCGTCTAGACCAGTGACACAATAGTTATGATCGACAGCCAGTCATTCAGGAATAACATATGCAGGTATGATGCTTGTTGTTGCACTAGGCCGACAGCTAATTCACTCAGACATGCTGAGCGTACAATCACAAATGGCTTTGCTATGTCAAAGCGAGTACGCTCTCTTGCTGTCGTTTGAATGGAAACTGATGCAACTTTCAGCATTACAGGCTTCTGCACTTACAACAATTGCCCATGATCCGTGTAGGCTACATTTAATGAAACATGTAACTCTTTGTTATAAGTGGGTGCTTCGGTTCATTGTTGTCATGTGCTCTCTCGGTATATTTATGCTTCACCACTTACGACTTGCATTATGGATTCAATATTGCCACTGATGTAATAAGGCAGAAAACGTAGCAGCAAGGGTGGCTTCATCTTCGTTCGGAGCGAAAAGGGGGTGAAACGATTTCACCGCGTAGTGCTAAGACATCTCTCCATACAAATATGATACTTCGCATTTTTGGCATTTCAACGGTGGCTGCATTACTTGAAGACAGTGTTCATTCTTAAGCATATATTATTAGAACATTGACCTTTATTCTGAAAACCAGCGTCGATTTATATCATGAATTCAAACCGTTGCCAATACAGTGTTAAAATGAATGATGCATAACACTACAGTACTAGCGATCACACTGAACTGTGATGGATACTTTATGATATCTAGACAATTGTGTGTGTGTGTGTGTGTGTGTGTGTGTGTGTGTGTGTGTGTGTGTGTGTGTGTGTGTGTGTGTGTGTGTGTGTGTGTGTGTGTGTGTGTGTGTGTGTGTGTGTGTGTGTGTGTAAATGTAGCTATCAGACTCTGTTACGGAAGTAATTTCGTTATTGCCATGAGTAGATTATTGATCAAACTGCTTTTTGCTTCCTTTCAACATAGAATACAATCATACATACTACAAACAAATGTCAAGTTACTCTTATGTTGAATTAATCGGATTGTTCGTGTTATTCATTTATTGCTTTAATCCAACAGACCGCTTATGGGAATAGCATTCCTCTATCAAAATCGCGCGAGGCTCTGTCTCTGTCACATGACCACATATTGATGACTGTATGCTGCCTTTTGTGATGGTGTTATATACCGGGATAGTTTTAACACAGCTGACGCTTTCACTGTGTCACAGCATGGCGAGATGATTGCCGCAAATGGTCAGCCAATGTAGCTATTGCTATGTATTGTCGCAACAAATTGCTAGATTATTAAAGATATGAAAACAAGATTTCAATATTGATTAAAGTTATATGTCCCAGAACAACGCCATAGTTCACATCAATTTTTTTTAAAATGTATTCCAGTAAAAGATCAATGCAATTGCTATGATATTCTTGCAGGATTGTTACTGACACAATAAACAGTATTGTACCCATACATCCATCCATACTTGAATTAAATAAATAGGTCATGCAAAGATTTGTAGTACTTGAGAATATTAACCAGAGCTAAGGTGTACAGGATCCAGTGTTATTAATATAACATCCAATGATTTAAGTAGGATAAGGTACAGGTCTTTGGTCTTGCCAATCTTCATGCTATGATAATCGGTGCACTGCACAGCCAAGAAGGGCTTAAACCAATATTCACTAGGCACTGTTGATACCCGAAGCCAAGGATTTGCATGAGATCGACATTGCATTATGATATTTATGTGGAAAGGGTAAGATATATATCCTCCAGTATTCGCCCATCGTATGTGAATTATAAGCCGGTCAATATAGTCCATCATTAAGGGAGCGTTTGATGCTTAGTGTATGCCATGTTGGACGGCATTAGCGCTATACCAGGCTGAGCCCTTATTTCGGCTGTATTATACCGTAAATCACTAAGAATAGATTAAAGACTGCCATTTGATGACTTAAACATTATTGTGAAACCCTTTTGTAATGGTTCCTCCTCATGTTAATCATTAGTAATGGTTTCTTTATATGTAAACACGTATTAATGGTTGCTTCGTGTGTAAACCCTGATTAATGTTTTTTAGGTATAAACCTAGGCTGGTGGAGGGCGGGCTGGATGGTATCGGGTCAGTTCGCCCCCGGGACGATTCGCCCCCGGGTCAGTTCGCCCTCGCTGGGACGATACGCCCCCGGATCAGTTCGTCCCCGGGTCAGTTCGCCCCTAGGACGATACGCCCCCGCAATGATACGCCCTCGTTTTACAGAAAGAAATATACTGAATGCTACATATTGCATTGAATAAAGGAACAGTATTAATGAATTTATATCTGTTGATATGAAATAAATTTACAGCATAATATCTACCGTCCAGCGAAACCATACATCGCACCATCGCCCCCGGATAGAGTGCTGTAAGGGACGTTTGGACTCGGCGGCCAGGGCATTTGGCCGGGCCGTCGTCTCGGGACGATATGCCCCTTGAAAAAAACGCGTACAGATAAAGAAACCGAGCACCAGAAGAATGTGGCAGTAGCATATGATACTATAATTGATCATTTATAAAAACCAGTAAAATAAAACAAGAATAGGAAGTGAATATAGGAATACGAACTTACAGCGCACACAAACATACATATGACCCAATACAACTCGGGCTCTTTATTGGGCTGAATATGCTGACTGTTGTGCAGTCAACACATCTCCACGAGAGACCAAGTTGGTCCTTGATAGCTAATCTGTAGTTGGTCTGGCTCACTTCTGTGTTTCAAGTTCGGTGCTGCCAACGGCTGCACACCTCGAACTCATGAGCTTGCTGCCTTCTCCTGACGTAGCGCAAACTATGCAGATGTTCATGTTTCAGGATCGTGACACTTGAGCAGAGAAAATCTGATATGTAAATGATCCAATGCAGACATCAGTACCCTATATAGGGAAGCATACCAGGTCACAGCAATCTTGATATATACATATGTACTCACATTTGTTCAAAAGGAAGTACATATAGGATGTTTGGCTCTTTGGTTGGCGAAGGCAACACCGAGGCTGTTGTTTTTGCACTTTTGGCCGTGTCGCCACCTGGGCTGGCGCGGTGGGTTGGAGGCTTTGGAGGATGTTTGTTTGCGCTGGGTCGATTGCCGTGGTTTGGAGAAGAATGTTGCCTATCCTATGTACCGGTAAAATTTTGACAAAATATTAGTTGTAAATAGAGAAAAATCAATGCAAATAGAGAAAACATCATTGTAAGTAGAGAAAACATCGTTGCAAGTAGAAAAAATCTGTTGTCTAGTTTGGAAAACGGCGTAGTTCACCCATTCTCTATACTACTTAAGTATTTGTGTGCAAGGTCGCCTGAAAATTTCGTTTTATTTGATCGATGTCTGCTCCAACGCAATTCAATAACCGGCTACTCAGTAGCGATAATGATCATCATTTATGTTTCTAGACTGGACCGGTCGTTGGTCTAGGTGCTTCTTTTGTATTATTGATCAAAGCATTACTATTCGCCAGTGAATGATCTTTGAAGTGTGTAAGGGTGATATCATTCTATTCAACCACACCTACACTATTTTTATCCACCCAGCTTACAACAACGGAGAAATGTGCAGAAATCGATAAAAATTACTACCTCACAGGATAAAGTCTAGTACAAATAACGATCAAATTCGCAATTTTGTGGGCGAATATTTGAGGACATTTTTGTTCGAATTCACTTCAATTTGTTGATAGATTTTGTAAAATGAAGCTCATAACGAACCGATTATACCAGTGCCACAGACCCCGTATGTCGATTACTTCACATACTGAACAAATCATAGATTATTGACACCTTAACCGAAATCAAGTTGCTGCACGGCAACACAAACGACGGAATAAATGTTTTGTATCGGAAGCACGCGGTGTAATGCTTAGGTATGCTGGTATATACCTCCATCTTCTTTGTTTAACTTTGCCTATGCTTTCTAATTATTGCATGCCTTATATTTTGATGGCGGCCTTCGAAATATTGTGAATAACCACACAGCTGGAGATACACCTGGCAATGTCCAAAGGCGCGGAGTAACATGCATGATGCGCCTGCGCAGAGTACAGCATATAGTAACTGTAGAAAGCTTTTGCATAAATAGGCAGATCACATTGAGGTAAACGTCCACGAAAGGATCGTTTGTGGAGCATCATTATTGGTACAATGATATATTTATGGGCCTGAGATGCTTTGAATGCATACACACTACGAACCTACATCAACATAACATGTAAATTGCCCAAGTTGGACGTTGCTTATTCGGTTCTACACACCACCATATTAACACTGTTAAAATGTAACCTTCCGCTGTTATAATGTTACGATATCATTCAATTGATTATCAGCATGCTATTATTGTACTACCGCTGCACATTGCACCAAAACAAGAGATATGATGGCCGAATAAGTTTCCTGCGATGAAATAACCTGCAGTTTCCTCGGAGATCGGAGTCATGATGAACACTTACAGCTGGGACTTTATCGTTGAGACCAGCATATAGTATGCTTACCATGTCTTTATATTCGCGTAGTGTAAATAATGATCAAGTCTGATCAAATGTGCTCTGTTCGCATTCGAAAATCATATCAACCAATATCGCGTCCTGGTCTAGAGGAAATAAATCGCATGAAAACAATAACACCAGTTGCGAGGCGACCGCTTCTGCTCAAAGGCACGCCATGCTTCCAGGAAATGTCAAGATGGATTAAGGGATCCACTTATCTACGACCTTTTTTGGAGACATAGCGATCCTAACCTTAACCGAGGTTTGGCCCCCAACCACGAGGTTATATCAATCGTGGTGATTCAAAACTTGTCTTTCCCTTATACATAGTGGATGCGATATTGTCGCGGAAATACCAAAACACATAGTTTAACAGCACATAATCCAGCATCTTATATCCAAGGTAATCGTCTTCGACATGAGAGAAAAAGAGTTTGAATACGTGGATACAAATCGATAAGAAAATAAGCCCTAGTCAGATAGATGTCATGCAATGAATGGAACACGTACTTTCGAAACAGCGTTATATCTGAACAAAATGATATTGCCGCCAACGCAGACAATGGAACTGGTCAATAGGCAGTCACGCTGTGCATGATTCGCGGCACCGACATGCATGGTTGATGATGAGGCATTGGCTGAAGGTGTAGTTTTCACAAATGTGGCGAGATTTCAACACGGAAGAAACCCTCAATGAGTAATGGCTGCTGTCGTCTATGTAGCTTATTAGTGGGGATGTTTAGATTTGTGACTACAATTTAGTAGTTTTCATGATTCAACATACAGTTAATGGCACAGGGATCATCGGCCGACATAATTGTCACACTCCTACAGATCGAGTGCCTTGTCTAGTATTCATATCTCAACAAAGATGATATCACAATTTTCATTCGAGATTTGTATGAGTAGGCCATCAACAGTGCATTATAATAGTGTGATAACACCTACCTTAATTGCGTGAGGTAGTTAAACGAAGTATATGTATTGGGTGAAGTTATAAGTGCCAGGCATGGGACGAAGCGGTAAGTCCTAATAAGACACAACATTCATTTGCTTTCTGAACTCAGACGACAAAACTAACATGCATTTGCCATTGATGATACCCGTTTGCTTGATGCTGTCATTGCATAGAAATTCTTATATTAAAATAAGCACAACTCAAAATGTCCTGTATTTTCCTATCTTACATGAATTATAAGCCGTACAATATTGGTTATAGTAAACGCAGCGTTTAAATCACAGCCATGTTTGACGGTATTGGCAATATACCCCACAAAGCATCCTCCTAAGCGAAATCCTTGCTTGGGTATTTAATTGCTTGGTGAAGGCCATGGTTCGTACCTCCAAGTATACACATGAGCCAGCAAAACTAGCGCCGAGGAAACAAATACTTGTGAAGTTTTATGATATAATGGCCTTGCGTATGGTCATCAGGGTGGAATTCAAACATTGTGAACGGTCTCATAAAATTATGGTGTTTACTGGACGTTCTTACTAAAAGAATCAATAAGGCATTATTCATACTAAAAGAATGAATAAGGCATTATTCATTCTTTTAGTATGAATAATGCCTTATTCATTCTTTTAGTAGGCACGTCCAGTAAACACCATAATTTTATGAGACCGTTTGGTTATATTTACAAGACATTAGCATTTAACAAGAAAAATAGTGTTTCCAATGAATTAAAATATTCTTGTACTGCTCACGTATCCTCTTTAGGCAAATTATGCAGCTGCCAAAAGTTCCTGATCCAAATATCTCACAAGTTGCCGCTGTAGCGATATAAGTATAGCATAATTTCAATTGCACTGTAGCGTAGTGTCAACAATACCAATGACTTATGCCATTGATTTAACGATAGGTATCGTCTCAACAGCCCATTCTTTGGACTGCATAAGGTTGGCTGATTATCCTTTAAAATGCACCTCTGTCGTCCAACTCTTTGGTGTAATGTTCTTGGAGAATTAGCACTTAAAACTTTCATAGCAATATTATACTCTCGTCCGTACGACTGCACGGTAAGCGCCGTTTGCAAAATGGATACATTAGAGAAAGCATTGACAACGTTGGTGGTGATTCCTTTGCATGTAAATCTGTGATAAAAAGAATAATTGATACACATAATAGACATGGTCGATAGCCATGTTTCTGCATCACACCAATGGCCGATTAATTCATAGTCGTTCACAATGTAAACGTATTGTGGAACTGATGCATATTTTGAGGATTACAAGTTGACATTGCGATGCCAGTCGTACAGGTTCTGTGCAGTCGGCATTACTAGCATTTCGTTTGTACAGCATATACTTAATTTACAATCTCTCACAGTTTGACATTTTGACCACAACACCTACTTCACCATTAAACTATAATGCATTCAGCATCAATAACATTTCCCTATTTTAATCTACCTTAATGTGTGGTTGGCTTGAATATGCATAAAATGACTTGTAAATATGAATGGCTGATTAAATACATTTCATCTTAAATGCTAAGCTATGGCGCGGATTAGTGTAACGATAGCAATCAATGATCATTAGAGCGGAATAACACTTTGGTATCATCGCGCATCAATGTATTGTTCGTATTTTGTTGATTCCTTATGATCCTTGGTCTGCGGATTATCAATGCTATAACGCATGTCTGAAATCGCCTGACAAAACAGTTCAAACCGCACTAGGTTTTTTTATTGTGCCAATAGTTATTCCAATAATTAGCTTCTATTTGTCATGAAGTTATTTCAACTTCATGATATTGCAATTTGGTCCAGTGACCGTTTTTGTTGTGAACAAATACTCAGTGGTAACTGTCTGGTGAATCGAATCGCCACCGAATACTGGGCACCAGTTCCAAATCGATGTCATCCGCTACGTCTACAATATTGTTCCTCGTAAGTCAACAGAAAAGGGCCTCTTGTCAGGTGTTTTCGGGAACATTGACTGGCAATTACGTTAATATTTATCGATTTAACATTATTATTTCAGTGATGATAGCGTATAACTCTCCGGACACCTGGTTTTATTGGCTTTCATTATGTCCCTATGGGTTATACTTCAATGAGAGAATCATCGCGCACAGACGAATCCAGTCAGACCGATGGGGTATGCCATAGACACTACGGAGCTTGCTGATAGGCAGTCGCGCACATCACCATTGGCGGCACTGGAAAGTATTGTTCTATACAACCGAGCTGGTTTTTATAATATCTATGCATTCGATAAATTAACTTATCGCATGGCATCCTACGCTCGGCTAATCAGAGCTCGAGAAAAAGCTCGGTCTTTTTCCCATATCGCCTCAAGCGCACAGTTTGCCGTGCGATTACTGCGACCCTGTCGATATATCACCAAGCAGCAACCAGATTTGAAAAGGTCCCTCACAGAGCACCACTGCTCTAACATGGCAACACTACGGAGGGTTAATATCACGCACACTTTGCAAGTCTTAAAACGAAGCTTTTCTCAAGAGTGATTTGCTTGTCAGCCGCTAATCTTGCTGCGTATCTCCCCGGAATCATGCCGAGGCGCGAAATTCTATCACCTGCCGAGCCGTGTCTACTGCGCTACAGTGCTAGTGCTGAACTGACCAGCACAAGAAGCACCTCGTTACTCCTTATTTGGTGTCTATAGATGGATCCAAGGAAGCTACAAAAGCACCATCAAGAAACAAAAATCTTTCTAAAAATCATTGGCAGCTGAGGCCAAGTGGGGGATTAAGGGAATACCTCTCATATTTCCCTGGTCCCAGGCAGATACCTTACATAACATCGGTTCACGCTTATTACCATTATTAGGAGACATGGTCGTGCACGTGATTATCGCGTGTAGGTGCCATCGCGATAAGTATGTTATCGCATGGTCGCGCGGATGATATGGGGATAGACACTCGGACGCTCCGCGTCCTCGCGTTCTTGCCCCATATCACTCACTTGACCATGCGATAACCAACACATGGTAGACATTGGTTACTATTCATGGCGTGTCACATCGTCACGTGATGTCATTCGGCATCCTCTGTTGATGGCGGTCGTCTTCTATGCTGGTTGTTACTAGTTGTGGTTGCGTTGCGGCAGCTGTGTGGTTATTCTATGATCGTACAGACTGTTAATGGTAGGGGGATTGCGTGTCGGCATAATGTCATACTATAACAGAGAGTGATGAAAAGGGACCTAGTGTGTATCGTGCGAATCTCAGTAATGCTGCTTAAAGCCATTTTCGCAGTCATCATGTTTTATGCACACAGAGGCATATTCAATTCAGTCATATGCGATGACTTCTGTTTGCACAAGCTCATGTATAAAATAAGGAAGATCTATGTCTGTCAGGATATCATTATGTCCCCACTGGCTGCCATGAGACTATGTCGGTGTGTGAAAGCAACATGCACACTGGACTTCCATTTGCTTCTTGCATAATCAATTCCGTGCAACTGTATTATTCCCATTTGTTTACACAGAACTACGAACAATGGGAATTTGCACATTTACGTGATTGTATGATCAAAACAATGACAAATAGTATTGGGAGGTTGATCACGACGTATTCCGCTCATCCGAGGGGTGTAATGTGTTCATGGATATAACTTTAGAAGCAAGCGTGATTGTGCTCTTGAAGTAGCCCAGTGGACTAATCCGTTTAGACGTTCAAAATGAATGACAATGCATCGTATTTCATCTATGCCTGACGGAGTTGTTTATCTGTGATTGATGGATATCCGAATCAAATGAATCAGTTGACCTGCGGATGCCACTGTGTACTGATGCACTCTCTCAAACTGAGTCTGACAAAATCACCACTTTGTTCCAGCATAACGCATAGTACAACTGCCATTAACGCACCTTTGACTCTTAGTCGGCCATTCTATGGATCTTGCGAATCATCCAGCCAGCAGTGCAATTGATTATTTATATCTGGGCGTATTCTTGTATTACTCCCGATCCATCCCATATTGATGGGGTAAAACGGGAAATCCATATGGGTTAGTGGTACGTTTGTCACGCATGCAGCTAAATTTTGCTGAGAATAATACCCTTCAAAGCCCATCCAGTTAATATATCTATTGCACAGCTTAACTAATATGATTGATAAGGCCGTTGACCGAGAGTGCTATAAGAAACATTTTTGTATCCATTCATCCACCTATAACCAATCTGTAAAGTCGGCCGTGCAAAGGGGATGTAGTTAGCGAAAGGAATGATGCACTGGGCCTAATGTAACGAATCAATCATCCCACCCAACTGACTGGTTAAGGGAATGATGTAAACCATTCTCTTTGATACATTACATTGGCTTTAAGCCTTGGATGGCATTATCAGACCATACCAAGACACACGAAAAACTGGGAGCACCTGAATACGGACGACGTCATCAAGATGAATCGGCCATCGATGATATCGGAAGCCAAGTACTTGCAGGATACCAGCTTGGCATCATGCTACTATTCGAGGAATGATTTGGGTGTGAAATAAGACCGGTTTATTGTACCATTCATTCGCCTGTTCTGTGTGAACTCGGGGCCATAACACAGTGAATATTGTAGATGCAGCAAATAACTGTTGATTTTTGTTCTTTTAAAGCGGCAATTGCATCATGCAATGCTTAGCTGCTATATCGGATTTCTGCCATAAATCACCACCGTTGAACCGTTACGCAATAAAACATTGGTTTGTCCGCCATTATAAGACAGCACAAGATCATCCAGCCAGAACTTTAACCAGAAGCTGATTCGTTTGCTTGCTGGAGGCCACGGTCCGCATTCTAAAATATATGTGCCAGACCGAGAGTGATAAGAGAACACTTCGTGAAAATTTGCTGAGATGTTTTGCTTGTGTAGGCATGTCAAGCTATGACAGTTTTCTAAATGGGACAGTTTTATACTAAATGGTTCCAGGGAACAGTATAACGGTTTTAAGATATTGAGTAGCCTGTATCATCATATCACGATGGCTAAACGAACAAGTACATCTACATGTAATCACCAAAACATTCCTAGAGATTTTAAGTAATTCTTATTTCACAACTTTCTAATACCAATAAAGGTATTGCACGTTCCACATAGATAAATAATTACGAACGGCTTCGATGAGCAGGAAAAAGTGCCAGCTCTTTGAAGACGGTATATCAATATTTATAGTTTTGAACAGTTTATAATGAGCAGAACAGCGAACAAAAATATAGATTTTTGCGCTCTCCTAACCAATGGAATCGATTTATTTTTCCAGTGCAGCGATGCGAATGTCCCCAGAAATTTGCTTTTCCATATATCTGGTAACATTTATATTCTTAGATTATTCCTATCAGTAATTCTATCCTTGCTACATGTGGCACCATCCTTTAAAGCGTCAATTTGCTGACCCTTGACAGCCAGTGAATCAATTAATGGTATATGGCGGTCGATAAGAAGTATTTACATTCCATGAGAGACTAGGCTAGCCACAATATCGTCATTAGTTTTGACGATGCCCTAATTAGAATAAGAAGATATGCATAACCCCTCGATGGGTAACATCGCTCAATAGTTTTTCTTTTCAGGTCGATAATAAAGTATAGCGTTAGTTTTGCCTGTAAAAAGCACTGAACGCATTTCGCCATTTCAATCATGTGAGCAATAACACTCTTAGGGAAAAGTTATCACAACTGTGCTTGTGGGGTTGACTGCAGTCGACAACTACGGCAAAATAACACTCATTGAAATAAACCTCTTACGAAATATGCCAGGAGTGCCTCGCTTCTCACCGAGTTTTGTGTCTAAGGCGCCGGTTTGTCAAAAGACCGACATGAATTGCAAAAACAAAAACACCCCGCCAAATAGATCGAATGACAGTACTACCGTTCGGGGGATTCACGATTCATGCATTGTATTGAATGGTGGAATTCACACATTGAGTCCACACTTGAGCCAGTTGACCACTCTTTATGATGGGTTTCGTTATTCTACTGACAGTTTACTGACAGTTTACTCGATACGTTTCACTACATGATAAGTAGCTCTCTTTCCATAGGATATATCATGTCTGCACCCAAACACACATACGCACGTAACCACATACACGCTAAACCTTACACACGCAAAGTTGCACGCATGCACACATACAATGAATATCACTTTAATGGTTGAGAGTAGATAATATTTATAAGTATTCCACACATTGTCACTATAAGCATTATGGCTGGCAAAACTAAATTCCTAGTATGGCTGACCCTCAATGATACGTTATGAGCATCTAGCAGATACTGAGATAAGTCTGTTCACATTAAGCTGGCCCTTCAAAAATCACAGAGGCACATCCGACCGGTACATAACTAAATAATGATTTAACAATTGCATGCACGTGACAGCTGCATATGACCTGTGGTCTTTGAAAGAGTGGCCGATGATTCTACAAACTGACCTCGTGTGCTATCTGTTCCCGGAAGCTACCGATATTGCTAATTGCAGTCCATGCTTGGCTTTGAGCAGCAATATTACATGTGATTTGTTAATGATACGCTGAAAAGAAATGCTCATCCTATCGTTACCGGGATAGCACCATTTAAGGCATCAATTACACGTTGTCTCCGCAGTAACTGCCATAGCCCACGTAGAATGAACAAGGTCTCTACGCACACGTAACACAAACAATGGTGATCGTTTGATTACTCATGCATAAACAACGATGTACTTGTGTGCTCGTATAATAATAGTCAACACTGCCTTTATCGTTTTAAAAATCGCCCTGATATGGTATCATATGACAAAGATGAATTTCAAACGTAAATGGGATCCAAGTGATTGGAGCATGGAACCTGCCGATAAATGCACATGTGATCCAAATAGATCAGGGGCTATTGAAATGCTCTCCAATATAATGCAGAAATACGCTGTTTAACCATTTTACTAAACCACTTAATATCAGCTTATATCAAAACACCATCTCCTGGCTGTCTGCCAATAAACACACATCATCCACCAAGGTTCGATAACCGCTCAACTTGTGCGCAAATCCTGAGCAATAGATGTCTGTTGAACCAATCAGCCGGAATCAGCTGGGTACCAAGTCGTTATGCGATTAATGCGCTAGGTATGTGTCATTTATTGAGTTTCTACGCTGTAAGGGGACCGTTAAACAACATAAGTGGTGATACTTATACAAAGATGATATAGCGGACCCTTACCCCTACCCTGTTTGATACACTTTGCTTAACCTCTGGGATAATACTGCAATGGGAAGATAATTTCCGTCATTTACTGAAAATGTATTATATTACTATACAGTCACAAATTATATAGCATACAAAGGTCAGATCCACGAGACAACTTTGTGTCTAGGTTGATAAATGTAACATAAGGTGGCTGAAATACCCAGACATGACTGATACGGTTAGAATAAAGGAATAGAGTTAATTTTCTGTGATATTTAACTAAATTGCGTCTTGATTGCAAAGCGAGCGGTAAATTACACAGCTCTATGGAAATTGCACTGATGGCGCAAGTACTGTTTTCCGAATCTGGGGATGTGATTTGTTTAACTTGATTAGAATGTCGAGCCAGTCGCCTACTCCCAATGTAGTATCTGCGTAGACGGTTGTGATTACAATCGACAATAGAATGAGTTATGCCAATACTGTACTTGCTGTGAGATCAAAGTGATGTTATTTTCTATTACCTGGATACTGTATTCAACTGTACAGCTAATAAGTTGTCACGATGTGGGTTTGAACAACAATTTAATCATTAACATAACTCAACTAAATGTCAACAGCATGACACAAGGCACCATCTTGGACGCACTAGTACCGGGAGCCGTTCGAATGTCAAATGAGATGACAGCGTTATGTAACGTGCGTACCTGAAAGAAGCTCAGGTATTCAATGCGCCACTCGGGATATTCCTGAGCAGTTCCACGACGGTAACGAGTTGACTATGAATTAATCACTTTTAAGTCGTTACTCAAATGCTGTTTGGAAATTACAATCACGTCATATTCATACAATTACAAGTAACAGATATATTCTGCCCCATGCGGTGACAGATATCCTCCAGCCTACCGGCCAGTCTGTAACAAAACAAGAATGCCCTATTCCTTCCAATTACAACGAATCGTTGGCGTTGTGTGAGAGCAGCACAGTCATTGTCCTAACACATTTATTGAATCCTTCGTTAACGAAATGGTAACAGCATGACATTTTGTTATAAGATGCTTATGACGTATAACCACCTTAATGAGTGAGCGGCGCTGTCTTGGCTTATACGATATCAAATAACTCCAACCCAAATAGTTCGGTTTATCCTTTTCAGCTTTCATTATTATCGCCCGTTTTGAAATAAAGTGATACCAAAACAATTACTCGTGACAAAGTCAAGACCAATATTCCCTGTGTAGTAACTGAACTATAGAACAGATACGGAATGTACGTGAAATACATCCGTACTGGAATGTATTTCCCACAAAAAACAGTGGATGGTTAGTTTTCATGTGTGTCACAGTTACGTCATTTAAACGTTTCATACAATATCAATTTGACAGCATAGCAGTTCGCAACAATTAAAACCATACAATCACTATCTAAAAGATGCAGCGTGCAAACTGATTGATTTTTTTTGGCGACCGTTTGTGTAAGAGACGCTATTCACAAAGGCATGACGATAATAACCACACTGTGACCAACTCAGCCGTGTATCATCCATTCGTAATGATGGCATTTCTTAAAGATGGTATTTTCTCCACAAAACATTATGAGGCTGGTGGTACTGATAACCGTAGCCAGACAGTATGAACAGCGCAGCTGGTCGATAGGCACAGTATTTCAGCCTGCGGTTTCTTGCTTTATCATCCCAACGCTCAGTAAGCCTTAACGAGGTAAATATATCAGCGGTTTTTTACTGGTCATGAGGATTATAGAACAAACAATATATCAAATTGAACTTATGTAGGAGAATGGGTTAGATAAATCTTTGTCTATACATAAAATATTGGTGGTCAACAACCCCAGAAGACGCAGCCAAAACGCAAAAATACACATCATTGAGTGATCCTGTCGAATATGACGATTGTGCGAGAAGATTGCCCCGCAGCGCATATCCAAAGATGTCATGCAAACTCTTAATGAGGGAGAATGAGGAGGCTATTGGAATGTGCTTTGCTTTAGTTTTTAACAAAGGTCAAAGCCTTCATTGATGGAAGCTAAACAAAGCGTATCATCTCTTAGCCCGAAAACGACGAATAGACCCCGGTTTTGTCCTAGCACAAAGAACACGTTATGTTAAGAACGAATGTTTCTATTTGAATACTACATGTAAATGGTGAGTGCGCCATGCTATGTTGCCCCAACATATGGGCAAACAGTGTCCTCTTATTGCCGTCCCTGGGATTTGTATTCCTTTAGGAGCATGATAAACTGCCAGAAAAGCGGTCTTTCGCACCATGGCCTTGTGGCCAAATAGCCTCATGCATTAGGCATGTCCGCCACAATCCCCGCTGATCGACTATATACCTATCAGTAATGCCTTGCACGTTTGTGTCGGTATGCACGTTTGTGTCGGTTTTGGCATTCGTTTATCAACGGGCTGGAGTTTATTACATTAATGATTTACAACTGCGTCAGACAAGCCATAAGATGGTTTGTTCATGACTCGGGAACACCAATTGGCATTGGATACATAAGATACCGATGCGTCGGTGATGTTGTAGTATGAAAAAATGTGAATTTCTAAAACATGAGTTAAATGCCCTCCAAAACGGCTTTTGTAATTGTCCCTAGTAGATAAATGTTCCCTTGAATTGGATCTCTCATTCTGCATCCCAAGTGAAGGTTACTGCAGCAACTATGTATGACTTTTGCCATTATTGCTGGATAGATATCTATTTGACATACATATGTAGGTCACATTTGCCGCCTTCAACGCATGGCCATCTGTGGCCTCTGTTACATTTTGTATCCCTACGGAAGCGACTTTACGCTGGTATCACTTACGGCAAGAGGTTCTCTCAAAGTGAAGATGGCCAATAACATCATTTCCATGGTTGTGTTAGAAACATGCATAATCTCACGAGCAGGTAATTTGCGTCAAGCGTAGAATGCTAAGGGAGCCATTTGGTACGTGTGAATCATCAACACAATAGGGCAATGATAGAGAATTGGACTTGAGGTCAGTTTAATGTAAGTCAAGCCAAAACGTTATGATCGCAAGTGGAAGCACATTGATTCAACACTTGTTAGAAGAAAACTTACTGAACACTTGCTTAAACATAACTTATTGAATTAATATAGTATAGTGTCGTTTTCAACTCAGCGAAGAGCAATTTATTAGTTTTTAATGATAACCAGTGCACTGTAGATTTAAAGCTTAATGGATGCACTATTCCTATCAGGGAAAATGCTTTGCATCTTGGTACCTATATCGCTAAGGACTGTAATAATAATAATATGAATGTAGCATGTTCTAATTTAGTGTCGCAAACACATTTGTTGATGTCCAGGTTTGGGGCTTGCAATGTAGATGTGAGAAACAAGTTGTTCATTAGTTTCTGTACAAGTTTTTATTGTTCTCCCTTATGGAGTCTAGACCATCGACACTTAGAGGTATTTTGCCGAACCTGGCGAAAATGTATTAGGCGTGTCTGGAAGCTCCATCCACAAACGCGTTCCATATACTTACATCTTTTGACAGGTCAACAACCGATTATTAAACAATTAATGAAGCGCTATATCATGTTTCTATGTAAATGCATAAGCAGTGGTAACAATGTGTTGTCCTTTGTGAGCAGACTCTGCGCATCTAGTTATTCGACTGTGGCTTGCAATCTGAGAATTGTAATGTCCACCATTGGTGTCAGTACTAACGCTATTTTCTCGGCAGAAATCACGCCGAATGAGTACCTACTCAGGTTGAATGAGAATGTAATAGACATTAATGTGTTAAACACTATTTCTTTATTAAAAGAGCTCATTATGCAACGGGATGGGCGAGCAATTTCTATTCTTACCCCAGAGGAAAATGACGAGCTCCTGTCCACAATTTGCACGTTACGATGTTAATCTTCATTTCTTTTTTCACTGATTTTTTAATCAAATCTGTACGTGTATATGTACGAAATAAATAATATATATATTAGCATGTTTTTCTGTGTAAGCGGTGTTGCCTTACCAATCGACGGTAGACTCAAATGGTATACTCTGGGGACCTTGTAGATGCTATCTAGTTGGACTTTCTAAAGGTGTTTGGTGTAGTTCCCTACCAACAGTTAGCCGGACGCTTATAGCCCTTTGCATTAGCGGTAATATATGAGCATGGATAGATTAAATGCTTAGTAATAGAAGGCAGAGAATGGGGCTATTGTTGGCGTCCCTCAAGGGCATACTGTTAAACAATTTGCAGGTGGCACAACTCTACTTCAAGGTTAAGACCAAACCACGCATAGAACCTACAACAAATTTTATATAACGCGTTAGATTGGGCTAATGTTTGGCAAATCCAGCAAACAATGCAATGCAGCAGCGGAAAAGGAAAACAGAGTTCGCGGCAAGATCAGGCGGACGTTCAGCAGTGAAAATATTTACTGAATATTACAAGGCACCTTTAAGGCCCAATCTACAATCTACAATTCAGTGTGGTATAGATTTGTAAAAAAGAGAACAAAGGTGTGTTACTCCGTTATACAGTAATGTTACGAGCAAGGACTGAGCATGTTGGGGCAAACATCTATTAAAACACGGCGTCTCCGTGGGCACCTCATACATATATGAAACATGTTCAATAGATAAGATAATATCAAGGTCGCTGTCTTGACAATTAAAGAGTTCGGGGATATTTGTGCGCCTTGACAAAAGCCTATGGCTAAGGTAGAAGACATAGCTTTTTCATTCGCGTTATGGCCCCATGGAATAGTTTACCAGCCAAGATAGATTCAGCCAGTTGCCTGAACTCTTTGGGAGCGCTCTGGAGACGGTTTTGATCTTGCTAATTGCTAAGCCGTTAGGGTTGATGGGGTAATGCCCAGAAAACCTGACTGAATACAGACGACAAAACTTTTTGTGATTACTGTTCTGCGTTGATGAGTGCTGCAACCTTTGCAATGCGTCGGCTTGCATAATGTAAATGCTCACATACCGATATGATAATCGTTGCCCACTACAATCACCTCCTAATTTCATTCCCAATTGGGCGGACCATTATGCATCAGCTTTTATATAAAGTTCTTATCATATCCATCATGCTAGATTCGGATAAATGATTTGTTTCATGCCTGGTTGATCAATTGCATCTGCTTTGCAATGATCTTTAAAATAGTTGCACATTATCATCATCATCACGTTGAGCAGGGTTCACGAGGGTTCGAAGACTTTTTAGAAATAACATCATGACGGTTGTTCAGTTAATAAGGACCAACGACACGTTTGGTTTGTGAAGAGCCGGATAACAGCTCGCATAGAATCTCACCTCGTAGTACAATACTCTTTGCGATGCGGCATTTATTCACTAGTCTATCAGGTAAGGGAGAGGGGTAGGGAGGCGTACGTAGTTATACACCGATATAAACTCCAGTATTATGGACGTACACTAGATATGCATTCCACATTGAACACGACAATCATGTGTTTAAGCAAATGGTGCATGGCGATAGAAATACAATATAATATACCTTTCTGACTCCGCCTTTCAAAATAAGGAGCTCCATGGTTGTTTCGGGAAATCGCTTAAGAGATTCGAGCTTATATGATTGGCAATGAAGTTGCAATAGCTATGAATGTTTGGACCAGTGGAGCTCTTGAAACCTATGGTAAAATTGTCACCAGCAGTATTGATTCAGACCGGGAAGTGAAACCTATCGGCAACACGTATTCAGAGTTAGAAATTTGACTGCCGTTATTTCGTGTATCTATACAGGCACTTTGGTTAATCACTAGCGCTAAAGTATAACAAACGTGCATAGATCACCTAAAGGTAAACTCCTTTTGTCATACGTTGCAGCTTCTTCAAATACGTCACCAACAGGTGGGAATTCGTTGCTGATATGGTCACACTACTCCTAGAACAGCAGCCGTAAGTCCGTGTACTACTAAGAATTATACGAAACCTTTGTTATTGCGATTATGCGTCACTGGACAGTAATACAATCCGTGTTAAGGCCAGCATGAATTGCGGAAAATTTGTATCGTTGGTGATTGGATTAAATACGCTTGATGGATCTTGCCCATATGATAACGTGCTGTGACGTCATTCTATGCCAACAATGTATCTTGCCCTCATAATAACTTTGTGACAACATTTTATGTAGCTGCGGTATCTTAACCGTGTGATGACGTGATATTACAGTATTCTATGCCGCTGATATATCCTGTTCTCGTGATAACGTGTTGTGACATCATTCTATGTAGCTTATGCATCTCATCCATGTGACATCATATGACATCATTTATGCCACCAATGTTTCTTGCTCTCATGATAACGTGGTATGACAACATTTTGTGTAGCTGAGGTATCTTACCCTTGTGACAACATGATAATACAGCATTCTATGCCACCAATGTGTCGCAACCATTTATTAGAGGGATGTGGAACCATTGCGTGTCTCAACCACTCAATAACGTGACATGAAAGCCTTCCATGCCGCCGATGTCTCACCGTTTGATTTATCCTACAAAATTATTAAAACCTTCATCAGTCATCGGCTTTAATAATAGATATTCTCAATAATGCTAATGCATCCTTATTTTAAGAAGGAAGTTATACGTTGGTTCCTGGAGGCTTTTAATCAATGTTTGATGGAGCACATTATGTTATAGTGAGGTGTGTACATAAACATGATTTAACTATATTAATGTCCTAGAAAGACTTACAAAAGGGGCAATGCTGTTCTGTTGTGGGCGATGACGCACCATAATGTTCCCCTGTTCCTTTCCAATCTTACCCCAGTAAATGTGTCAGATGTGATACTTCCCGTACGATATTGATGCAGTATCACACAAACAAGTCTCAACACCATGCAGGCATCTCTGTTTAAGTTTCAAATATCATCGAATTGAAAGTGACTTTTCTCGAAATGACGAGATCCGTATCCTCGGATCGACTTTGACCTTACCATTTCGTAAAAACGTAATAATCCCCTGCCCAAATGACATAAGATTTCAAGCTATCTAGAAAATCCTACACCTCGACTGAATACAGTAGAAAAAGTAGCACATTGTGACCATGGAAACACTTGAAGCCATAACATTCAGGTACCAGTATTTATGCATAATTAGACTTGCATCGCTCTAGGGGAGCTTCGCATAGACTAGTTGTATGTTTTGGTCGCCATGGATATTCTTGCAATTCCCATAGCAATAACGTTTCTAAGAGATTCTGTTTCTCGGGCGATATAGAAGCCCTAAACAATTGGCCGCACTCTGACGCTTGTATCATCCGTAAAACAAGACGGTGCACCCAGGAGACGGCCTTTTCTTTACATGCATAATAGCAATATGATGGCGTTTGGAAAATCCCGTTATAAACATACTAGACCCAGCAGACTGCAATCTTGAAGTTGACTTGCTGGGTGAGCATCATCCATGTGTAAATTATATTCAATACTGTACTTGTATTGTAATTTCTGCGAGTGCAATGTTGTGTGATTCATACCATTTTCGACAACTACAACCAGCAACTGTCCATTAAGGTTAGGCATTAACCAATTGGTCGACATGGTCTATTTTTCCAAACGGGCATTGGCTAACTGTATATTGAAAACGAAACAAAGACCACAATGCTGTATCAGCAACAATGGCCTGGCCGCAATCAAAGTGGACCCCACCAAAGCTGTAGCAGCTTCATTGTTAAATCAATTCTACAAGAGAAATTATTTGACAAATATTACACGACCCGCTATTTTGTACAAGAACCATTGCTGATTTTAAAGATAAAGTCCACATGAAACATGAACCCGACCCCAAGATCCTAAGGTCAAATTGGATAACCCATTTATTTCATTTCGAAACTTGTCACATCTATATCTTAAACAACGTGGCAACCGAATATTGCGTTCGATATCACTTCTTGTGTCAGTAAGTATATAAGCGCAATCCATGTTCCAATGAATAATAATAAGTGTCATGCACATATTTGGTACGTATAGTCGCAATAGCAGTGCAAAGCCCGGGAGTTAGAAATGGTTCTCACATCAACGGGCAGAATTTTTCTAGTCGATTGCCATGAATTTAATGGAGCGTGTAGCAACGTAGAAGTATTTCTTATTAAATAAAGAATGCAAACAAAATAAGGTGGGTTCTTAACATAGACTACAATGCTGTGCCACTACAATATTGCCATGCAAAACTACTGCAATACGGGTGCATCCCTGAATGTAAATGTCATTTTTTCATAAATGACATGCTTCATTACCGAATGGCAAGGTGCCTCGTTCGTTGTTCGATTATTTTCGAAACAAAAGCGCTTAACGAAAGATCCAATAACTTGTAAGATCTAATTACTGAGTAGATCACTATTCATTGGTGCTACTTGGCAAGCTGAATGACAATCAGACTCAAAAACACATCTATTGGATAACGCAAGCACTGGTGATCGGCGGGTTGAGTACGCCTTGATCATGTGCCATATATCTGACCATTTAAGCTATTGGTGCTAAGGTTACTTTCTCATCAACCTTAGCGCTGTAAATCTGACAAATGCGATTTATGTTGTATCACACAAACAAGTCGCAACACCATGCACGCAACTCCTTTCAGTGGAATCCGGTTTGCCAACTGCGCTGTTATTCCGTTATTTCAATATAAAGAATCAACCAGTTCAAACATACATAATTCGGGTTAATGTAGGCTTGGATTGAGTAGAGACATTCGATGCAATGATGTTCAATGCTGTCAAGTCCTTTTATTGCATTACCATTCGTGTGTTATTACAACAATGTGTCGAGTGCTCGATTTGTATGATGTATATTATAATATTATAATCTAACTACTCTCTTGACTTAGTCAGCAGCAAAACGGTCCTGTTTGTGTTTGAAATATCAGCTGATGGAAAGTTGCTTGGCTGAAAATGACCAGATCCATGTCCTCGGATCGACTTTATGTTTATCTTGAAATATTTTAGATTTCAATTACACAATTGTCCTGGTGGCATATTATATAGTCATACTGACGTCGGAGAGAGACAGTATTTGGCGTCATACATACTATGCTGAATGTAGCTGGCGTCACGTAGTTAAGTCTAGAAGCGCGGTATATATCAAAATCTATTATATCATATGTTATATCATCTATATTGTCTATAAGTTTGCTTCAGTGAAAATCTATATCTGCCGCTTGAACCAGCCAGATAATATAAATTTTGTCGTAATCTGCATTGTTAAAAAGAAAACAATGTGTGTTTCTACTACACGAGTGACACTTGATAACTACTTTTTAAGTACCTCTCCGAAGACTCTATCAATCGATACGAGCGTTACCCAAGTCAGAATGACCGATTGTTACTTAAGTGTAAATACATTTATTTGCTTGGATCTCAGTAGCCTGACATCGGTTGCCGAGCCCCTGTGGATCAAAGCTCAGGTCATGTGCAGCGAACGAGGGCATCCTATATGGCCGACACGTATGAAGCTTCCTGCTGCTGCGTCATACCCTCCGGACGTCGAGGTCTGTTGTTGGTACTGTGTAAATATCCACCGTTCCATTGCCGACTAGCTTCATTATATACCATGAATTTACACCATTGCCCAGGAAGCTGACGACTGACGACGCATCCTTTTAGTTGAAGAGTTGCTTCTCCTAATCTTACTTGTTTTTACGTAGAAAAACCAGAATCTTAGGACCAATGTGTCTGTATGCTAGTGACGCTAAGTAAATAATACTGGTTTTAACGCTATATTGCAGTGCGCGCTACATGCAATGAGAATAGACCGAAGGACAGAAGTTGAATTGACACGACCATATTCACATTTATAGTCAGCATTTCTGTCACTGGCATTCCATTATATACTGGAATGCTGTTGCACTCACCAGAACCAAGACACCAGGAAACTTGACAACAGCCCATTAAATGGTTGTCTACACGCCATTTATCTCATCGTACAGCGTAAACGATAACCAACGCAATTAACAAACTCAGCAACTGCGGTGATGGCTTAAATAGTTCAAATGAGAGTGTAGGTAGAAATTAACGTTAAAGTATTAATTAGGCACTGGTATTGCAATTTGCTGTCCTATTCTAAGCCCATTTCTCCTTTTCAATGTTCCTTGCACTATGTGGCAGATCTTTTTTTATTGACTGGCAGTCGCATCAACTTTATTGGACGTTTGCTCACCGTCCTATGTGGTTTGATTGAATTCGTATAAAAGGATTTGCAAATATGCCTATTTGATCAATCGTTTCCGATTAAATCTGATAAGGACAGTTTTATCTCAATTACAATGCTCAGACGCGGATTCGGTAATAAAGTTATAATCAGCTATGAACAGATCTGGTCATGCTTTTTTCACCACATGCAGTGCATCAAAACCCATATAAATCACTGCTAATGAACTAAAAATAATTAATTCATTGGCATTATTGTGCGTCATATCATCATTTGTGTTTCGTCAATTTCTTTGCGTTGATTTGATCCCTTAGTCGGGCGAAATCAATTAGCATATCCCACCTACGTTTCAGCAAAGGAATAAAGTTTTGATCCAATTATGCCTCTTCTCATACTAAGGCAGCCCTTTTTCTCAGGTGCTCTAAAGTCGAACTCGGATATAGGTCAATCTAGGTGCACCACGGTCGGACTAGCTTTGCTTAGGTCGGGATAGTGTACCTCGGGTCCTTATAGGTATCATTGATAACAATATTGCGATCTGAATATTTATTATCTGCACAAAATACAAGGATGATATTATCAGCTATCTACACCTAGCACACCTTTCCACTCACTTTCTATGCTCAATGTCTGATTTATGCCATTTGCAAATTCTAGATCATTTCAATACATTGATCTAGTTGTAATACACGACACAAGAAGCTCATTGCACACGGAGAACAAATATCAATACCACAGGACATCTATGTAAAAAATCCTCCAATCGATCCAACACCGATAGGAGTTTGCAGACATACCTGAGGCGGCAGATGCCATCAATGTATAATTACTGTGCTTATCATCCCAGTGATCCTCTACGCATGCTTCACCATCCCTCACTTCATTATTCCCTAGCAAGCCTTTGTAAGAGCGGCTTCATATCAAAATAATGCATATGCCAACTATTGGTTTTATCGTAACTGTCTGTCATACCACAGCAGGGATACCGACACCTGGTACGAAGCCTCATAATTGATGTGTCTAGACGAGAGATTGACATGGTCGATATGCATATTGCTGCATCATACCAATGGCTAATCAATTCATATTCTTCCGCTATTTTAACGTTCAGTGGAACTGATACATTTTGTGGGGTTGAGTTGACACCGATATGCCATTCGTACAGCATCTGCGCAGTCGGTTGTACTAGCATTTCATTTATGCCACAGATACCTATTTGACAAATTCACAGATTGACATTTTTACCTCGAGTCCTACTTTACCATTAAACTATACAGTAATCAGAATTAATAGCATTTCCCCTTTTCAATATAACTTTATATGTGGTTTGCTTCAATATGAATGACTTGTAAATATGCATGGTTGATTTATTGTCTCTGATTGAATATATTTAAAATATTTGCCATCTAAAATGCAAAGCAGTGAAGCGGTTTAGTGTAGCCATAACGATCAAAAATCATTAGATTAGAATTGCGCTTTGCGTTACGTCGTCGCTAACCATATGAGTCCATTTTTCGAAACGCTTAAGATTATTATTTTCGTGGAGTGCTTTCAGCGTCATGTCATTTGGTCAACATGGTCCATGACCGTTCTGCTTGTGAACACATACTCAGCGGTAACTGTCTGGTGAATCGATTGGCTGCACGCCGCTGGATACTGGACACCAGTGCCAAATCGATATCATCCATTTAGTCTTAAATGTTGTGCCTCGTATGTTAACAGAAATGGGCCTCTTGTCTGCTGTTTTCGTACTACCGAAAATACTGCATTTTTGTCTATCCTATGAGAAGATTGAACAGCAATGAAGTTTCTTTGTATTAATTGAAGATTACTATTCCAGTGTTAATAGCTTATAACCCTTCGGAAACCCATTCTATATGCTCTTATCATGTCTCTGTGGGATAATACCTCAATGACAGAATTATTTCCTACTTGTACTGTAAACTTTTATATAACCTGGCCGACATGACGTATCATGCAACACAAGGGATGCCATACAATTTTGAATACAATGAGAAATAGCATTGGATGTTCATGATGTATTATTAACAACCATCTAATGACCTTAATACTATTAAGGTCATTAGAGGGTTGTTGTGTGTTTACGGACAAACTTTAGAGACAAGTTTAACGTGCTCTTGAAATTGCCAATTGGACCAAACCGTTTGCATTTATGTCCAAGTTGGTTTGGACATTAAACATTAAAAATGAATGACGAGGCAATCGTATTTTATGTCTTACGAAGTTGGGTATCTGTTATTGATGAATATCCGAATCGAATGAATCATTTGACCTGCGGATGCCACTGTGTACTGATGCGTTCTCTCAAGCTGAATCTGACAAAATCACCACAACTGCTATTAACGCTTCTGTGATTCTAAGTCGGCCATGCTATGGATCTTGTAAATCATCCAATCAGCCGTGCAAGATTAACAGCCGACAATGGATTAATCGATTATTAATATCTGGGCGCATTCTTGTATTACTCCAAATCTATCCCATCTTGATAGGGTAAAACTTGTCTTGCTTTTGTTTGCATATCATGGTTTATGAAAGCTTCCTAAATGTGTCAGATCGCTTTAAAATTGCTTTCTACTACATGGTTCAAGGGAACAGTATAATGGCTGTAACAAATTGAGTATCCTGTATCATCACATCCTGAGAGCTGAAAAAAACAGTACATCCATGGTGTTATCACCAAAATATTTCTTTAGTATGTAATTCACTTTTACAACTTGCTAATAACAATAAAGGCACTGGACGTTCCGCATCGATAATTAATTGCGAAGGGCTTCT
Organism: Urechis unicinctus; assembly: GCA_034190875.2. Lineage (NCBI taxonomy): Eukaryota > Metazoa > Annelida > Polychaeta > Xenopneusta > Urechidae > Urechis > Urechis unicinctus. The sequence continues at coordinate 78,866,358 of CM067350.1, read as the reverse complement.
ATGAACATGAAAAAAGTGCCGGCTCTTTAAAGACGGTATATCAATATTTATATTTTTAGTTTTGTATAGTTTGTAAACGCATTGAGCAAAAGCAATGCTCCCAACCTTACCTAAAGTGGTGGTATTGGTGAGGCATAACGGTTGACCTATAACTGTTACGTTGGCTGCAGTTGAGGAATGTTACCCTTAAACTGACCTTTAAAGTGTATTATCATTTGGCAAAACTGATTAAAAGCCACTTTACACCAGCATACAACTAATGGTTGAATATCGCTTCTGTGGTTCTCGTCCAGTTGAATGTTCGACTGGTATATTATAAATAGTGATTACTGAATGGTTCCTGAGCCTCATAAAGATATGTATACTAGATTGTAAATGCTAAGTATAACGAGCAAGGCAGAGACCAGACAGTTATTTTACGGTATAGCTTCAATATAAATTTTTGCTCTCTTCTGACCAATAGAATCGATTTATATTTTCATATATCTACTAACATTTATCTTCTAAGATAATTCCTATCAGTTAGGATTCCTTGCTCTCTGTGGCACCATCTCGTGAAGCATTTATTTGATGGCCTCTGAAAACCAGTGATTTTTACTGTTGTATGGTGGTCGATAAGAAGATTTTACATTTCATGACAAACTAATAACACTATCGTCATCATTTTTGCTCCGAGAAAAGGAACACCCGACAAACGCACGAATTAGATATTCCTACAACAATATCAAGAGCACATCCTTGCGTCACATGTTTATGACAATGTCAAATTCAGAACATTATTAGGTATACAGTGTTTTTTTAATTATACCCTAATTAGAAAAAAGAAGATATACATAACCCATCAAGACCAGCTGAAGCTCATCTGCCAGTATGTCTTTTCTGTAGCTGTTCAGATAACATAGCTCAATAGTGGTATATAGTAATTTAGGTCGATAATAAGGTACAGTGTCGGGTTTGCTTGTCGAAACTGATGAACGCATTTTGCCATTTCAATCACGTGAGCTATACACACTCTTAGGGACAAACATATCACAACCTTGCTTGAGGGGTTGATTACTGTCTACAACTACGGCAAAATTACACCCGATGTAATAAACCCAACACAGGATATACTCTGAATACCACGCTTCTCAGATATCTGTCATAACTCTGTAAAAACAATACCCTTATTCACCACCAATTTTTGTGCCAAAGGTGCCGGCGTATCAGTGGACGGACATGCATTGCAAGAACCAAAATATCCTGCCAAATAGATTAAATGACAATACTACCGTGGTGGGATTCTAGATTTATACATTATTTTGAGAGGTGGAATTGCACGAAGACAATAACGGTAATTCTTTACACATTGAAAGCACTCTTCAGTCAGCGGACCACTCTTTATGTTGGGTTTCGTTATTCTACTGACAGTTTACTCGATACGTTTCCCTATATGAAAAGTAGCTCTCTTTCCATAGGATATAGCATATATTTATGGTACACGCAAACATACACACGCACGCAAGCAAGCCTGTACACATTAAAAGAGTGTCACCGTAATGATTGAGAGTAGATCATATTGATCAGTATTCCAAACATTGTCGCAATAAGCATTTAATGATGTAACAATTCTATTTGGTTGACAGCTGCATGTGACTGGTTGTCTTTGAATGAGTGGCCGATGATTCTACAAACTGTCTTCTTGTGATATCTGTTCCCGGAAGCAGCGGTATTACATGTGATTTGTTAATGATACGCTGGATGGAAATGCTCAGCCTATCTTTACCTAGCGCGGGATAGCACCAATCAATGCATCAATTACACGTTGTCTCCGCAGAAGCTGCCATAGCCCACATAGAATGAACAAGGTCTCTACGCACACATAACTCAAACAGTGGTGATCGCCTAAGCAACGACGTACATGTGTGCTCGTGTAATGATAGTCAACACTGCCTTTATCTTAAAATCGCCCCGATATGGTATAACATGAAAAGGATTATTTCAAACGTGAATGCACATGGGATCCAAGTGATTGGAGCATGGAACCTGTCGATAAATTCACATGCGATTCAAATAGGTTAGGGGTTATTGAAATGCTCTCAAATATACATCAGAAATGCGTTGTTTAACTATTTGGCTCACAACTAAATATCAGCTTTTATCGAAAGACCGGGTTCGATAACCGCTCAACTTGTGTGCGAATCCTCAGCAGTAGGTGCCTGGTGAACCAATTAGCTGGATGCAGCTGGGTACCAGGCCGTTATTCGATGCATGTGCTCGATCACTGTCATATATTGTATACATTAACCTCGCCCTATTCGGTCAGAAGTGGGCCTTTTTTCAAGCTCAGCCCGACCGGCAGCAATAGGCTCAACATGTCAGCTTGCACAAATCGACGCAGTTCCTTATTTTGCATCATCCCAACGCTCAGTGAGTCTAACAAGGTAAGTATATCAGCGGTTTTAAACCAGGGCGACTGTAAGTCGGTTTGATATTTGCTGAAGCAGGTCCGACGAACTAGCGATTAACTTGCTGTCAAATGGCTTTGCAGGGTTATATTCCTGAACCAAGTTTTGCTCATTGCAATAATATCCCCTTTCATGAACAGATTGTTCGCAAGCTTTACTATTATTTCTATAATAATGTCGTGTGATTACACTCACCTGTTGACAATTACCTCTATCAACTGAAAATTATAAAAATAATTAACAGCTCCAATAGCATCACTTCCAATTATTTCCTACAGATCGATGTATAGCAACGGTCAGAGAAGGGAGTTTATTAGGTTTTGCCCAGGAATTAAACTTAAGTGAAATGTTGTGGATAATTCATTGGTCGTCTGGATCATTGAATAACCAATCCGCCAAATCGAACGTTTGTACGGGAATGGGTAAGGTGGATCTTTGTCTGTACATAGAATAGTGTTGATCAAAAACCCCAGAAGACGCAGACAATGGGCTATAATACACCTCATTGAGTGATCCTGTTAAATATGACGATTGTGCGAGAAGATTCAAGAGGTCACATAGTGCCTATCCAAAGATGTCATGCAAACCACAAAGAATGACGAGGCAATTGGAATGTGCTCCGGTTTTTTTTCTCGCGAGGGTCAAAACCTTTATTGATGGCATCCAATTCAAACGCATTATAACGACCAATAGCCCGAAGGTCTGTCCTAATACAAAGAACACTTCAAGTTCAGAATGAATGCTGTTCACAATGCTATGTTGCCCACTTAAATAAGGGCAAACAGCGTCCTCTTATTGCCGTCACTGTGATTTGTATTCCTTTGGGTGCGTGATAAATTGCCTGAATGGCGGTCCTTCTGACGATGGCCTTGTGGCCAAATAGCCTTATGCATTAGGTATGTCCGCCACAATCTCCGCTGATAGACTAAATACTTGCTTACAATGCCTTGCATGTTTATGTCGGTATGCCGACAGATTGACGAAAGTTTGGGCGTACATTTATCACTGGACTGGGTGTTGTTACATATATGACGTACAACAAAGTTACGACAAGCGACAAACAATCTTGTTGATGACTCAGGAATGCCAATCGCGCATGGGATACAGATGCGTCGGTGATGTTGTAGTGTGTAAAAAATGTAAAATTCTGAACATGGGGTAGATGCTCTCCATAAAGGCCTTTTGAATTGACCTTTGTTGATAATATTCCCTTAAATTAGGACTCACATTCTGCATGTCAAATGAATGTTAATACGTGTGAGTTGAGTTACGAACAAGGTTTGAGCATGTTCGGACCAACATCTCTTAAAACACGGCGTGTCGGTGGGAACCTCATACATGTTTACAACATGTTCAATGGATTAAATAATATCAAGGTTGAAAAAGTTGTGACCTCATGGAATAGTATACCAGCCAAGATAGATTCACAAGTTCATTGAACTCTTTTGACAATGTTTTAACTCTACCATATTAGTAGAAATTATTGAGCAGAGGATACGTTGCCCAAAAACCACAACACCGTACCTGCCGACGACTCAATTCGATGAAGCTTGCTTATGTCAATAGTAGCCAGGAATTTGAGTTAGAGTAATGATACACTATGTCTTTGCACTCTCATGGATAAAAGCATCATCCTATAGATTGGGCGGGATGGGGTGACGGCTTTGATCTTGTCAATTTCTATGCTGTTGGGGCTGATGGAGAAATGCCAAGAAAGCCTAGATGGTACATAACTGCACCTACTGACTGACTACAGACGACGTAATCAACTTGTAGCGATTACTTTTCTGCGTTGGTTAATAATTATGCAGAAAGTCAATCGTTTGCAAGGCGTCGGCTTTACAAAATGATAATTGATTATCGGTTCAATTACCCATTGAAATTACGTGCTAATTCATTGCTATATGGGGCGGACCATTAGGCTTTATCTCATTAATTATAATTTAAGTGTTAACAGCATATCCATTATGCTAGGATTCGGATAAATGACTTTAGTATATTTGTTTATTTGCCTTGTTAAAGGCTGCCGTCGTCTATGCAGCTCATCAATGGGTATAAATTACATTGTGGTTAATCAAACAGGGATCATCTGCCGACCTAATGGTAAACCTTTATCTTTGACAACATGCTATACCCGGTGATTGGGTAGTCTAGCATGTGTATCTCTGTAACGCTGGCGATATCACCATTCAGTTTCGAGATGTGCTGCAGTAGGATCATCAACACAGCATGGCAAGACAAACTGCCGCAATGGGCCAATTTGGGATTATTGACATCAGCAGGTTGCATTAGGCAACCAGGCGACGATATGGAGAGAGTGGTCCTAATATGGAGGCCTGGGGCACACCATAACTGACAGCTTTAGGGAAATACTGCATGACTTTTGTATATATATATACATTGCGTGCTGTCTTCAAGACATGTGATGAACCAGTTAAGCACTGCATTTCTCACAGCTATGCTTTGAAGTACTTGTATAGGGCACATTTGATCCACTCTTTCAAGGGAAGCGGATAGGTCTAAGAGCACCAACACTACAACCTTCTTCTGGCCCAATGCATGGATAATGTCATTTTGGACTTTTACCAATGCCGTTCCAGTGCTGAAATCATATGTATAAGCTGACTGGTATGGTGCCATCAAATCGTTCTCTTTCAGATAACACCTTTTGTGAAGCCAACGCCTTTTCTCGTAGCTTAGATGGGGAGGCTAAATTCGAGATTGACCTATTGTTCTCAAATGGGTTTTTGTCTAACGAAGGTTTTTGGAGGAGTGGGATAGCCAGTAATTCTGGAAAAAACGCCTGTCGATAATATTCTGTTGATCATACATGTGAGAACAGGGGCAAGTTGTTAAGTGTTTTCCTTCATAATTGTTGTTGGGATTGGGTCCAGTCACACTGTTGATTAAGACATGATACTATTGTCTTTGTACACTTGCACACTGCTATAAGCGCAAATTGATCAAGTGAACATTCAGTCATAGTCAGATCCTCAAATCTTGGTGTATGTTTATATGACATGGAGCTATTGATGTTACTTATTTTATCGATGAAGAACTCTTTGAACTTGTTGAACATAGATAATATTGAATATCCAAATCAGGGAGTGGGGAATATGGCTTGTTCCCCAGTAGTTTGCGTACTATGTTAAAAAGTTGCTTTGTATTCCCTTTACTGTAAGTGATTTGCGCTCTATAGTGATTGATTACGCCTGCTTTATCATCTTTGTTACTCGATCACGTTGCTTGATATAAGCGTCTCTGTGAATTCGAATGTGTGTGTTTTTGGTTTTGTTTTTAGTGATAAGATACCCCATTGGTTTTTTTTAAATCCTTCGCAATAGTGGGGTGTGTATGTGTTAACTGATAGAAATGCCCCTATACATAGATCTTGGTAAAGGCTCTTTATGTGTAAACCATCGGTAGGGCTTATATCAACGTCGGCAATGGTCGTATTTGCATGTTAATCTTTGGTGATAGTTCGTTCATGCGAAAGCCCTTAGTGAAATTTCCTTTGTCTATGACTCATTAGTGATTATTATTTGGAGTGTGAACCCTTGGTGGGGATCCTTTATATGTAGAACTTGGGTTGTGGTTCCTTTGCAAGTTCATCTTTGGTAATAAGTCCTACGTGTATAAACGTTTTGTACTAGTTCCTTTACACATATGGGGTCGTTCTCTATTAAACCGCACCTTTAAAGGGGAATAGAAGATAAGTATACCGCTCTTAGGTTCGTATAAAAGTCGGATCTATCCCATCACTGGATATGAATTCTTGATATGACAGGTGGCATATCTGTTATCTAGAAATGGAATGGAAAGTATCGGTGTAATACGCCACAATCAACATCCTTTCATTTGATTTATGTCTGTCATGACACCTTTTTTGATCGTTTTAATGAAATAATTTGTATCATTGCAGTGTCTAGCTTAGATCTGTCATCAGACTGGATACTTATTGGTCGGACTAGTTGTTTCACATTAGGAACACTTGCTCCAAGACGTGTAATGTGCTCTAAGACGGTCCATGTGCTCTTAGTCAGACAATACTGCTTTTAGACGGACTAGATGCTCATAGGACGGATTAGGTGCTTCATTTGCGATTTACCAATTGTTCATTTGAACAGAACAAACCGGTTATATTTATCATTATATATATTAAGCAATTCTCCCCCCCCCCCCCTCGCTCTCTCTATATTTGACTGGTGACACAACATGCTCCCTCAGGTCAAGTCACGTGATTCCAGACACCTGTAACAACGTGGCTTTTTAAAAGCCATATACTTCAACAGCAAGCACTATCACCAAACTGACTACCTGCGGTGATGGCTTCAATAATTTTAGTAAAGGGTTGAAATCTGTGTAAATGAATTGCTCAGGCATCGGAATTGCAATTTGGTAATTTATTCTAAGCGCATGTCGTCATTTCATTCACGCATAAATTTCACTGAACTACGTGGCTGGCTATTGCCGATTAATTTTAAGCACATCAATTCAATTGGACGTTTTCTTACCTCCATATGTATATTGCTTGAATTCGCATAAAAAAGACTTGCCAGTATGCCTGTCTAATCCATCGTTTCTGATCAAATCGTAACAGAATATTTTTATCAATATCCTGAAGCGGATTCAGTATTACAATTAAAATCAGCAAATGTAAGATCGAGTGTGCGCGATGCTTTTCATTAAGGCAGCAGCACCGCTGGTCAATTATACCGCAGTGTAAGTGCAAAATGGGCGCAATAGTAAAGAAAGCACATTTGTATTCGTGGTTGTAATATCTCTCGGTAGTCGTGCATTACATTAGTTCAACCCTCATGGTGCTACAATAATAAGCGGCTCGTTTATCACCATGACTCCACCCGCTGCTCACGATGGTTCAATAGCTGATCGATGTTATCCATTTCGTCTAAAATGCTTTCCCTCGTCAATCAGCGTAAATGGGCGGCTTGTCAAATTCTGCCGAACAAACAGCAAGACTACGCCTTATCTATCCTTGGGAAACATGATACGCCCATCACATTGATGCTTTTGCTTGGGCATAATCAGTTAAATCGTATAACCTTCTCGCAAATGTTTAATACGCTTGAACTATGTCTATGTAGGTAAGACTTGAATGAGGGAATAATTTTCCGCTTACGCTGTTAACTTGTATATACTCTACCAGTCGTCTCTTATACAACAAAAAGGAATCTTACATCCCTATGGTACCTCTGTTTCTGTGATAGGTGCGGTTAGAAAGGAGCTGGTTGATAGGCAGTCACACAATGCAACATTGGCGGCACTGCCATGCTTGTTTTGCGTTTCTGCATGAATGCGAGCCATACTTAATTAAGCAACCGCATTGATGCTATGAATATTGCTTTACACTGAACTTTTGTGGGTGAAGCAACGTACAACCTACATCTGCTCGTTAAGTGCAATCGATTGTGTTTTTGATAAACAGCAGCTTGCGCTTTAGTCACTGCAATTATATGTAACAGGTCGTCGACCACTAATGGACATTTCTGTGCCACAAGGATCTTGTTTAATTAATGCTAGGGATTCAAATCTTATCCGATTCACCGAAAATAACGAAAGTTGGTATTTAAGTTGACTCATCGTGAGAAATAATTAAAAGTTGCTTTGATCAGGAAGTATATTCAAAACCTATCCACGTTGACAAGCCTTACATGACTTAAAAACGTGGGCTCAATCTAGGTACTTATCCTAGAATTCTGCTGCAACAGCACTATACATGTCAAGTGGAAGGTCTGGTCATTTGACTAGCTATTTATGTAAATTCAATCAAATCAATCGAAAGTAACTAAGTGCGCACTTTTATTACTCAAATGAGTGACTAATAACTTCTGAGATGTGAATATCTGACTGTCAGTCGATGTATCCAGCTTTGAAGAAGTCCTTCGATGCGAGTTTGCGCTCGATGTTTCTATATTGCTTGATGAACCGTGTGCTGTTTCTTCAGCGCTATTAGGTTTTAGAGAGCAAAATCGCCTACGTTGTTTTTAGTCTCTGACGTTACTGTAAATGCCGGCAAGAATTGTGGCAAAATACGTATTCGTGCTGGTATGATTGAATACACTTAAGTATGGTGCTTTTAAAATCTTTGTTCAGATAAATTTAGTCTTCGTGAATCCAAGGCTGCATACCATCCGTGTGAATCATAATGATATTTAGGCGCTGCTACCGTCCATGATAAATGTACGTAGACTATAAGCACAATGTAACTGGTAGATTGGTTGAACAGCAGAGCGTACCATGAGGCTGAGGCACCCATCAGCATGACTTCGTGATATGCCAGCATTCCGGCAGCTTGTGTATTGCAACTATGTGTGGCGTGATGTGGCCCTGTTCGATGCCACCAATGTATCTTGCCCGCAACTATTTGAAGCAAGTCGTTATCACCACCGTGTCGCAACCACATAACAACATTATATGACAACACTCTACGCAATCCTGCATATGCATGCATATATGAGAAAGGTTGGTTCACGTAGGCATCTAATTAATTCACGCAAAAGTATGCCTGACCAGCAGTGAAACCATTCAATGTGACGTGACAGCATTCAACGCCATTTACGTATCTCACCTTTTGATTCATACAACAAAGTAATTGACACTTTCTTCCGTAAATTGCTCCAGTTAATAGACATTCGCAATAATGCTAATGCATGCATGTCTTAAAAAGGAAATTATACGTTGGTTCACGGAGGCATTAAACCAATTTAGGCACAAAGTTGCCAGACAAGTTGATGGAATTCATGATGGAATCCTAAGGTATATACATAAACATGGGCATTTATCAACAGGCTTATTGTTCGAGAAAGGCTTATGATAGGGATCATGCTCTTCTCTTGTGAGATATGATACTGTGCTCTCCATAATAAATGCATCAGAATGTTCCCCTGTTTGTCACCAACCTTAGCGCTGTAAATGTGACAAATGCGAGATTTACATTGTGTCACACAAACAAGTTGCAACACCATGCACGCAACTCCTTTCAGTGGAATCCGGTATGCCCTCTTCGCTGGTATTCCGTTACGTTATTATAAAGAATCGATCAGTTTAAACATTCATAATCCGGGTCAATGTAGGGTTGGATGGAGTAGAGACATTCGATGTAATGATGTTCAATGCAGCCACGTCCGTAAGTTACGTTACCATTCGTGAGTTATTACAACAATGTGCCGAGTGTTCGATTTGTATGATGTATATTATAATATTATTATTCAGCTATTTTCTACGCTTAGCCACCAACAATACGGTCCTGTTTGAGTTTCAAATATCAGCAAATGGAAAGTTGCTTTACTGGAAATGGTCCATGTCATTGGACTTCATGTTTATCCTGACCTTTTTAGTAAAGCACATGAACTCTTCACCCCGCAAACGAAATAACAGATATAAGCGTTCATGCTATCTAGACCATACTACGGCCTGACTGCAGATGAAACAAGTACCACGTAGCGTCCCGATGCCTGTAATTTGGCATTGGAGCGCATAATTTGTATCAGTAAATGATATGTTATCCTTTTGCAGACAATATTTCAAGCATGTAATTGAAGTGCTGTATGGGGGCTTCGCGCAACTTGGGTCTCAGTTTTATCGCCGTGGATTTTACCATAGCTATGATGCTATTTTTTGGGCTGTATCGAAGCATATTACCATTGGCAACCATGTGTGTGTATCATCCATAAACAAAGATGGCATACCCTGGCGAAACATTTCATCTGCACACATAATAGCGATATGAGGGGCCTGGAAAAATCGTACATTTTGTTCAGTGCATTAATTGCCTATTTCATTACGATGCGTAGTTTATAACTAATCTTAATTTCAGCATGTGCAATTTGGGTGTTTCATATTGTGATTTATACTACTATCATTGGCTTTAATATTACGGTATGGTACTAACCAACAAGTCGATATTAAGGGCGTAAAAAACGGCACAAGACCATTATGCTGTATCAGAAACAATGGATTCATTGTTAAATCAAGCTCGCGTGGATTTCTTTTCAGATAAACCATATCTTGATAACCTGCGAATGATTTGACAACTGATGCACGAACCCGCTAGCCGCGCAAGAACCAATGCTATACAGCTGCACAAGCAGTAATATCGGATTTTAAACTTAATGTCATCATGAACCCGACCTTGGGTGATGTCAGTTTGATTACCCATTTATTCCAGTTGAAAAATCGTCACATATGTATCAGAGAAAACTTAATTACATGGTCCAATGGGTAATAATAAGTGCTAAAGGCATTTTCGGTGCGTATATGCAGTCGCAAAAGCACAGCAAAGTTCAGGAGTTCGCTTATACCTTGAATTATTCGTGGTGTACCACACTCAATCTCCGGCCTATACCAGCTTCATCTTGAGTTATCTGGGCTGTATCCACTACATCTTGAGTTACCCTGGTGGTACACACTACACCTTGAGTTTTCTAGGCTGTGCCAAATACATCTTAAATTATCCGGGCTGTGACCATTACACCTTGAATTGTTCGAGGTACCCTCTTCACTTTGTAATCCGGCCTATACCAACTACTCCTTGAGTTTTCTGGGCTGTATCAACTACACCTAGAGTTATTCCGGCTGTTCCCACTGCACATTGAGTGATCCGCGCTGTACCCACTGCATATTGAGTTTTACGGGCTGTACCTATTGCGCCTGGAGTTATTCGGCCTGTTCCCACTGCACCTGGAGTTATTCGGCCTGTTCCGACTGCACCTGGAGTTAGCTGGGCGTTACCTACTGCACATTGAATTAGCCAGGCTTTCCCCGCTACCCATTGAGTCATCTGGGCTGTACCCAATACAACAAGAGCTATCCGGGGTGCACCCACTGGGCCGATGTATAATGGATACACATGCCTTGCACGAGCACTGTCAGCTAGCCAACTTAATCCATGCATGACTGCACTCTAGCTAAGGAAATTTCAGTTTCATAGGTAACGTAACCATCCTTTGATGATCCGTTACCTATTATATCAGTACCTACTTAATGGGCCTGAATGTGCAGACTTTAACACGTGCAATATATTTATCGCAACCTGTTATTCATCATCGTGCTTGACTTAAAATGAAGCCTCAACCTTCATCCGTAATGCCGGAATTGTTAAAAACAAACAATATGTGTTTCTTCTACACAAGTGATGTGATATCTGACAACTACATCACGATAAGATTACCTCTCTTAAGACTCATCCTTATCGTTCTATACTGCGCCATGCTCTATGCGTAATGTTTGACATCAAAACCAATGTAGACACTGATCTGTTTATTGAGTTGCAAAAGAAATCGCGATAGATGTCAGGCCCAGGATTGTAGCATATCTTTGGTTGGATTGGTGTGACTGTACCGTACGTTCAGATGAGCGCCACCGAGATAACAAACAGCACTAGGGTATATTGCCATGCATTGCTGGTCGATTATACCGCAGCGTAAGGGAGGAATGGCACAATAGCGATGAAATCCCAATTGTGGCTGTAATATCTATCTCAAGCCATGCATCATTTTTGTTCAAGCCTCATGAGTGTTTTACAATGTCAATAGTAGTATATTGACGTGCCCCTACTTACCACGTTTTTGACATCGAACGCTGGACGAAGTGGATTGCGCAATATATTTTTCGCTGACGATCGCATGCGGATTCGGTGCGGTATTTTGATGACCTCATTCTATTTTTGGAAAGTGATTTCACCATCTGTTCCGTTATTTTCCGCCCTTGAAATCTTTGCGACCTTGGTGACCTCATGGAGGGGCGCTATTTTGGATGAGGTCATTTTTGGGAGTTTTATTGAGAAGGAGTTTGTAAATGGGTATTAAAAGTCAATTAGCGGTAATGGTGTTGAAAGAGAAGTGAAGGATAGCGTTAATGTTAGTGGAGTATTCACCATCTGTTCAGATATGAAGACGGTGTTTACGAGGTGATTTGTTGCTATTAACTTCCTTTATCCCATGACATGTGGTGATATATTAAATTGGTGACCTTAGCAGGGTCGCGCAATGTACGGTATTCGAGTGAGTTCATTTGGGGCTATGTCCTTAGGAAGGTTGTTGACTTTCGACCTGATGTGATGAATGGGCGGTATTTGGGTGAGGTCATTTTCGATAGTTTTATTGAGGAGATTGTAAATGGCTATTAAAAGTCAATTTTCGTTAGATATGTCGGTCGATTGAAGTTTTCAAGTGAATGAATCTTACTAGCATATGAGTCTTACATAGGAGGGAAAAATGACAGATGTCTTTAAGTGTGTTCTAACTCTCATTGAGAATATAACGACAGATGGATTAAAAGTTGACCATTGGATATTTCTCAAAATAGGGGTGGAGTTATGGGTTACAAATAGCGGATGGTAACTTTACTTCCAAATAGTTTTCATCTGAAATATTTCCAAATAGCAACAATGGAGCACATTTACGCCAATCATTATTTAACATCGGACCCGACAAAGTCAAGATTTTACGAATCCAGCTATTCTGGTTTAGTGAACGAAACAGTGGAAAATCCAGATATAGAGGAACATTTTGGGATACATAAAACAGTTCATTATAAGCGATTCGAATATGTAGTTGGAGTCACAGGGGCGTATCCTGGATATATATCGGCACCCATCAAGTGGGTTAAAGTCATCACGAAGGGCGGGTCTCTCATAACAGGCTATCCTATACTATACTCCCATGTGGTGAGGGTCCATATAAAACGCGAGAGTGTCTCAGTTCAGTTATAACCATGGCTGGGAAGAGACAGCTAGAAGCTTTCAATGATGTGAACAAACGCAGTAGACAGATGAGTGATGCGGACTTGTTAAAAGCCGTGGAATAAATCGAGATGGAAAGCAGTAAGTATGATTTTATTTTCCATATCTGAATTATAGAATTACCAGGTATACGTCATTTATTTATTTATTTTTTTTGTTACGCGTGTGTGTTTTAGTGTTGACGGGAGATGAAGATATTTTACATACAGCCATGGACGCGTATGAAATCGAACATGCCAATTGAGAATTGAGAATTGAGGAATGACGGAAATCTTTATATTGACAGATTATCGATGATTATGTGGACAGAAGCTGTCTTGCCTGCGAATGAAAGAGCTATACGGACTCATACGCGATTTGGAAGCCTGCAAACTGTTTACAATTATAGTTTATCTGAAGATGTGCCCAACCTCAACCATATATAATTTAGGAATGCGATTCAGCCTTTAAAATCAACGGGAGTTATGGATTCTTATTACGTCACAAAGAAACAGACGAATTGCGCTATTTTTCACTCATCACCTCTACGGAATAACGACGATTTTGACAGGGCTATGCGTGAAATAACACAAACAGACTTGATCTACGCCCAGAATCAACGACCTGACTCGAGTGTGGAGGCAGTAACATATTTGACCGCCTTTGTGAACCCAATCGAAGATCACGTGATCGGCTACCCACCACCTGTTATACCGGATTACCTGAAAACAAACAGAGCCATCAACTTGTTAGACCAAAAGAAAAGTAAGTGGCTATTAACTTACCGGAAGGCCGGTGCATACACACGCTTTATTGGGCTAAATGAAGTCAAGGTTCAGTGAGTGACCACGTGCGCGTATAAACGACCATGGAAGTCGTAAACCCTGGGGGAGGTAAGCTGAGACAGGAAAAAGGGTGCGCGAGGAATGCGAACGGAGAGAGCGCCAGAGGGGGGTTAAACACCAGAGAGGAAGAGGCTAATTACTTGCTATTAAAGACTCAATAGAACGATAATGAGGTGTTATATATCTCACCTGATGAATCTGTGGTATAATTACACAGTTGAGTGATGTGATTTACTGATCGTCGAATTCACGATGCGCTTCTATGATCATTAGGTAACGGTTCGTGTCAAACGATTTGAGTCATTGTTAGTTGCGGCCCCATAGCGATAAAGACTAGCGTATATCATTGTCAACCCTGGGTGTCGGTCGAGCGTGACCCTCAGTTATTGAACAATCTCTGGGGGTGTTTCTATTCATTTGACATTGGTACATGAAGGTACTGACATACTCATATTATAACTGTAACAGCTGTACCGCGGATCCAGCTGGTTACATATTATGGTACACATCAATATTAACGAAAGCGATTATCGGAAGGAAACACGCAAACATCAGGAGATATATGTGTTCTTCATCAAACTCTTACGTGATTTCAACTTGGAGTGGCGGGGTCACTCTCCTATGGAGCAGAGATATGATATTCTACTTACACCTGACCAACCTACACACATTGCCTTCACTCCTCGCAGTATACAGACACACGTGCATTTTCCCCCAGTTTTTAAACTATTACGCCAATAAGCTGATATATAAATAACTTTGAAATATCGACGATTGAAATAATTATTCACGTATCATTTTCTTTTGCAATTATTTTGTCGTAACTTACGATATGTGTTTAAGTCATGATTTACTCCTGCATATTCTTTCTAAGCACACTTAGTCATAATCATATTTTTTATTATACCTGCCTGTCATAATATAATTTTATATCTCATATCCAGTACTAATTACCTCCACTTTGTATTCTTCTGCGTATTGAACATTGAATAACAGTTAATCACATGTCTCATCAATGTCATTAGTAATCACATATTATAACCTTTTATCAATACCATATATTCTTAAACTTTTTGTTCTTTATACTTACCTCATGTTTCCATGTAAGTTGTACTTTACAATGACATTGTTAGTATTATACCATCCCATATCAACTTGTATGTTAAGAAACTATCTTATTAGTTTTATACCCTTTGACTTGATTCTTGACTCCTTCACAAAATTGCATATTTTTCCAGTTTGTACATATTTACTCCATTAAAATGATAAATACATAACTTTCGAATGGCGACGATTGGATTTGTCTGTCCATGATGTTGTTGTTTTATTTAATTGTCCTAATCTAAGGGTCATTTAATTTTTCTGTAATTGGAGATACGGTTTCTGTAAGGCCATCCTAATTAAACATGTTCCACAAGAAAAAGGAAATGTAACTAACCCAACAAATATTATATGTGAATATTATAGTCTTTGTTTATTCACTATTTTCAGACAGCCATTTTTTTTTTATTAAGATATTATGACCCTCAACATTACTATAACTAAGTACTGGATAGCGAGACTTGACGACGCAAGTTTTTCACCTGATTTTATTGAAACTTTGTTGAAGAGATTAATAAATCGATCTTTGAACGGGTTAATGATGTTGAGAAATTTCTATTCATTTGTTTGGCATACGGCCTCTGTCAGTGAAATAGTATTTAACAGTTTGAAGCAAACTGGTAACAAATTCTTATTTTGACTTTAGTTTGCACGTGAATGAAAATTAATACCATGGCGGTATTCAGTTACTGATGAATGAAAATTACAGGAGACTTGTCATAATATACTGAATAAATTTTAATTCGAAGGAAGAGTTTTGTAACTCTCATTTGGAATTCAGCTTGCTGGTGAATGTAATTGTCAGAGTTTAGGGTGGAGTTATGGGTTACAAATAGCGGTTGGTGGGTTTATTTGAAAATAGTTTTCATCTGAAATTATTTGTCAGAACAATAATTATGGTACACATATACAGACACCATGTTGTTTCCACTGATCCCAAAACATCAAAATTTTGTACATGGAAGTATCCAGATCCGGTGACAAAAACTATTTCCAACCTGAATAGGGAAGAACAATGGGTATAACAAATATTTAATACAAACAGTTTGAGAGTGTAGTAGATGCCACTGGCGAATGGCCAGGATTCATCTCGACCCCTACCAACCGGATCAAGGTGATTTTGAAGGAGTATTCGTTTTAAACAGGATACATCGTGGTATAGATTTGTTGACTTTTGTATATGTTGTAAGTATATATTTCTTTGTATGCAGACAACCCATTAAACCACACCTGACGTAGCGTGAGCGCAAGAAAGCTTAAGATTCTCTTGAACAGGTTTCTCTCTTTCTTATTCTTAGAGATTAAAACAAAAAGATAATTTGTTTTGTTTGTAGGAAGAAGATGAAGACTCGTTAATAAGTTAGAAATAGATATAAATTAATGTTATACCGGTGTTTGTGTTATTAATCGGACTTGACAAATCTGTGGTATAATTACACAAGTTGGTAATGTGATTTACATATTGTCGAATTCACGACGCGCTTCTATCGTAATTAGATAACGTCTCGTGTCAAACGATTTGATAAATTAATCCTTGTGAGCTGCGGGGGGAAAGTGCTTAAGATTACTCAAGCGTATATCATTGTCGGTCGATTTCCCAATCTCCTCAGAAATTACACGATCATTTTGCTGAACTTTGCGCGAAAACGCGACAAAAGAACCCTTTTACTCATTGACTTTCGTCTTCTGTCAATGACTTAATAGTTAAGTAATACCTCAAATATATATCAATAAATGTTATACTGTTGTTTGTGTTATTAATCGGACTTGACGAATCTCTGGTATAATTACACAAGTTGGTAATGTGATTTACTTATTGTCGAATTCACGAAGCGCTTCTATCGTAATTAGATAACGTCTCGTGTCAAACGAGTTGATAAATTAGTCATTGTGAGTTGCGTCCCCTTAGCGATGAAGATTACTCAAGCGTAAATCTTAGAGATTAAAACAAAAAGATAATAATTTGTTTTGTTTGTACGAAGAGGATGGAAGTCTCGTTAATTAGTTAGAAATATATGTCAATAAATGTTATACTGTTGTTTGTGTTATTAATTGGACTTGACGAATCTGTGGTATAATTACACAAGTTGGTAATGTGATTTACTTATTGTCGAATTCACGAAGCGCTTCTATCGTAATTAGATAACGTTTCGTGTGAAACGATTTGATAAATTAATCCTTGTGAGCTGCGGGGGGAAAGTGCTTAAGATTACTCAAGCGTATATCATTGACAATACGCTTGAGTAATCTTAAGCACTTTCACCTCGCAGCTCACAAGGATTAATTTATCAAATCACATTACCAACTTGTGTAATTATACCAGAGATTCGTCAAGTCCGATTAATAACACAAACAACAGTATAACATTTATTGATATATATTTCTAACTAATTAACGAGTCTTCCATCTTCTTCCTACAAACACAACACATTATTTTCTTTTTGTTTTAATCTCTAAGATATACGCTTGAGTAATCTTCATCGCTAAGGGGACGCAACTCACAATGACTAATTTATCAAATCGTTTGACACGAGACGTTATCTAATTACGATAGAAGCGCTTCGTGAATTCGACAATAAGTAAATCACATTACCAACTTGTGTAATTATACCACAGATTCGTCAAGTCCGATTAATAACACAAACAACAGTATAACATTTATTGATATATATTTCTAACTAATTAACGAGACTTCCATCTTCTTCCTACAAACACAACACATTATTTTCTTTTTGTTTTAATCTCTAAGATTTACGCTTGAGTAATCTTCATCGCTAAGGGGACGCAACTCACAATGACTAATTTATCAAATCGTTTGACACGAAACGTTATCTAACTACGATAGAAGCGCTTCGTGAATTCGGCAATAAGTAAATCACATTACCAACTTGTGTAATTATACCAGAGATTCGTCAAGTCCAATTAATAACACAGACAACAGTATAACATTTATTGACATATATTTCTAACTAATTAACGAGACTTCCATCCTCTTCGTACAAACAAAACAAATTATTATCTTTTTGTTTTAATCTCTAAGATTTACGCTTGAGTAATCTTCATCGCTAAGGGGACGCAACTCACAATGACTAATTTATCAAATCGTTTGACACGAGACGTTATCTAATTACGATAGAAGCGCTTCGTGAATTCGACAATAAGTAAATCACATTACCAACTTGTGTAATTATACCAGAGATTCGTCAAGTCCGATTAATAACACAAACAACAGTATAACATTTATTGATATATATTTCTAACTAATTAACGAGACTTCCATCTTCTTCCTACAAACACAACACATTATTTTCTTTTTGTTTTAATCTCTAAGATTTACGCTTGAGTAATCATCATCGCTAAGGGCACGCAACTTACAATGACTAATATATCAAATCGTTTGACACGAAACGTTATCTAATTACGATAGAAGCGTTTCGTGAATTCGACAATAAGTAAATCACATTACCAACTTGTGTAATTATACCAGAGATTCGTCAAGTCCGATTAATAACACAAACAACAGTATAACATTTATTGATATATATTTGAGGTATTACTTAACTATTAAGTCATTGACAGAAGACGAAAGTCAATGAGTAAAAGGGTTCTTTTGTCGCGTTTTCGCGCAAAGTTCAGCAAAATGATCGTGTAATTTCTGAGGAGATTGGGAAATCGACCGACAATGATATACGCTTGAGTAATCTTAAGCACTTTCCCCCCGCAGCTCACAAGGATTAATTTATCAAATCGTTTGACACGAGACGTTATCTAATTACGATAGAAGCGCGTCGTGAATTCGACAATATGTAAATCACATTACCAACTTGTGTATTTATACCACAGATTTGTCAAGTCCGATTAATAACCAAAAACACCGGTATAACATTAATTTATATCTATTTCTAACTTATTAACGAGTCTTCATCTTCTTCCTACAAACAAAACAAATTATCTTTTTGTTTTAATCTCTAAGAATAAGAAAGAGAGAAACCTGTTCAAGAGAATCTTAAGCTTTCTTGCGCTCACGCTACGTCAGGTGTGGTTTAATGGGTTGTCTGCATACAAAGAAATATATACTTACAACATATACAAAAGTCAACAAATCTATACCACGATGTATCCTGTTTAAAACGAATACTCCTTCAAAATCACCTTGATACGGTTGGTAGGGGTCGAGATGAATCCTGGCCATTCGCCAGTGGCATCTACTACACTCTCAAACTGTTTGTATTAAATATTTGTTATACCCATTGTTCTTCCCTATTCAGGTTGGAAATAGTTTTTTTTGTCACCGGATCTGGATACTTCCATGTACAAAATTTCGATGTTTTGGGATCAGTGGAAACAACATGGTGTCTATATATGTGTACCATAATTATTGTTCTGACAAATAATTTCAGATGAAAACTATTTTCAAATAAACCCACCAACCGCTATTTGTAACCCATAACTCCACCCTAAACTCTGACAATTACATTCACCAGCAAGCTGAATTCCAAATGAGAGTTACAAAACTCTTCCTTCGAATTAAAATTTATCAGTATATTATGACAAGTCTCTTGTAATTTTCATTCATCAGTAACTGAATACCGCCATGGTATTAATTTTCATTCACGTGCAAACTAAAGTCAAAATAAGAATTTGTTACCAGTTTGCTTCAAACTGTTAAATACTATTTCACTGACAGAGGCCGTATGCCAAACAAATGAATAGAAATTTCTCAACATCAATAACCCGTTCAAAGATCGATTTATTAATCTCTTCAACAAAGTTTCAATAAAATCAGGTGAAAACTCGCGTCGTCAAGTCTCGCTATCCAGTACTTAGTTATAGTAATGTTGAGGGTCATAATATCTTAATAAAATAAATGGCTGTCTGAAAATAGTGAATAAACAAAGACTATTATATTCACATATAATATTTGTTGGGTTAGTTACATTTCCTTTTTCTTGTGGAACATGTTTAATTAGGATGGCCTTACAGAAACCGTATCTCCAATTACAGAAAAATTAAATGACCCTTAGATTAGGACAATTAAATAAAACAACAACATCATGGACAGACAAATCCAATCGTCGCCATTCAAAAGTTATGTATTTATCATTTTTATGGAGTAAATATGTACAAACTGGGAAAATATGCAATTTTGTGAAGGAGTCAAGAATCAAGTCAAAGGGTATAAAACTAATAATTTCTTAACATACAAGTTGATATGGGATGGTATAATACTAACAATGTCATTGTAAAGTACAACTTACATGGAAACATGAGGTAAGTATAAAGAACAAAAAGTTTAAGAATATATGGTATTGATAAAAGGTTATAATATGTGATTACTAATGACATTGATGAGACATGTGATTAACTGTTATTCAATGTTCAATACGCAGAAGAATACAAAGTGGAGGTAATTAGTACTGGATATGAGATATAAAATTATATTATGACAGGCAGGTATAATAAAAAATATGATTATGACTAAGTGTGCTTAGAAAGAATATGCAGGAGTAAATCATGACTTAAACACATATCGTAAGTTACGACAAAATAATTGCAAAAGAAAATGATACGTGAATAATTATTTCAATCGTCGATATTTCAAAGTTATTTATATATCAGCTTATTGGCGTAATAGTTTAAAAACTGGGGGAAAATGCACGTGTGTCTGTATACTGCGAGGAGTGAAGGCAATGTGTGTAGGTTGGTCAGGTGTAAGTAGAATATCATATCTCTGCTCCATAGGAGAGTGACCCCGCCACTCCAAGTTGAAATCACGTAAGAGTTTGATGAAGAACACATATATCTCCTGATGTTTGCGTGTTTCCTTCCGATAATCGCTTTCGTTAATATTGATGTGTACCATAATATGTAACCAGCTGGATCCGCGGTACAGCTGTTACAGTTATAATATGAGTATGTCAGTACCTTCATGTACCAATGTCAAATGAATAGTAACACCACCAGAGATTGTTCAATAACTGAGGGTCACGCTCGACCGACACCCAGGGTTGACAATGATATACACTAGTCTTTATCGCTATGGGGCCGCAACTAACAATGACTCAAATCGTTTGACACGAACCGTTACCTAATGATCATAGAAGCGCATCGTGAATTCGACGATCAGTAAATCACATCACTCAACTGTGTAATTATACCACAGATTCATCAGGTGAGATATATAACACCTCATTATCGTCCTATTGAGTCTTTAATAGCAAGTAATTAGCCTCTTCCTCTCTGGTGTTTAACCCCCCTCTGGCGCTCTCTCCGTTCGCATTCCTCGCGCACCCTTTTCCTGTCTCAGCTTACCTCCCCCAGGGTTTACGACTTCCATGGTCGTTTATACGCGCACGTGGTCACTCACTGAACCTTGACTTCATTTAGCCCAATAAAGCGTGTGTATGCACCGGCCTTCCGGTAAGTTAATAGCCACTTACTTTTCTTTTGGTCTAACAAGTTGATGGCTCTGTTTGTTTTCAGGTAATCCGGTATAACAGGTGGTGGGTAGCCGATCACGTGATCTTCGATTGGGTTCACAAAGGCGGTCAAATATGTTACTGCCTCCACACTCGAGTCAGGTCGTTGATTCTGGGCGTAGATCAAGTCTGTTTGTGTTATTTCACGCATAGCCCTGTCAAAATCGTCGTTATTCCGTAGAGGTGATGAGTGAAAATAGCGCAATTCGTCTGTTTCTTTGTGACGTAATAAGAATCCATAACTCCCGTTGATTTTAAAGGCTGAATCGCATTCCTAAAATATATATGGTTGAGGTTGGGCACATCTTCAGATAAACTATAATTGTAAACAGTTTGCAGGCTTCCAAATCGCGTATGAGTCCGTATAGCTCTTTCATTCGCAGGCAAGACAGCTTCTGTCCACATAATCATCGATAATCTGTCAATATAAAGATTTCCGTCATTCCTCAATTCTCAATTCTCAATTGGCATGTTCGATTTCATACGCGTCCATGGCTGTATGTAAAATATCTTCGTCTCCCGTCAACACTAAAACACACACGCGTAACAAAAATAAATAAATAAATAAATGACGTATACCTGGTAATTCTATAATTCAGATATAGAAAATAAAATCATACTTACTGCTTTCCATCTCGATTTGTTCCACGGCTTTTAACAAGTCCGCATCACTCATCTGTCTACTGCGTTTGTTCACATCATTGAAAGCTTCTAGCTGTCTCTTCCCAGCCATGGTTATAACTGAACTGAGACACTCTCGCGTTTTATATGGACCCTCACCACATGGGAGTATAGTATAGGATAGCCTGTTATGAGAGACCCGCCCTTCGTGATGACTTTAACCCACTTGATGGGTGCCGATATATATCCAGGATACGCCCCTGTGACTCCAACTACATATTCGAATCGCTTATAATGAACTGTTTTATGTATCCCAAAATGTTCCTCTATATCTGGATTTTCCACTGTTTCGTTCACTAAACCAGAATAGCTGGATTCGTAAAATCTTGACTTTGTCGGGTCCGATGTTAAATAATGATTGGCGTAAATGTGCTCCATTGTTGCTATTTGGAAATATTTCAGATGAAAACTATTTGGAAGTAAAGTTACCATCCGCTATTTGTAACCCATAACTCCACCCCCATTTTGAGAAATATCCAATGGTCAACTTTTAATCCATCTGTCGTTATATTCTCTATGGGAGTTAGAACACACTTAAAGACATCTGTCATTTTTCCCTCCTATGTAAGACTCATATGCTAGTAAGATTCATTCACTTGAAAACTTCAATCGACCGACATATCTAACGAAAATTGACTTTTAATAGCCATTTACAATCTCCTCAATAAAACTATCGAAAATGACCTCACCCAAATACCGCCCATTCATCACATCAGGTCGTCGAAAGTCAACAACCTTCCTAAGGACATAGCCCCAAATGAACTCACTCGAATACCGTACATTGCGCGACCCTGCTAAGGTCACCAATTCAATATATCACCACATGTCATGGGATAAAGGAAGTTAATAGCAACAAATCACCTCGTAAACACCGTCTTCATGTCTGAACAGATGGTGAATACTCCACTAACATTAACGCTATCCTTCAATTCTCTTTCAACACCATTACCGCTAATTGACTTTTAATACCCATTTACAAACTCCTTCTCAATAAAACTCCCAAAAATGACCTCATCCAAAATAGCGCCCCTCCATGAGGTCACCAAGGTCGCAAAGATTTCAAGGGCGGAAAATAACGGAACAGATGGTGAAATCACTTTTCCAAAATAGAATGAGGTCATCAAAATACCGCACCGAATCCGCATGCGATCGTCAGCGAAAAATATATTGCGCAATCCACTTCGTCCAGCGTTCGATGTCAAAAACGTGGTAAGTAGGGGCACGTCAATATACTACTGTCAATGGTTGTACATTAATCAGCTGTTATTTGTCGTGAAATTCTTTAATCGTCATGACGAGTGCTCGATCGATGTCGTCAATGTCGGCTATACTTCAATGAACGAATAATGTTCCCACTTGCACTGTTTACTAGTATATTCTCTGCCAGTCATCTATAGTACAACAAAAGGAATACTACATCCTCCCTGTTCCTCCCCTCTACGACTGCTACGGTTACACAAAAGTCACAACGATGATGGTTGATATGCAGCCACACAGTACAACATTGGTAACAATGGCACGCATGGTTAGCGTTCGAACAGACTGTTAATCGTACAGGAACCATCTGGTGACATAATACTTGTTAACCTTTGTGTTAGTGTTGAGTAACCTGGACATCTCAACAAAGCAGACATTTATACTCACATCGAGTATTCACCTTGAAGCTATTTGCTGATTGCAACTTCGTCCAATGCACACAAGAGTATGTAGTTTGAAGTCGTCTCGATGTTGTATCAGTTATAATAAGTAACGGCACAGCGGCTACAGAACATGATCCTGATGAGCCAAGATGGTGATAGAATGAAAACATAAGTAATAAATGTTCCTTAACAAGGATATAATTTAGACAATAATAAGACAGTCATGAAGCAATTATACCTTCACATTTTACTTGATCGTTCTACTCAATTATTAGATAAAAATCACTCAGAGGTTGTCAACAAGTGTGCATCCAGCACTAATTACTCATTCCTGACCAGCAGGTTCTGGGCTGTCAGGAAATAACCCAACACTATGTTCACTGTATTCTAGACGCCGTTCTTCCAAATCCAGACCTGGATCATTATAATTGGTGCAGGATAGATAATTATTAATATCTCATTTTAACACACCACCACTTGTTCTTGCCCTCTAAGCCTTGTATATTCAAGTACACACCCACGCGAGAAACACGTGATGCATTATACGTCAAACACTTCTTTCGTATTACAAACACATAGACCTCGAACCCTCAACAAAAACTACCGTGCTGCCAAATCATGGCAATATGTGGACTGATTCTTTTTGGCAATTGTCAATGGGAACTTTAAAGCCAATGACATTTCTCTGGTTATAAGCCATAATTAGACTCTTAGATGCAGATGCACAATAATTTAACTATTGCATAAACATAATACTGAAGACAATTGCACGGTTAACACAAACATGGCTGTACCTATTGCAGGTATCATCCATCTCCAGTTGTTGATTCCTAGCACAATATGACTAATCGCTCGGCGAAAATGTTATGTAGGACATCATTTAAGAAATGGCTATCATAGAGACAGAAATGTATTTAGTTAGGTACGTGAAATATCTTGAGATGACAAAATTATTCTAGTGGTAAATGTTTACCGTATTTGGACAACGCAACGGCATTTTACCAGAGCACCTGATGTTATGGCAGAGTTCTGTTCTGAGTATCATTTTCGCCTCACAACAGCGATCCTATAGCGTAAACATTTTGTTATGATAAGTACAAGCGAAGTGGGGTTCGTGGTTTAAACGCACATATCTGCGCAGAATATGTAATGTTCAAGGCCAATGCAAATCAAATTCTACCTCCTTGTCCAATCGTATTGACAATCTAGCATCAGCTGCGAGACAACCGCTACTGCTTAACGCGGCGCCATAAACCAAGAACATGTCAGGATGAACTAAGCAGTCTTTTTTTCTAGACTCGGATAGCCATCATGGGAAAAATAGCCTTTAAGCCGAGAGGCGATATCAGTCACTGTGAGTCATCGTGTAACCTTCCATTGTGTATCAAGTTGTCAATCAAGGCAAATACCGAAAAAGACCATCTGGGTGATGTTAATGCTTTTCTGGGTAGGGATCCGTAACTTACGCGTAAGTATGATTTGAATCATAGTCATCTCTTCTATATATATATGTATATACATATATATATATATATATATATATATATATATATATATATATATATATATATATATATATATATATATATATATATATATATATATATATATATATATATATATATATATATATATCTATATATATATATATATATATATATATATATATATATCTATATATATATCTATATATATCTATATATCTAGATATATATATATATCTATATATCTATATCATATATATAACATAGGATGCGTCTTAATGTTGTTCTCCTGTGGGAAAATGCGATGATAAACATATCACCCTCATAAAGTCAAAATCCCCAATGAATAAAACCAGTGTCATTCAAAAATTGGTACACCTATATGAGTTTGTCGACCAAAGCAGCATAAGTCACAGAAGGTGTTTTGTAATTCTAGCAATATATAGTTACATATCATGACACCGCACTTATGTTGCAGGGATTCAATGACTTTTCAACTTGCAAGAAAATCATCCTGAAAAGGTGACTGCCAGACTGATTAGTCAGACACAGCAGCCTACAGGACCTTCATTAAGCGCCAGTGCTCGATTAATGTCACATATTTATGTACATATATATATATATTTATAAATATATATATGTATATATATGTATGTATATATATACATATATATATACATATATATATATTAATTTGTTTATATATTTATGCATATATATATGTATATATATACATATGTGTACATATGTGTGTGTGTATGTGTGCGTGTGTACATATGTATATATATATGAATGAATGTATCTGTTCTACAGATATATATAATTGTCAATGCGCAGTACGAAGCGGCAACTTCTTTTTCATTCATTTGCGTGCTTGTAAATTGCGTTAAAATGTACTCTTTTAGCCGTGACCTTGTAGCCCAATACCCTCATGCATTAGGCATGCCTGCCGCAGTCCCCAGTGTCGGTCCATATACATGCTAGCAGTGTCTTGCGCGTCTGTGCCCAGCAGAGCTCGTCTGGACCTATTGCATAAATCATAGCGTGAGTGTGCGGTTGGCTGTTTTAGGTGCTGATCGAAAAAAGTAATGAATCCTGTAGGATGGAGAGACTGAGTGTTCGTCCGTGTCAGATAGTGAGTATATATGAACTGACAGGCAATTGAACGGCAAATTATCACAGGAACAAGATTGACTTTGTTTATGGAGTGCAAAGAAGTTCTAAACAACTGTTCCACCACAATGTTAATGGTCGACTTTCTCGTCGATCATCGATTCTTCAATGGTCATTTACGTCACGCGCCCACATTTGCAAGATGCAGGAACAGGAACATTCAGAAAGAGTCCACATACCGGCACATATTATATCGATTCACACCCATTAAACATAATGGTGTGTTAAAAAAAATCCAACCTACAACCGTTTCTATACAAATGGTGGAAACGTGCAGTTTTAAAATGAAACGCTTTAATTGATTTTACTAGAAGAAACCGTAATGCACTCTGGTTCGGCGTATTGATCTGATTATTCCTCGGTTCATACTAAGGCAGCCTTGATTCGCAGGTGCTCTAAGGTCGGACACGGATCTCCCCAGGTCAACCTAGGTGCTTCCAGGGCGGACTCGGATCTCCCTAGGTCAACCTAGGTGCTTCTAGGGCGGACTTGTTTCGCTTAGGTTGGACTAGGTTACCTCAGCTGATCATAGGTATTATTGATAAGAGTATTGCGATTTGAATTTTTTTTATCCGCATAAAATACAAGTGTGTCATTATCAGCTATCTATGCCTAGCAAAACTTACCCTTTTCCTTCTATGCTCAGCAGCAGTATAGTAGTGATATTCGTCTTTCATAATGGTTCATTTGAATATCAGTCCTTGGTATTATCCTTTTTCGTCTAAATCCTTTCTAATAGTGAGGTGCGTAGGCGTTAACGAATGGAAATGCACCCTTCATACGTAGACCATGTGTAAACAATCTTTGTGTATGAACACTTGGCAAAATCTAAACATCGTTGTTGCTATTTTTAGTTCACATAAAGAACACCAGCAATCAGTAACACAGCTGGCCAGAGCGCCACAAAGTGTGCAAACATTGCTAGGATCTATTGGCAATGATATCTACTTTGACCTGTCGGAATGGAGTGGTGAATGACTAACGCTTTCGTGACCATGTCATAAGCACGAGGAGCAGAACATTAATTATGTCTGTGTGATGTTAAATATCAGCACTGAGGAATGGCATCTGACATCAGGCTTGCGACTAAATCTATATATATACGACTGTTTCTTATGCGTCAATACATTTACTTGCTTGGATCTAAGTAGCCTGACATGGGTAACCGAGCCCGTGTGGCTAAAAGCTTTTAACACGCCATATACTTCATCATTCGGCGTAAAGGGTTAAAAGAACTATTACCAAGCTAAGTACCTGCGGTGATGGCTTAAATAGATTAAATAAAAGGTTGTAATGTACGTTTAAGAATTTATCAGGCATTTGAATTGCAATTTGGTCATCTATTTTAAACTCATTTCGTCATTTCAATCACGTCTGAATTTCATTGAACTACGTGGCAGACCATTGCCATTGAATTTAAAGCACATCAAATTAATTGGGCGATTGCTTACCTTCATAAGTGGCTTGCTTGAATTCGCCGACAAAGGACTTGTCAGTATGCCTGTCTGATCCATCGTTTCTGATTAAATCTGAAAAGAATAGTTTGATCTGAAAAGCAATATCGTGATGCTGATTCACCACTACTCATATAGATCATTGCTAATTAACTGAAATGTTTCGCCGATTTCTCAGGGATCTTTGGTCCGTGCGTTAATGTGATCGCCCCAGTCAGGTGAAGTTATTTGACATATCCTCCCCTACGGCGGCATCATCTCTAGCCAATTATACCGCGGTGTAAGTGAAGAATGGGAGCAGTAGCGATGGAAGCACATTAGATTTCGTTAGGTTATCAAATCCCTCTGAGGCCATGCACCACATTAGTTCAAGCCTTGTGGGTGTTTTAAAATGATACAACAAATAGCTGTTATGTGTCATGAAGTCTGTTGATCGTCATGACGCCACCCGCTGCTCACGATGGGCCAATCGCCATTCTTCTTGTGACGAAATCATGCCCGATCGAATTCAATCATTTCATCTACAATGCGTTCCCGCGTCAATCAGCATACATGCGCCTCTTGTAGTCGAGCAATCAGCAAGACCACATCCTATCAATCTTCAGGGAACATGATACGTCCATAGCATTGCTGCTCCCGCTTGCGCATAATCAGTAAAATCGTATAACCTTCTCTGAAAACGTGTAATACGCTTAAACTATGTCTGTATAGGTAAGACTTTAATGGGAGGATAATTTTCCGCTTACGCTGATAACTTATATATACACTACCAGTCATCTCTTATTCAACAAAAAAAATCTTACACCACTATGGTACCTCTGTTGCTGTGACTGGTACGGTTACACTTCAGTCACAAAGGAGCTGGTTGATTGGCAGTCTAACAATGTAACATTGGTGGCACTGCCATGCATGGTTTGCGTTTGTGCATTATAGCGAGTCATACTGAAATATAAATCAATTTTAACACGCCGGGAAAATTCAAAAGTAGTGGAGCAACCGCATTGATTGCCTGAACATTGTACTGCTGTAGGTGAATAGTAACATTTGACTAAAGCAACGTGTAACCCACTTGTTATGGTATGGTGAATTAACAGCCACCAGCGCTCTTGCTATTGTGAGTTATGACACTGTGTCCCCAATAATAAACGCATCAAAATGTTCCCCTGTTTTTCATCAACCTTAGCGCTGGGAAAGTGTCTCATGCGCGATTTACCTGGATGAATAGTAAAATTTGACTAAAGCAACGTGTGACCCACTTGTTATGACGATGTGTATATCTAGCTGTCGGTCGATGTATGCTTTGACGATTCGAGTCGTTCGATGCTGGTTTGCGATCGATGTTTATATACTGAATGATATATCGCGTACTGTTCCCTCAGCGCTATTAGGTTTTTAGAGCTCAATCGCCTGTGGTGAGACTGTCTCTGTAGTTACATTTCTGTAAATGCCGGCCATAATTGATGCAAAATACTTTGTTAGGATAAATTAGTCTCTGCTATTCCAAAATTGCATTCCATCCGTGTAAATGATAATGATATTTTGGCGCTGCTGCCGTCCATGATAAATATATCTATATAGACTATGTCGCTTTTGTGTCGCAACTATTTGATAGAGGGATGTGAAGCCAGTATATATCACTACCGTGTCAGACCACATAATAACGTGATATGACAACATTCTACGCCGCTAATGTATCAGAACCCTAAAAAGGCTTATGAAAGGGATCATGCTGTTCTCTTGTGAGTTATGACACCAATAATAAATGCATCAAAATGCATCAAAATGTTCCTCTGTTTCTCACCAACAAAAGCGCTGTAAATGTGTCAAATGCGAGATTTACGTCATACCACACAAAAAAGTCGCGAAACCATGCACACAATTCCTTTGAGTGGAATCCGGTTTGCCCTCTGCGCTGTTATTCCGTTACGCTATTATAAAGTATGGATCAGTTTAAATATACATACTCCGGGTCAATGTAGGGTTGGATGAAGTATAGACACTCGATGTTACGATTCTCAATGCCATCATGTGGTTATGTTTTGTTACCATTCGTGTTTTATTGCTACAATGTGTCGAGCGCTCGATTCGTACGATGTGTATTATGGTATTATAATCTAGCTAATGTCTACGCTTAGCCACCAACAACACAGTCCTGTTAGAGGTTCAAATATTAGCATATGAAAAGTTGCTTTGCTGGAAATGACGAGATCCATGTCCTCGGTACGACTTTATGTTTATCCTGACCTTTTAGTAAAGCACATGAAATCTAAGTCCCAGAAAAAGCGGTACTATTGTTCACGCTATCTAGACCATACTACAGCTCGATTCAACCCAGACGAGAGATGTAGCACATTGTGTTACCGTTTGTCTATGGAAATACTAGATGCCATAACATTCACGTACCTGTATTTGTGCATCAGAGCGCATCTTTTTGTATAAGAAAATGATATTTTGTCCTTTACAGACATTATTGGATGTACTGATTTGTTACAAGCATGTAATAGAAGTGCTTTAGGGGGCCTCACACAAAATGGTTCTCAGTTTTATCGCCATGGATATGTTTGCAGTTCCCTTGGCAATAATATTTCAAAGAGATTTGCGGGCTATATAAATGCACATTACATTTGGCCACACTGTGACGATGCGTGTATCATCCATAAAAAAGATGGCACACCCTGGAGAAGACACGCATTATAGCGATATGAGGGGGCCCGGGTAGATCGTCAATTATTGGATGCGCCAGGCCATATGAACAACTGACGAGGCGGACTTGCAGTGGGCAGAGAATTATTGCTGGCATAAAAAAGACAAGTGTCTCACTTTGCATAATATAATCGCTAAAACAGCATTAATATGGTAACATTCAAAACTGTAAGAGGCACACAAGATCCGGCATACTGCCAAAAATCTTGTAGTCGACTTGCTCTGTGAGTATCATCCTCGTGTAAAATTTGTTCGTATTTTATCACGATGCGCAGTGCATAATTGATCTTAATTTCAGCAAGTGCAATTTTGTGTGATTCATACTGTAACTCATACTCCTATCAGCGGCTTGATATTAAGGTATGACACTTACCAATAAGTCGATATTATATGAGTTCAAAACCGACTAATGACCATTAACTTGTATCAGAAACAATGGCCTGGCCTGGCAGCAAACTAAGTGCACTGATTGTTAAATTATGCCCGCATGGATTCATTATTTGATGAGCATATCTTACATATAAGAACCTGCGAATGATTTGACAACTTGTACACGACCCCGATGGCCGCGCACGAAACAATACTACACTGCAACACTGGAAGTAATATGATTTCATATAGCAAAATCGAAGTATTTTATGAAAATAGAAAAAAAAATCTGTGGTTCCAATCTACGGTTGCAATGCAATCTCATCAAAATATCTACGTGCAAAACCACTACAATTTGGAAGCACCCTGAATGTGAAGGTTATTTTGTCGACGTATAAGTGGCATATTTACCCACGGAAAGGCAAGGTGCCTGGTGCATTGTTCGGTTGTATAGGATTAAGTTACATTTAATGAAAGCTCTAGTACGACATTAATGCATGCCAATATATTGTAAGATCCGATAACAGTATAAAACTGGCGAACCTTCGCCATGCATATGATGCCTACTTGTTCATGATCCGTATATCTAACCCCAACCCCCCTCCCCCGCCCCCCTGTAGCTGTAATGACTGAAGCAGAGTATAATGTAATTGCAGCATTTATCAGTGTTGCTTGGTCAACTAAATGTTTTAATCTCTAAGAATAAGAAAGAGAGAAACCTGTTCAAGAGAATCTTAAGCTTTCTTGCGCTCACGCTACGTCAGGTGTGGTTTAATGGGTTGTCTGCATACAAAGAAATATATACTTACAACATATACAAAAGTCAACAAATCTATACCACGATGTATCCTGTTTAAAACGAATACTCCTTCAAAATCACCTTGATACGGTTGGTAGGGGTCGAGATGAATCCTGGCCATTCGCCAGTGGCATCTACTACACTCTCAAACTGTTTGTATTAAATATTTGTTATACCCATTGTTCTTCCCTATTCAGGTTGGAAATAGTTTTTGTCACCGGATCTGGATACTTCCATGTACAAAATTTCGATGTTTTGGGATCAGTGGAAACAACATGGTGTCTATATATGTGTACCATAATTATTGTTCTGACAAATAATTTCAGATGAAAACTATTTTCAAATAAACCCACCAACCGCTATTTGTAACCCATAACTCCACCCTAAACTCTGACAATTACATTCACCAGCAAGCTGAATTCCAAATGAGAGTTACAAAACTCTTCCTTCGAATTAAAATTTATCAGTATATTATGACAAGTCTCTTGTAATTTTCATTCATCAGTAACTGAATACCGCCATGGTATTAATTTTCATTCACGTGCAAACTAAAGTCAAAATAAGAATTTGTTACCAGTTTGCTTCAAACTGTTAAATACTATTTCACTGACAGAGGCCGTATGCCAAACAAATGAATAGAAATTTCTCAACATCAATAACCCGTTCAAAGATCGATTTATTAATCTCTTCAACAAAGTTTCAATAAAATCAGGTGAAAACTCGCGTCGTCAAGTCTCGCTATCCAGTACTTAGTTATAGTAATGTTGAGGGTCATAATATCTTAATAAAATAAATGGCTGTCTGAAAATAGTGAATAAACAAAGACTATTATATTCACATATAATATTTGTTGGGTTAGTTACATTTCCTTTTTCTTGTGGAACATGTTTAATTAGGATGGCCTTACAGAAACCGTATCTCCAATTACAGAAAAATTAAATGACCCTTAGATTAGGACAATTAAATAAAACAACAACATCATGGACAGACAAATCCAATCGTCGCCATTCAAAAGTTATGTATTTATCATTTTTATGGAGTAAATATGTACAAACTGGGAAAATATGCAATTTTGTGAAGGAGTCAAGAATCAAGTCAAAGGGTATAAAACTAATAATTTCTTAACATACAAGTTGATATGGGATGGTATAATACTAACAATGTCATTGTAAAGTACAACTTACATGGAAACATGAGGTAAGTATAAAGAACAAAAAGTTTAAGAATATATGGTATTGATAAAAGGTTATAATATGTGATTACTAATGACATTGATGAGACATGTGATTAACTGTTATTCAATGTTCAATACGCAGAAGAATACAAAGTGGAGGTAATTAGTACTGGATATGAGATATAAAATTATATTATGACAGGCAGGTATAATAAAAAATATGATTATGACTAAGTGTGCTTAGAAAGAATATGCAGGAGTAAATCATGACTTAAACACATATCGTAAGTTACGACAAAATAATTGCAAAAGAAAATGATACGTGAATAATTATTTCAATCGTCGATATTTCAAAGTTATTTATATATCAGCTTATTGGCGTAATAGTTTAAAAACTGGGGGAAAATGCACGTGTGTCTGTATACTGCGAGGAGTGAAGGCAATGTGTGTAGGTTGGTCAGGTGTAAGTAGAATATCATATCTCTGCTCCATAGGAGAGTGACCCCGCCACTCCAAGTTGAAATCACGTAAGAGTTTGATGAAGAACACATATATCTCCTGATGTTTGCGTGTTTCCTTCCGATAATCGCTTTCGTTAATATTGATGTGTACCATAATATGTAACCAGCTGGATCCGCGGTACAGCTGTTACAGTTATAATATGAGTATGTCAGTACCTTCATGTACCAATGTCAAATGAATAGTAACACCACCAGAGATTGTTCAATAACTGAGGGTCACGCTCGACCGACACCCAGGGTTGACAATGATATACACTAGTCTTTATCGCTATGGGGCCGCAACTAACAATGACTCAAATCGTTTGACACGAACCGTTACCTAATGATCATAGAAGCGCATCGTGAATTCGACGATCAGTAAATCACATCACTCAACTGTGTAATTATACCACAGATTCATCAGGTGAGATATATAACACCTCATTATCGTCCTATTGAGTCTTTAATAGCAAGTAATTAGCCTCTTCCTCTCTGGTGTTTAACCCCCCTCTGGCGCTCTCTCCGTTCGCATTCCTCGCGCACCCTTTTCCTGTCTCAGCTTACCTCCCCCAGGGTTTACGACTTCCATGGTCGTTTATACGCGCACGTGGTCACTCACTGAACCTTGACTTCATTTAGCCCAATAAAGCGTGTGTATGCACCGGCCTTCCGGTAAGTTAATAGCCACTTACTTTTCTTTTGGTCTAACAAGTTGATGGCTCTGTTTGTTTTCAGGTAATCCGGTATAACAGGTGGTGGGTAGCCGATCACGTGATCTTCGATTGGGTTCACAAAGGCAGTCAATATGTTACTGCCTCCACACTCGAGTCAGGTCGTTGATTCTGGGCGTAGATCAAGTCTGTTTGTGTTATTTCACGCATAGCCCTGTCAAAATCGTCGTTATTCCGTAGAGGTGATGAGTGAAAATAGCGCAATTCGTCTGTTTCTTTGTGACGTAATAAGAATCCATAACTCCCGTTGATTTTAAAGGCTGAATCGCATTCCTAAAATATATATGGTTGAGGTTGGGCACATCTTCAGATAAACTATAATTGTAAACAGTTTGCAGGCTTCCAAATCGCGTATGAGTCCGTATAGCTCTTTCATTCGCAGGCAAGACAGCTTCTGTCCACATAATCATCGATAATCTGTCAATATAAAGATTTCCGTCATTCCTCAATTCTCAATTCTCAATTGGCATGTTCGATTTCATACGCGTCCATGGCTGTATGTAAAATATCTTCGTCTCCCGTCAACACTAAAACACACACGCGTAACAAAAATAAATAAATAAATAAATGACGTATACCTGGTAATTCTATAATTCAGATATAGAAAATAAAATCATACTTACTGCTTTCCATCTCGATTTGTTCCACGGCTTTTAACAAGTCCGCATCACTCATCTGTCTACTGCGTTTGTTCACATCATTGAAAGCTTCTAGCTGTCTCTTCCCAGCCATGGTTATAACTGAACTGAGACACTCTCGCGTTTTATATGGACCCTCACCACATGGGAGTATAGTATAGGATAGCCTGTTATGAGAGACCCGCCCTTCGTGATGACTTTAACCCACTTGATGGGTGCCGATATATATCCAGGATACGCCCCTGTGACTCCAACTACATATTCGAATCGCTTATAATGAACTGTTTTATGTATCCCAAAATGTTCCTCTATATCTGGATTTTCCACTGTTTCGTTCACTAAACCAGAATAGCTGGATTCGTAAAATCTTGACTTTGTCGGGTCCGATGTTAAATAATGATTGGCGTAAATGTGCTCCATTGTTGCTATTTGGAAATATTTCAGATGAAAACTATTTGGAAGTAAAGTTACCATCCGCTATTTGTAACCCATAACTCCACCCCCATTTTGAGAAATATCCAATGGTCAACTTTTAATCCATCTGTCGTTATATTCTCTATGGGAGTTAGAACACACTTAAAGACATCTGTCATTTTTCCCTCCTATGTAAGACTCATATGCTAGTAAGATTCATTCACTTGAAAACTTCAATCGACCGACATATCTAACGAAAATTGACTTTTAATAGCCATTTACAATCTCCTCAATAAAACTATCGAAAATGACCTCACCCAAATACCGCCCATTCATCACATCAGGTCGAAAGTCAACAACCTTCCTAAGGACATAGCCCCAAATGAACTCACTCGAATACCGTACATTGCGCGACCCTGCTAAGGTCACCAATTCAATATATCACCACATGTCATGGGATAAAGGAAGTTAATAGCAACAAATCACCTCGTAAACACCGTCTTCATGTCTGAACAGATGGTGAATACTCCACTAACATTAACGCTATCCTTCAATTCTCTTTCAACACCATTACCGCTAATTGACTTTTAATACCCATTTACAAACTCCTTCTCAATAAAACTCCCAAAAATGACCTCATCCAAAATAGCGCCCCTCCATGAGGTCACCAAGGTCGCAAAGATTTCAAGGGCGGAAAATAACGGAACAGATGGTGAAATCACTTTCCAAAAATAGAATGAGGTCATCAAAATACCGCACCGAATCCGCATGCGATCGTCAGCGAAAAATATATTGCGCAATCCACTTCGTCCAGCGTTCGATGTCAAAAACGTGGTAAGTAGGGGCACGTCAATATACTACTGTCAATGGTTGTACATTAATCAGCTGTTATTTGTCGTGAAATTCTTTAATCGTCATGACGAGTGCTCGATCGATGTCGTCAATGTCGGCTATACTTCAATGAACGAATAATGTTCCCACTTGCACTGTTTACTAGTATATTCTCTGCCAGTCATCTATAGTACAACAAAAGGAATACTACATCCTCCCGGTTCCTCCCCTCTACGACTGCTACGGTTACACAAAAGTCACAACGATGATGGTTGATATGCAGCCACACAGTACAACATTGGTAACAATGGCACGCATGGTTAGCGTTCGAACAGACTGTTAATCGTACAGGAACCATCTGGTGACATAATACTTGTTAACCTTTGTGTTAGTGTTGAGTAACCTGGACATCTCAACAAAGCAGACATTTATACTCACATCGAGTATTCACCTTGAAGCTATTTGCTGATTGCAACTTCGTCCAATGCACACAAGAGTATGTAGTTTGAAGTCGTCTCGATGTTGTATCAGTTATAATAAGTAACGGCACAGCGGCTACAGAACATGATCCTGATGAGCCAAGATGGTGATAGAATGAAAACATAAGTAATAAATGTTCCTTAACAAGGATATAATTTAGACAATAATAAGACAGTCATGAAGCAATTATACCTTCACATTTTACTTGATCGTTCTACTCAATTATTAGATAAAAATCACTCAGAGGTTGTCAACAAGTGTGCATCCAGCACTAATTACTCATTCCTGACCAGCAGGTTCTGGGCTGTCAGGAAATAACCCAACACTATGTTCACTGTATTCTAGACGCCGTTCTTCCAAATCCAGACCTGGATCATTATAATTGGTGCAGGATAGATAATTATTAATATCTCATTTTTAACACACCACCACTTGTTCTTGCCCTCTAAGCCTTGTATATTCAAGTACACACCCACGCGAGAAACACGTGATGCATTATACGTCAAACACTTCTTTCGTATTACAAACACATAGACCTCGAACCCTCAACAAAAACTACCGTGCTGCCAAATCATGGCAATATGTGGACTGATTCTTTTTGGCAATTGTCAATGGGAACTTTAAAGCCAATGACATTTCTCTGGTTATAAGCCATAATTAGACTCTTAGATGCAGATGCACAATAATTTAACTATTGCATAAACATAATACTGAAGACAATTGCACGGTTAACACAAACATGGCTGTACCTATTGCAGGTATCATCCATCTCCAGTTGTTGATTCCTAGCACAATATGACTAATCGCTCGGCGAAAATGTTATGTAGGACATCATTTAAGAAATGGCTATCATAGAGACAGAAATGTATTTAGTTAGGTACGTGAAATATCTTGAGATGACAAAATTATTCTAGTGGTAAATGTTTACCGTATTTGGACAACGCAACGGCATTTTACCAGAGCACCTGATGTTATGGCAGAGTTCTGTTCTGAGTATCATTTTCGCCTCACAACAGCGCGATCCTATAGCGTAAACATTTTTTGTTATGATAAGTACAAGCGAAGTGGGGTTCGTGGTTTAAACGCACATATCTGCGCAGAATATGTAATGTTCAAGGCCAATGCAAATCAAATTCTACCTCCTTGTCCAATCGTATTGACAATCTAGCATCAGCTGCGAGACAACCGCTACTGCTTAACGCGGCGCCATAAACCAAGAACATGTCAGGATGAACTAAGCAGTCTTTTTTTCTAGACTCGGATAGCCATCATGGGAAAAATAGCCTTTAAGCCGAGAGGCGATATCAGTCACTGTGAGTCATCGTGTAACCTTCCATTGTGTATCAAGTTGTCAATCAAGGCAAATACCGAAAAAGACCATCTGGGTGATGTTAATGCTTTTCTGGGTAGGGATCCGTAACTTACGCGTAAGTATGATTTGAATCATAGTCATCTCTTCTATATATATATATGTATATACATATATAGATATAGATATATATAATATATATATATATATATATATATATATATATATATATATATATATATAGATATATATATATAGATATATATATATATATATATATATCTATATATATATATATATATATATATATATATATATATATAGATATATATATATATATATATATATATATATATATCTATATATATATATATATATATATATCTCTATATATATATATAACATAGGATGCGTCTTAATGTTGTTCTCCTGTGGGAAATGCGATGATAAACATATCACCCTCATAAAGTCAAAATCCCCAATGAATAAAACCAGTGTCATTCAAAAATTGGTACACCTATATGAGTTTGTCGACCAAAGCAGCATAAGTCACAGAAGGTGTTTTGTAATTCTAGCAATATATAGTTACATATCATGACACCGCACTTATGTTGCAGGGATTCAATGACTTTTCAACTTGCAAGAAAATCATCCTGAAAAGGTGACTGCCAGACTGATTAGTCAGACACAGCAGCCTACAGGACCTTCATTAAGCGCCAGTGCTCGATTAATGTCATATATTTATATGTACATATATATATATTTATAAATATATATATGTATATATATGTATGTATATATATACATATATATATACATATATATATATTAATTTGTTTATATATTTATGCATATATATATGTATATATATACATATGTGTACATATGTGTGTGTGTATGTGTGCGTGTGTACATATGTATATATATATGAATGAATGTATCTGTTCTACAGATATATATAATTGTCAATGCGCAGTACGAAGCGGCAACTTCTTTTTCATTCATTTGCGTGCTTGTAAATTGCGTTAAAATGTACTCTTTTAGCCGTGACCTTGTAGCCCAATACCCTCATGCATTAGGCATGCCTGCCGCAGTCCCCAGTGTCGGTCCATATACATGCTAGCAGTGTCTTGCGCGTCTGTGCCCAGCAGAGCTCGTCTGGACCTATTGCATAAATCATAGCGTGAGTGTGCGGTTGGCTGTTTTAGGTGCTGATCGAAAAAAGTAATGAATCCTGTAGGATGGAGAGACTGAGTGTTCGTCCGTGTCAGATAGTGAGTATATATGAACTGACAGGCAATTGAACGGCAAATTATCACAGGAACAAGATTGACTTTGTTTATGGAGTGCAAAGAAGTTCTAAACAACTGTTCCACCACAATGTTAATGGTCGACTTTCTCGTCGATCATCGATTCTTCAATGGTCATTTACGTCACGCGCCCACATTTGCAAGATGCAGGAACAGGAACATTCAGAAAGAGTCCACATACCGGCACATATTATATCGATTCACACCCATTAAACATAATGGTGTGTTAAAAAAAATCCAACCTACAACCGTTTCTATACAAATGGTGGAAACGTGCAGTTTTAAAAT
Organism: Urechis unicinctus; assembly: GCA_034190875.2. Classification (NCBI taxonomy): domain Eukaryota; kingdom Metazoa; phylum Annelida; class Polychaeta; order Xenopneusta; family Urechidae; genus Urechis; species Urechis unicinctus. The sequence continues at coordinate 78,826,767 of CM067350.1, read as the reverse complement.
GAAACGCTTTAATTGATTTTACTAGAAGAAACCGTAATGCACTCTGGTTCGGCGTATTGATCTGATTATTCCTCGGTTCATACTAAGGCAGCCTTGATTCGCAGGTGCTCTAAGGTCGGACACGGATCTCCCCAGGTCAACCTAGGTGCTTCCAGGGCGGACTCGGATCTCCCTAGGTCAACCTAGGTGCTTCTAGGGCGGACTTGTTTCGCTTAGGTTGGACTAGGTTACCTCAGCTGATCATAGGTATTATTGATAAGAGTATTGCGATTTGAATTTTTTTTATCCGCATAAAATACAAGTGTGTCATTATCAGCTATCTATGCCTAGCAAAACTTACCCTTTTCCTTCTATGCTCAGCAGCAGTATAGTAGTGATATTCGTCTTTCATAATGGTTCATTTGAATATCAGTCCTTGGTATTATCCTTTTTCGTCTAAATCCTTTCTAATAGTGAGGTGCGTAGGCGTTAACGAATGGAAATGCACCCTTCATACGTAGACCATGTGTAAACAATCTTTGTGTATGAACACTTGGCAAAATCTAAACATCGTTGTTGCTATTTTTAGTTCACATAAAGAACACCAGCAATCAGTAACACAGCTGGCCAGAGCGCCACAAAGTGTGCAAACATTGCTAGGATCTATTGGCAATGATATCTACTTTGACCTGTCGGAATGGAGTGGTGAATGACTAACGCTTTCGTGACCATGTCATAAGCACGAGGAGCAGAACATTAATTATGTCTGTGTGATGTTAAATATCAGCACTGAGGAATGGCATCTGACATCAGGCTTGCGACTAAATCTATATATATACGACTGTTTCTTATGCGTCAATACATTTACTTGCTTGGATCTAAGTAGCCTGACATGGGTAACCGAGCCCGTGTGGCTAAAAGCTTTTAACACGCCATATACTTCATCATTCGGCGTAAAGGGTTAAAAGAACTATTACCAAGCTAAGTACCTGCGGTGATGGCTTAAATAGATTAAATAAAAGGTTGTAATGTACGTTTAAGAATTTATCAGGCATTTGAATTGCAATTTGGTCATCTATTTTAAACTCATTTCGTCATTTCAATCACGTCTGAATTTCATTGAACTACGTGGCAGACCATTGCCATTGAATTTAAAGCACATCAAATTAATTGGGCGATTGCTTACCTTCATAAGTGGCTTGCTTGAATTCGCCGACAAAGGACTTGTCAGTATGCCTGTCTGATCCATCGTTTCTGATTAAATCTGAAAAGAATAGTTTGATCTGAAAAGCAATATCGTGATGCTGATTCACCACTACTCATATAGATCATTGCTAATTAACTGAAATGTTTCGCCGATTTCTCAGGGATCTTTGGTCCGTGCGTTAATGTGATCGCCCCAGTCAGGTGAAGTTATTTGACATATCCTCCCCTACGGCGGCATCATCTCTAGCCAATTATACCGCGGTGTAAGTGAAGAATGGGAGCAGTAGCGATGGAAGCACATTAGATTTCGTTAGGTTATCAAATCCCTCTGAGGCCATGCACCACATTAGTTCAAGCCTTGTGGGTGTTTTAAAATGATACAACAAATAGCTGTTATGTGTCATGAAGTCTGTTGATCGTCATGACGCCACCCGCTGCTCACGATGGGCCAATCGCCATTCTTCTTGTGACGAAATCATGCCCGATCGAATTCAATCATTTCATCTACAATGCGTTCCCGCGTCAATCAGCATACATGCGCCTCTTGTAGTCGAGCAATCAGCAAGACCACATCCTATCAATCTTCAGGGAACATGATACGTCCATAGCATTGCTGCTCCCGCTTGCGCATAATCAGTAAAATCGTATAACCTTCTCTGAAAACGTGTAATACGCTTAAACTATGTCTGTATAGGTAAGACTTTAATGGGAGGATAATTTTCCGCTTACGCTGATAACTTATATATACACTACCAGTCATCTCTTATTCAACAAAAAAAAAATCTTACACCACTATGGTACCTCTGTTGCTGTGACTGGTACGGTTACACTTCAGTCACAAAGGAGCTGGTTGATTGGCAGTCTAACAATGTAACATTGGTGGCACTGCCATGCATGGTTTGCGTTTGTGCATTATAGCGAGTCATACTGAAATATAAATCAATTTTAACACGCCGGGAAAATTCAAAAGTAGTGGAGCAACCGCATTGATTGCCTGAACATTGTACTGCTGTAGGTGAATAGTAACATTTGACTAAAGCAACGTGTAACCCACTTGTTATGGTATGGTGAATTAACAGCCACCAGCGCTCTTGCTATTGTGAGTTATGACACTGTGTCCCCAATAATAAACGCATCAAAATGTTCCCCTGTTTTTTCATCAACCTTAGCGCTGGGAAAGTGTCTCATGCGCGATTTACCTGGATGAATAGTAAAATTTGACTAAAGCAACGTGTGACCCACTTGTTATGACGATGTGTATATCTAGCTGTCGGTCGATGTATGCTTTGACGATTCGAGTCGTTCGATGCTGGTTTGCGATCGATGTTTATATACTGAATGATATATCGCGTACTGTTCCCTCAGCGCTATTAGGTTTTTAGAGCTCAATCGCCTGTGGTGAGACTGTCTCTGTAGTTACATTTCTGTAAATGCCGGCCATAATTGATGCAAAATACTTTGTTAGGATAAATTAGTCTCTGCTATTCCAAAATTGCATTCCATCCGTGTAAATGATAATGATATTTTGGCGCTGCTGCCGTCCATGATAAATATATCTATATAGACTATGTCGCTTTTGTGTCGCAACTATTTGATAGAGGGATGTGAAGCCAGTATATATCACTACCGTGTCAGACCACATAATAACGTGATATGACAACATTCTACGCCGCTAATGTATCAGAACCCTAAAAAGGCTTATGAAAGGGATCATGCTGTTCTCTTGTGAGTTATGACACCAATAATAAATGCATCAAAATGCATCAAAATGTTCCTCTGTTTCTCACCAACAAAAGCGCTGTAAATGTGTCAAATGCGAGATTTACGTCATACCACACAAAAAAGTCGCGAAACCATGCACACAATTCCTTTGAGTGGAATCCGGTTTGCCCTCTGCGCTGTTATTCCGTTACGCTATTATAAAGTATGGATCAGTTTAAATATACATACTCCGGGTCAATGTAGGGTTGGATGAAGTATAGACACTCGATGTTACGATTCTCAATGCCATCATGTGGTTATGTTTTGTTACCATTCGTGTTTTATTGCTACAATGTGTCGAGCGCTCGATTCGTACGATGTGTATTATGGTATTATAATCTAGCTAATGTCTACGCTTAGCCACCAACAACACAGTCCTGTTAGAGGTTCAAATATTAGCATATGAAAAGTTGCTTTGCTGGAAATGACGAGATCCATGTCCTCGGTACGACTTTATGTTTATCCTGACCTTTTAGTAAAGCACATGAAATCTAAGTCCCAGAAAAAGCGGTACTATTGTTCACGCTATCTAGACCATACTACAGCTCGATTCAACCCAGACGAGAGATGTAGCACATTGTGTTACCGTTTGTCTATGGAAATACTAGATGCCATAACATTCACGTACCTGTATTTGTGCATCAGAGCGCATCTTTTTGTATAAGAAAATGATATTTTGTCCTTTACAGACATTATTGGATGTACTGATTTGTGTTACAAGCATGTAATAGAAGTGCTTTAGGGGGCCTCACACAAAATGGTTCTCAGTTTTATCGCCATGGATATGTTTGCAGTTCCCTTGGCAATAATATTTCAAAGAGATTTGCGGGCTATATAAATGCACATTACATTTGGCCACACTGTGACGATGCGTGTATCATCCATAAAAAAGATGGCACACCCTGGAGAAGACACGCATTATAGCGATATGAGGGGGCCCGGGTAGATCGTCAATTATTGGATGCGCCAGGCCATATGAACAACTGACGAGGCGGACTTGCAGTGGGCAGAGAATTATTGCTGGCATAAAAAAGACAAGTGTCTCACTTTGCATAATATAATCGCTAAAACAGCATTAATATGGTAACATTCAAAACTGTAAGAGGCACACAAGATCCGGCATACTGCCAAAAATCTTGTAGTCGACTTGCTCTGTGAGTATCATCCTCGTGTAAAATTTGTTCGTATTTTATCACGATGCGCAGTGCATAATTGATCTTAATTTCAGCAAGTGCAATTTTGTGTGATTCATACTGTAACTCATACTCCTATCAGCGGCTTGATATTAAGGTATGACACTTACCAATAAGTCGATATTATATGAGTTCAAAACCGACTAATGACCATTAACTTGTATCAGAAACAATGGCCTGGCAGCAAACTAAGTGCACTGATTGTTAAATTATGCCCGCATGGATTCATTATTTGATGAGCATATCTTATATATAAGAACCTGCGAATGATTTGACAACTTGTACACGACCCCGATGGCCGCGCATGAAACAATACTACACTGCAACACTGGAAGTAATATGATTTCATATAGCAAAATCGAAGTATTTTATGAAATAAGAAAAAAAAATCTGTGGTTCCAATCTACGGTTGCAATGCAATCTCATCAAAATATCTACGTGCAAAACCACTACAATTTGGAAGCACCCTGAATGTGAAGGTTATTTTGTCGACGTATAAGTGGCATATTTACCCACGGAAAGGCAAGGTGCCTGGTGCATTGTTCGGTTGTATAGGATTAAGTTACATTTAATGAAAGCTCTAGTACGACATTAATGCATGCCAATATATTGTAAGATCCGATAACAGTATAAAACTGGCGAACCTTCGCCATGCATATGATGCCTACTTGTTCATGATCCGTATATCTAACCCCAACCCCCCTCCCCCGCCCCCCTGTAGCTGTAATGACTGAAGCAGAGTATAATGTAATTGCAGCATTTATCAGTGTTGCTTGGTCAACTAAATGACAATCAGACTCTTCTGGATAACCTAAGCTATGTTGATCGGCGGCTGGAGTACACCCTGATCATGTGCCATGCATCTAAATGTTTAAGCTGTTCTTGCTTAGGTTACTTTCGCTGATTGCATGCGATTCGCTTTTCCTAAAGACTGCACATAAAGCGACGATTGACATGATCATAGCTTGATTGACCCCTTAGATTCAGCATACCTAATATTCAGGTGAAGGAGCTAAGGTGTAGCACCCAAGACAATAATGATTAGATGCTAGCAATGTAAGACGTAGTATACAGAATTTTAATGCAGATTAGCAATCGGTGAAGCAAACAACTGCCCAAGCAAGGTATGCTCATGCTGCTACGATAACAAGATGAGTAGAATTTACTTATCCGTCACAGGACGTGGCTAATGTAAGGAACAGTTAAGTGATTTGAGACCCAAGTAGTTTTATCAGGGGCAAAGCATAAATTGGATTAGAACCAATCTTGGTTCATTTACATATTAGTCCTTAGTTGTATCATTTGTTCGTCTAAATTATTCGCAATATTTGGGTTTGGAGGTCCTAACCCATGGGATGCCCTCTTCATAAGTGGACTTTGGTAAAAGATCCTTTATGCATAAGCCATGGGTAAAATTTTATTGTGTATGAACACTTGGTGATATATCAACGTCGGCAATGGTTTTATTCGCATGGCAATTTTAGGTTATAGCTCTTTTTAAGGTAAACCCTTGGTAACATATTGCTGTTTGTTGGTGGGGTTCCTTTGCATGTAGACCTTGGGTAGTGGTTCCTTTGGAAGTTCACCTTCATCCTTTATGTATAAAATTTTGGTACTGGTTCCTTTACACATATGGGGTCGTTCTCCATTAAATATTTTCGTCAAATGGGAATAACAGATAAGTCTACCTCTCTTAAGTCTGTATAAAATTAAGATCGACCCCAACATTTAATTCCTTTGATGTTATACGCTTTCCTGATATGTTGTTATCGCATAATTACTATCATTGATCTGTTTAGCACTAGGTGCTCATTGCACGGACTATTTTTCCCATCTCGGACTATGTACTCTTAGGCAGAATAGGGGCTCGTAGACAGACGGACTAGGTACTCTTAGACGGACTAAATGCTTGTTTATTATTCATAGCTGTATTGTGACTTGGCAATTTATCGTTTTAGCAGAACAGAAGTGTTATATTAAAAATTATCTGTATTCTGCAACACTTCCCCCCTCTCTCTCTACACACAAGTAGCATATGATGATAGAGAAGAAATATATATGGGAGTCGGAGTCTTATTTGATTTAGTAGAGAATTCTACTTCATTGTAACATATTAATATGAGTTTGATTGATAGTATAACAGTCTCGCATAGGAGCGGTTACTCAATTCCAAAGATCATCCAATTATATTGTTGCTTACATCGCACAAATCCAATTGACAGTTGAATTTGCTTAGATCAGTACATAGGAGCTTGAATGTTCCTCGAGGTTTCTCATCTGTTGTTCTGTCCCTGTTTTCGGTGGCACCTTTCCCATCCCTTATAACGACGATTCTCTGACCGATAAAAGCCACTGAATAACACAATCAGCTGATGGTATTCCGATGGTCGCGATACGATGATTTCATATTGTATCAACAATTGAGTTGAAAAATATTTCAATACGATGATTTCACATTGTTTCAACAATTGAATTGAAAACCATTTTGACTTCCTACCCCATACAATAGCTGCCTGTTTCTTTTCTGCTGCTGCAAAATCCAGGACCGTTCTATAGGTTCGCTAAATAGGTCGTGCAGCATGTGATATCCTCGTTTGTTTAACGGAATAGCATTGTAAAGACACTGAATAGATTTATATCAACTGTTTATGCACATATCAAGATCTATTGGAAGTGTACTTGTAACCAAAAACTACCACATTATAATACGACATGCAATAAACACAACGCAATGTTTACAACTAACATGCACTTCTCAGGTATGAGTAATTAATGTGTACCAATAACATATTGAGTTATCTCGGCTGTAACCACACCACCCTGAGTTACCCTGGGTGTAACCACAACACCTTATGTGATCCGGGTGGTGTCCGTTACATCTTGAGTTATCTGGGCTGTGCTCACAACACTTTGAACTATTTGGGGTGTACCCACTACACATTGAGTTATCCGGGCTGTACCAACTGTGCATTGGGTTATCCGGGCTGTATCCATTCCACCTTGAGTTATCTGGGCCTTACCCATTGGGCCGATAAATAATGGATACGCATGCATTGCAAGAGTACTGGCCGCAAGCCAACTAAATTCCTCCATGACCACACTGCAACTAAGTATCGTAGGTAACGTCACCATCCTTTGATAATTCGTAACCTATTATATCAGTACCTGCGTACCGTTACGTCAACACTTGGGCCTGAATGTGCAGGAGTTAACACGTGCAATATACACCCTGTTATTCATCATCGTGCATGACTTACTAAAGTCTCAACCTTCACCCATAATACCGGAAATTGCCAGTCTACTCGGCATATGGAAGATATTAATGTTTCCACCTTCTCTTAGCAATACACGCTATTAGGTGGCCTTCTTTAAAGTACGCAGTCGCATGCTATTTGTTTGCAAGAGATCTTAAATTTCGACTGAACAAACTGGAGTTCGTCATCGTGTAGAGAGTATTTTAGTTTTCTATTTACACAGTTTTGCTTGTAGCATATTTTATAGTCATACCGACGTCAGAAAATACCAGTATTTGTCGTCATACATACTATGCTGAATGTAGCCGACGTTGACCAGTTAAGTCTACCAGCGCAGTATATTACAAAAGCTATTATATCATATGTAACATCATTCATATCGTTTATGGATATGTTTTAGGGACCATCGATTAACCCAATGCTGTTTCAGTAATATAGATATATTCGTTTATCTGCTAAATATTTGCTCTCGTATACATCTGTGGCTTGCACCAGCCAGATAAAACAATATATCTATTGTGCAATCTGCATGTTCAAAAAACAAACAACAGGTGTTTCTACTATACAAGTGCTTTGACACCTGACAACTACATGACGATTAGAGTACCTCTCTCAAGATCTTTAGATCTATATACATGGTGCGGTGATTGATGTCTCTGGACGATATCACATAGACAGCAGGCAGTCGACAGGGCATTATATATGGCCGACAAATCTGTATATATCATGAATTCACACCGTTGCCAATGCAGCATAGCTGACGACGCATTCTTTTAGTTGAAAGTTTTTAGTTTAGCCAGAGGTGTTGGGAATAACATGCTCCATGTACAACTTGTCTTTACATAGATACCACGAATTTAGGCCAATTTTCGGTATGCTAGTGACGCTAAGTAATATAATATTGGTTATAATGCTATATTGCAGTGAGTTTTATATGCAGCACGAATATACCGAAAGACAGTACCTGAAATTATCTTACCATATTCTCAATGATCGTCAGAATTGTCTTTACAAGTGGCGTTTCATTACATACTGGAATGCTGTTGCACTCACCAGAACCAAGTTACCAGGAAACTTGACAACAGCCCATAAAATTGTTGTCTACACGCCATTTAGCCCATCATTCAACGTTACGGCTAACCAGCACAATTAACAATCACTAGCGGTGATGGCTTAAATAGTTGCAATGGAGGTTGATTTGCGATTCGAAGTATTATCCGGCATTGGCATTGCTATTTGGCGTTCTATTTTAAGCCCAATTCTTCATTTTGAATTGTAATCACGTTAACTTAAGTTGGCTTTTGTATACCGTCATATGTGGCTTGCTTGAATTCGCACAAATGGACTTGCAAATATGCCTGTTTGATCCATCATTTCATTTCGGTAATACTATTATAATCAGCAATTAACAGATCGGGTCTGTGCGATGCGTTTTTTCACCACATGCAGTAACCATAATATTATGCTAGAACAGAGCATTATGTACTTGTTAATCTTTGTGATAGTGTTTGTAACCTGGGCATCTCAACAGAGCAGACGCTCTCACGGCGAGTATTTACCCTGAAGCTGTTTGGTGATTTCAACCACGTCCAATGCACACAAGAGCATATATTTCCGTGTAGTTATATTGGGTGGCTGCTGTTCATACAAGTTCTAATAATAGGAAGCTGTAAATCTTCCTTAATATTTAGAGTAACATGCTTTGCCATACTTTCCTAGATTGTTTGAGTAAAACATGATTAGGTAACCCTGAGGTTTACGTTACGCACTCCACGGCTAAAGCTGCCTTATTAAACCACTTGCGTTATGAAATGACCTCGAGTATATACATTACTCATAGCAGGTAGCTGATACGCTTGGCAAAGTATTTGAATAATAGCATCATTCGTCATTTTATAGTCAGTAGCGTTTCCAGGTAACGGGTAGGAGAGGTCAGGGGGAGTTGATCTTACCAATCAGTAAGTCTCGGGAGTTGCATTGGCACAAGGCGTTTATTGAGACAACGATAAGACACGAAACCCAATTACCGACTGAACACACGCACAAAATCTGCATGCGGTGGTCATTTATGTTACCCGAAAGCCAATTATTGCAAGAGATCGGTTTTGCATTCAGCTAATGATAAGATAATGATTGTTACGTAAAATAAGCGAACTTCATCGTGTCCTGCCTCTGCCCATCTTTTGTAAATTATGATCCACGCAATATTGGTATTGTAGTGGCAGTATTAACTGTTGGTTCGTGATATTTTTGAATGACAGTTACGTCATACAAAGCTGAGCCGTTATATCGATGCCTTAAGTTACGGTCGGCAGAAATTTAATGTCGTAAATAAACCCCTTACGCATTAACGAGGACGGCCTGCTGTGACAACCATCTTTACTTAGATAACAAGAAATGATTCACTGATAACGCAATAATGCAAATATATTTCTTATTTCGCTTGGGGACATTGTCACTATTCTTATATGTAAACGTTGGTCAAAGATTGCCGGAAAGTTTCGCCCGTTGGTCAATGATTACCGGAATAATTGCTATGTATTAAGCTTGTGCTTGGTTAGAACAATTAAATCAATTCTTTTCCAACGCTAAAAAAATACATTTATAAGACAATCACATAACTAAATCGGAAATAGGCAATTATCATATTGTCATTTCACCCATACCAGTCTTTATATGAAGCTGTTGCCTTGTCTTTGGTGATAAACAATGCAGTAATCTAGAAGTGTATCTCAGTTTACACCACAAAGCCTGCTGTTCAAAGAGTGAAAACTGCGATATGAAACACCGCTTTCAACATTACGGTAATGAAATTGATGGATAATAGTGATTGTCTTGCTTAATTATCTGCTGATGTTGTCTGAGCTGCTAACGTCGAAGCTCTGCATCTTACTACAAAAAGAAGACATAGACTGGCGACCACATTAAGTCACGATAAATGGTAAAGTTGCCTTTTAGTTGATGGAAACGATAGATAATCAGTTACCAGTGCTGTGAAAATACTTATGTCAGATGTTAGATAACCTATCCACGGCTATTAAAATGCATACGGTAATTTAATGGCTATTGTGGTGGCATATAACGCTATGACCGGAGCATCGTATGGTACTCAACGAATAATGATTGATTATGATAATAAAGCGCAATATAAAGTATAACAGAGAGGTCATACTCCGAACTTTTGGGTGGTTTTTGTGCTTATAGACCATACAAAATTGGGTTGTTACTTTCGGATACCATTACCTGATTCTTCAAGGGGTCGTCCGTGCATTGGTTTTACGAGTAAGTAATATCCCCCATGCGGAATTCAGTTTTGCAACACATACATGACCATAAGCATGCGACTTAACCGCACGCTTCCGCGACTGGTTCTATGTTTTCAGCCATCTCTGTAATCGCAGTAGCCTCGGTAATAATCCTTATATGAGGCGCTATTATTTGCCTGTATGGAGGTATAATGATGTTGGCCTTTCTGCCAACATCCAAGACGTGCAATATTCATCAGAAGAGATGGCTTACCCTGGGAACGCCATTTCATCTGCTTGATTAATAACTGTGGAGAGCAAAGCAGTGTTTGGTGCGATTAGACAATCGCTCATCGTTGTCGACACAAGACAACGTAAAGATGCACAGCAGGGATAACTATGAGGCTCGTACCATTGGGCTATACATGCTAGGGCGAGGATGAGGAGAATGTCGACATGCACGGCTAGAAGTTAATGGACGTAATATTGTCAAATCATGATGTACAAATATGAATTAATGTTCAATACACATTATTATTTCTACAATTTGGATCAAAGTATATATGGCTTCAAAAACGTAAGCAAACTTCTTGTATTATACCAACGGATGGTAAGATGTCACGATTTGAAGCCGCCATAAAAGCATTCATTATCATATTTCCTGTGCATATAGACTCTCAGACTCGAATAATAAAAGGACAATACGAACGAATACCTTGGAATATATACACACACATAAATATATATACAAAGATACAAATATATATATATATATACATGTATATAATTATATACATTGATGTATGTATATTTATATATATATACATATATATATATATATATATATATATATATATATTTATATATATATACATATAAATAGTTATTTAAATAATAATAGTATATTTATATATATATATACATATATATACAGCTTAACTGTAATGTGGTACCGATGTCCCACTCGTACCTTCAATGTGGGTCATTTCAATTCAAAATGGGACCACTAGTGGTCCCACATCTGACTACAGAGTGGGTCCAGTCAGAAACTATTAAAATAGATTTGTCCTCATTTTTTTCAGTGTTCTTTTCATCATGAATGCATTCAACCATTGCTGTCCTTTTTAAAATTCTGCTTATGCAAAGTTTTTGTACTAATAACGAAAAGAACGAAAATATTGTGATACATGCTTTAATACTGGAACAACAAATACTGTTACACAGTAATATACTTAATATACCGTACTTGCAGGGAAAACACCATGGCATAACTGTAGCACGGTACTTTTTAGCACTTAAACCAAACAGACTTCTTTCATTCTTCTTTCGCCAAACACCTCTGCATGCAGAACTTGCAGAGGAGTCATACATGTCAGGCCCTCAACAGACACAGTTATCAGGACCTCCAGTCTTTGTTCTCCGTGTCTGTTTTTGAACGTGGACTTTATGTGGTTTTGCACACTTAACCATCTCTTACACTCTGCGGTGTGACAGGGGGCTGTCAATGCAAGAGCTGTTAATTTGCATAGATTTAGGAACTGTTCCCTGTGAAATCTGTGGATTAAACCCCACAGTTCCCTGATCTTGTCTCTGGGGTAACCCTGACTGCTAACCATTCATTTCTAGTAGCCTTTAATCTACAATAGCCTCCCTGATTATGTTATTCCTGGTTTTCTGTGCAACATGCTGCTTCAGGAGAGTGTCATTGTTGTCATTGCCCAATGAATCCAGTTCAGTGTTTGACAAGAAAGTGATGGGTCTCATGCCCAATACTCCAAAATCATTTAGTAAATTGGTGGCTTTGTGATGACATTGTTTCCTTTGAAGATAAGCTTTCCCCTTATGAGTGGTTCTATCTTTAAGTCATTAGCCAGATGTTTTTCATAGCTTCTTGGATGGATCCTTTTGCCCCTTTTTGTGGTCATTTATGGTGTGTTGCACTGCTACAGGAACATAGGCAATGTCTTTTTCTCTCTTTTGGAAGAGCATGCTGAGTTTAGTTACGATGGGAATGATATCCATCAGCCAGTATGGTGTACATTTTTTTCCCATTTCCCTGCCCTCTTGGGTCGGTTTCTTCTCCAAAGAATGTGATCAGTGAATCCAAACAGCTGAATAAAATGCAAGCCATCTGAACTCAAACACCTCCTTCATTTTGATTTGGGGCTCTTCAAGAACCTCTTGCATGGATTTGAATTTTTCTGTGCGCACAGCTGACTTCTTTAAATGATAGAAGATAGGGGTACGTGTCTCCTGGTACTGTTTCATGAATGCTGTTTGGGAGGAACAGAGAGTAAGACGATGAGCTATGCAGCCAATATTGACGAGCATTGGTTTCAGATCTCTCATTCTGCCAGCAACGCCTTTGCCATCACCTACAAGACTTACTCCCGCTGCACGCAGGCATCAGACGGTCGCGAAAACATAGCACCCGGGGATATGGCTTAATACGTGTGCAAGCTGCTGGTGAAGGCGACACGATGCTGCCGGGTACCAGCTTGCCAGATACCTTGTTACGGAAATCGACGAAGACGTCTAATTTATATATATATATATATATATATATATATATATATATATATATATATATATATATATATATATATATATATATATATATATATATATGTGTGTGTGTGTGTGTGTGTATATATATAGTTATATATATATATATATATATATATATATATATATATATATATATATTATATATATATATATATATATATCAATGACAATTCTTTTTTGCCCCATCTACTTGCTTTAATATGCATACAATGACCGGTTAATGTGCATGGCTAATTTATCGTTTCCGATTAAATATCTTCAGAGTATTTGCCATCTGAAATTCAAAGCGATGGCGCGGTTTAGTGTAGCCATAGCAGCCAACAATCATCAGATTGAAACTGCGCTTTGCTTTACGTCATCGCTAACCATATGGGTCAATTTTCAGTGATGCTTAATAAATTTGCATCATCGTGCATAAAATTGTTGTTCGTATTTGGCTGATTTCCAAGGATCATTGGTCTGCGGATTCTCAATGCAATAATACATGCCTGAAATTGCATGACATAACAGTTCAAACCGTATTAGGTGTTTTGTACGCAAACGGTTATTGCAATCAATTACTGCTATTTGTCATGGGGTGCTTTCAGCGTCATGCAATTTGGTCACCTTGTTTCAATGGCCGTTCTGCTTGTTAACAAATAATCAGCGGTAACTGTCTGATGAATCGATTGGCTGCACGACGCCGGATATTGGGCACCAGTGTCAAATCGATGTCATCCATGAAGTCTTAAACGTTATGCCTCGCATGTCAACAAAAATGGGCCTTTTGTCATCTGTTTTAAGGCCATCAGAAAGGCTGCATTCTTTTTACCCTTGGAGAACATTGAACAGCAATGACATCTCCTTTTATCGATTGAAGATGATTATTTCGGTGAAAATAGCATATAACCCTTCGACTGACAGGACGTATCATGCAACACTTTGCCGCTGTGTGATATCAACATGCTCATTGGACTACCATTTAATTTAGTGATTAGCTAAAGCTGCTTTGCTGTGAATATTATAAGGCCCTACTACGCATGTTTTGGCGTAATTGTATAAAAACTATGAGAAATAGCATTAAATGTTCATGATATATTCAGGTCATTAGTGAGGTGTAGTGTGATTATGGGCAAAACTTTAGAGGCAAGTGTGAACGTGCTCTTGAGATTGCCCTTTTGACGAATCCTTTGGGATTTATGTTCAAGTGGGTCAGGACATTAAACATTCATAATGAATGACAATGCTAATCGTATTTTATCTATGCCTTACAGAGCTGTGTATCTATGATTGATGGATATCCAGATCGAACGAATCAGGGGATAAGTACATCTACTATTAACGCTACTTTGATTCTGAGTCGGCCACTCAATAGATCTTGTGAATCATCCAACCAGCAGCGCCGTTGAACGTGAGAGTTATTTGCCATAAGAAACATTTTCTGTAGCCATGCATCAATCTGTAAAATCAGCCGTACAAGGTGTGGTGATCAATAAGAATAAAAATAGAGGAAGAATGCACTGGGTCCAATGGAATGAATCTATCATCCTAATGAGTAAGTAAACGGTTGGGACCTTGCCTGCCTCTTTGATACATTACATTGGCTATAAGCCTAGGATGGTATAATAAGACCACTCCGAGACATAAAAACCAAGGTACCGCCAGAATATAGACGACGTCATCACGATTAATCGGCCACAGATGATATCCAAAGCGAGTATTTGCAGGATATCAGCTGTACTATATATATACTTGGCAGCTTATACAAGATTTTTGCTCACCCAAGGGCCCCTCGGCCCCGTTTGGGGGTCGGGTCCGAGGGGCTAGTTTGTAGGTAGACCAGTGTGCCCATAGGCTAGGGTATCTACGCCGTTTGCAGCTATCCACCGCTTTGAGTCAAAGGGGGAGAGAGACACCTTGTTGACGTGCAGCCCATAGAGCTTATGACCCTTACTACGAAGCATGTTCATCCCATGGCGGAACTGTTTCTTTGTGAAGAGAGACTCCATGTAATGAGCGTTGCGTAAATGCTTCTTCACCACCACATTCCTCACGCCCTTGGCTCTTTTTATCTCGCCCTCACCAGACATCAGAATAGAGTACATCTTAGGGCGCAAACCAACGTACTCCTTGATGGGCACGCCAGCGCACTCATCCTTCATCTTACCCAGAACGTTTTTGTTGTTGTCACTGTGCAGGGCATGAGAAGATACATAGTTACTAGTGTCAAAGAGATGCCCATCCTCCTTCATATCACCATACACGTCAGATGTACGGATCTCGAGAAGCAGCGAGTCCGTGTCTGTGTATAGCAAGCCAAGGTTGTTGCCGTATCTGGGCTTCATGGTATTATAACAAAAGTCAAACATCACAGAAAAAGATCTTTAATGCACATGCCCACATACACCGGACAGTTTAAGACTAAACGGGTCTTGTGCATATGCAAGGCAGCCAGATCATCGTCAAACACTTTTTGTTGTGCATATGCGGGGCTGGCCACAAGCCTCTGTATTTTTTTCTTTTTCCAATGAGCGCACATTCTTAACGTTGACTCGCCTCCAAAGGTTCTCCATAGTCTTACCAAACACAGTGTTGTTCATCAGCTTGTACAAGTCCTTCTCAAAGTCGCTGGTGGCCACTTTACGCAGATCTGTGTTCATCCTAATCTAAGGCTCCATCCAGGGACTTTGGTCAAAGACAAGTGCACGATGAATCTTGGTACGTATCATCCCCAAGACAGATACAGCTTGAGGTTCCTGTAGTGTACCACATACTTCTCCTTATTCAGCAGATTGGGCACCAGCTTTTCAACTCCATTACCAGTGCTCCCCAATACACCTAGAAGATCCTTCTGGTAGCCTGACAACCACTCGTTTTGCACAAGAAGCCGCTCCGGCGCTAGGGGGTAATCGTTGTGTTCGTCATGAAGCGCAGCAGGATACTCAAAGTCAACCTCAAGTATATACCCCGTTTCCTGGATCTCTAGGTTCTCAGGCCGTTCCACCCACTCAATACCCGAAGTAGGTAGGGCTTGGCTCATCGCCCACCCATACAGGTTGTTGGTATCGAGTTACTGGATATAGCTCGCTGGCTTATCCTGCTCAAAGCCCTCCACGTATGGGTTGTTTGCTTTAGCGTGGCGATGTGATACCATGCTTATCCCACCGCGCAGCCCCTTCTCAATAAAGAGGTGCTTGTCACAATCGGTGAGAAGCTCGAGTTCAACCCCTGTGAAGAAGCGCATCCCATGACAAACCGGGGCTGGTATAGTTGTGGGCCGGATCCAACCCGTACATTCCGGAATGTTTCAAACACATCGGCCAGGAGCAGTACATCCGTGCGTAGGTAAAGGTCATGGTAGTTCCCCATGTTTTTACAACCGAATGCGCTCCAGACTTTCTGGGTGTGTTCATAGTCTGCAGCAGATATACCCTGCTCAGAGAGCTTGCTGTAGAACTCATGGATAGACGGCATGGGAGCATCAAACTTTTCCCAGCCATCCATGAACTCGTAGGGATACACTCCCTTATGCAGCAGCAAGCGCCGCTTCGTTTCATCTGGCTCATATTCCGCCGTCACAGCAAAGGGCTGCTGCCTTATGCACTCTTTTATCCTCTCGCGTCATGCGCATGGGGACAGGCTTTGACTGAACTGCTTTGATCTTTTGCTCCTTCGCTGCAGAGCCTGCAAAATTTTCTCCACAGCATCGCTTACTCTGTAAACCACAGGAGATTCGGTCTTACCGTCACACCTGACAACCACATAACCGTAACCACATGATTCATGCTCCTGCGTTCTTTGCATGTTGCTCTTATCAGGATAAAGCGCAGGACCCGGAAGCTTCACTGTCAGCATAGATGACATGTTGAGGCTGCCTCTGTAAACTGTAAACGTCTGTGAACCCAAATTAACCACATCAGGGAAACGATCAACAGACTTTTTAATGATGACACAACGCTAGCTGAGCGTGTACGCACCCTGTTCCGGGAGCAGGGCAAAACAATTGCCTCCATCCTCACTGCGATTGGATTGGCAATCTCGACCCTGGTAGTTGCTGTGACGGGTGGAGGGAGCACTAGTGCAACTCCGGCACCATGGCCGGCGCCAGCTGATAAGCCCGGTGTAAAGGAATGGATTAAAATACAGCTGAACTCCTTGGCAAGCGTCATGAAAGGCCCAGCCGGTAAGGCAGCAGCTGCCCTTCTGGGAATCATTGGCTCCGTCGTATCATGGCTGCCTAAGTCGGCTGCAAAGGTGGCTGGTTGGATGGTAGAACATGTATGGGCTGCAGCTGTGGCGGTGGGTGGAGTTATCCTCCTGATACTTCATGACTTACTACGTAGCAAACCAGAGCACAACTAAGCCTATAGCGATTCCGCCTACAATAAGAGCGGTTTTCTCATCCTCTTTTGCCTTTCCTACGGGTATATCAGCCACGCCACTTGGAACGCCTGGAGAGGGGACTTACATATCTGTATCTGGCAGAGGGCCAAATCTTGCTCTATCTGGAGCAGCCGCAATCGAGTTGACATCAGTATTGCTGCGGATCTGCTGTTCCTCAGTTGCAATGGTAATCAGATTGTTCAACCCCAAACTCGTGGCAGAGCCGGTGGTAGATTCTCTTGTCAAAAGTGTTGTTGGAGGCTGACCATGTGGCGTCATCCGGCAGTACTATTTTCATTACGTCTAAAAGTCTCCGGATTGTGTAGTAGACGTGGATCCTGTAGAGGTTACTTAGTTGTGGGGAGTCAGATTTGAGGTGGTCCAGGGCAGAAACTCCGCAGCCGCTTGTTGCACACCATATAGCAAAGTTTACCTGGTTCTGCCAGTATTGCATGTGGTTGGTTCTCCAGCCAACTACAAGGCTGTCATCACTTATGTTTGGCCCAAAGTATTTATCAAACAGGTTGTAGAACTCGACCCCAAACGCATCTGTAATTTTACCTGCCTTAACCTGGATGAGAAGGTGTGTCAGATCCTCAGGATCAATATGAAGTGGGTAGACCGGCCCAGGTTTGAACTTTTTATTTGTATTGAATGTAAAGGCTTGTTTATTCATAGTGCTATGTATCACACTCTGTTAAATGTTCAAAGCGGTGAGGCTGTGTTCCTGCAAAATCCTATTAACAACACTGCGGGCGATCTATGTGTTGGCCTAAGGTCAATCATGTATACTTTGGGGTGGTACAATCTTGAAACAAACGAAAGCATTCTATGGCAGATTAAACCATTAGGTCTTAGTTTGGAGGTTGATGCTGTAAATGGGTTTATAAACCTAATAGTTCCAGACAATGGGGCTGTGCATATTTCAGACGGAGTGTTAACAATGTTGGGTCTTGATGACGGACTTGGAAGTCGGTGGATACCTTCAGGTACTTACATATGTGACTGGCCCATCAACTTAAGCATGTTGAACCCACTTTATATCCACCTCGATCAAGTCAGTACCACGCACAACATGGGGCCACTACGCTTCTTCAAGTTGTTGGCTTAGAGGGTGGCTCTTTTGATGATATCATAACCACGAACATCACTAATCCTGTATGTAAGCGTGTCACTAGCGGAACATTGCATGAGTTAAAGGTTCAGTTACGCGATTATAAAGGAAGGCTATTAGATAACCACGACTTACCTGTTAGCGTTGTTCTTGAATTTACAAGATGTCAATAAAAACGAGTATTTATGGACCTAGGCAAAAACTGGCAAGCACTGTTCAAGGCGCCGACCTCTCGGAATATGCCACAAAGACCTATGTATCTATTAGTGACTCACAAAAAATGGATAAATGTGGCGGTACTATGACTGGAACCTTGAAATGGGAGGTAACAACATCTTTTAGTTGGGAGACCCAATATCGCCTAAAGATGCTGCTAATAAAAAGTATGTTGATGACAGACATGGGCAGCATCGCAGGGACCTGAGAGAACACATAAACTCCCAAACGAAACATCTCATTACTATTTGGGCAGAAGCTAGTGGCCCCCTTTGGACAGGATATGAGTGGTCGTTTGGCAATGGGGCCAGGGGTAGAGACGCACAAGACTCAAGCTGTGGATACACCATCCTCGACTGCTGTCTGAATCACCACGGCCCCTGGATGGGCAGGCCAACAAAGATTCCAGAAAGAACGACTGGAGCATTTTTCTGCTGGAACCTCTTTACGATGATAGTGACAACGATTCGCCCAGAACCCGCCTTTATTGAGAAGAACAAACCTAAGGTGTCTCAGTTCATGGCGGAAGGGAACTTACAGCAACTGTCGCATATATTTCTCACTCAATGACCTCTATGGTGACTAACTACTGGCGTGACAACAAACAAGCCCCTCGGCCCCGTTTAGGGGTCGGGTCCAAGGCGACCTTGGGTGAGCAAAATTCTTGTATAAGCTGCCAAGAGTCAGAAGTATATGTATAGTAGGGGTACTGCGCCAGTACCGAAAAAAATCTTGTATAAGCTACAAAAAGCCTGAAACTCTTGGAGAGGGAAACTGCGCCAGTACCGCTATCATATATACTACTGTATGTGATATAAGAGTAATCTGTGTGAATTCGGGGCCATAAAACAGAAAACATTGTAGATGCAGCGATTAACTGTTGGTTTATGCTAAGGTGCTATATCGCAAAAATGGTCTTTGATTCAATGAAGCCGTTACGCTCTAGCAGATTGGTTTGACAGTCATTATTACGAAGCACAAAATCATCCACCGATAAGTTAAACAAGTAAGTTGATTCCCTTGCTTGCTGAAGGCCACGTGCCACATTCTAAAATATCTGTGCGAGACAGAGAGTGATAAGAGAGCACTTAGTGAAAATTCGGTGAGATGTTTAGCTTGTGTTGGCATATCATGGTTTATTTCATACGTCATGAAAGCTTACTAAATGTGCCAGTTCGTTATATAATTGCTTTCTACTACATGGTTCAAGGGAAGAGTATAATGGTTGTACCATATTGAATAGCCCCTATCATCATATCACGATAGCTGAAAAAACAGTACATTTTTATAGTATACAAGTAATTCACTTTTTCGCTGATATCAAAAAAAGAATTGCACATTCCGTATGAATAATTAATTACGAAGTGCTCAGATGAAAAAGAAACTCTCCCAACCTAACCTATAGTGGCGGTATACTTGAGTCATAATAGTTGATCTACAACTCTTACGTTGGGTTCATTCGAAGAATGTCCCCTTAAACAGACCTGTAAAGCGTTTTGTCATTTGGTAAAACCGATCAAAGACCACTATAGACTAGCATACAATTAATGATTGAATATCGCTTCTGTGGTTCTCGTCCAGTTCAATGTTCGACTGGGGTCGAGGAGAGGTATAGGTAATACATATAAATTGTTGCGCTCTTCTGACCAATATTTCTTCAGTGCAGGAATATCTTTAGAAATTTTCGAATCATATATCTGGCAATATTTATGTTCTTTGACTATTCCTATCAGTTATTGCGTTATCGCTTTCCGTGGCGCCATCCCGTAAAGCGTCTATTTAATAACCTCAGAAAACCAGTGATTTTCACAGTTATACGGTGGTCGTTAATAAGATTTTACATTTCATAACAAACTAGTAACAATATCGTCATTATTTTCGCATAAAGTAAATGGACACCCGACAAACGCACGAGTTAGATCCTCCTACAACAATATACAGAGTACTGCATTACGTTGCATTTTTATGACCATGACAAATTCATGACATAATTATGTATACAGTGCTTTTAATGATGCCCTAATTAAAATAAATTTTATACAAAACACCTCAAGACCAACTAAATCTCATCTGCCAGTATGACTTTTCTGTAGCTGTTCGGGTAACAGGTCGATAATAAAGTACAACGTTGAGTTTGCTTGAAAAAAGTACTGAGGGCATTTTGCCATCTCAATCACGTGAACGATACACACTCTTAGGGACAAACATATCACAACTGTGCTTGTGGGGTTGACTGCGGTCTACAACTACGGCAAAATCACTCTATGTAATAAACCCATCACAAGATATTCCTTGAATACCACGCTTCTCAGACATTTATCATAACTCTGTAACAACTACACCCTTATTCACCACCGATTGATGTGCCTAAGGTGCCGGTGTGTTAATAGACGGAATTGCAAGAACAATAAACTTAACACATCCACCAGGGTTCGACAACCGCTCAACCAGTGCGCATATTATTTGCACTGGCTGTCTGGTGAACCAATGAGCTGGACGCTGCTGGGTACCAGGCCGTTATTCGATGCATGTGCTCGATCACTGTCATATATTGTATGCATTAATCTCCCCCTATTCTTTAAACAGATATGGGCCGTTTGTCGAGCCCGATCAGCGGCAAAACTGCAGCGTTTTTATTCTTTAAGGGGACCGCGGAACAACAATAGCAGTGTTATTTATAAAGAGATGACAGTGCAGATATTTGTGATGACAATTCAAATGGAATGAGATATGTCAATACTGTACTCGTTGTGAGGTCAAAGTGATGTTATTTTCTATTACCTCCTGGATGCTGTATGCATCTGTACAGCTAATTAGTGGTCACGATGTGGGTTTGGACGGCAATATGATCTTTCACATAATCCATCAGAATGTCAACGACATGACTCAAGGCGCCATCTTTGAAGCATCAGTACCGTTCGAATGATAAATGAGATGACAGCGCTATGTAATGTGCATACCTGGAAGAAGCTCAGGTATTCAATGCGCCGCTTGGGATGTTTCAGAGCAGTCCCACGACGGCAACGAGTTGACTATGAATTAATTAACTTTTGGGGTAGTTACCCAGGAGCTATTCGGACATTACAATCACGTCATATTCATACAATAGCAAGTAACAGATATATACAGGCATGCGTGCAAGTAGTATACAGACTGGGGGTACGAGCACAGCTTCCAAAATGGACTCACATACAGCCAGCCTGTGGTGCGCTCGCACCCTCCCCTCATCTGCTACCATATGTTGTACCAGCCCCTCCAGCCCCCCCCCCCCCACATACACCAGCGCCACACCAGAAGTTAGTCACCATACAGTTCATGGAGTGAGAAATATCTGCGACCATTGCTGTAAGTTCCATTTTTCACACGGTCGAGGTGCTGTATAAACTGAGCAACCTTAGCGGTGTTCTTCTCAATAAAGTAGGGATCGGGACGAGCGGTTATCAATCTCATCGTAAAGAGCTTCCAACAGTAGAACGCCCCCATTGGCCTCTCTGTGGTCCCACTCGGTCTTCCCAACCAAGGACCGTGGTGCTTCTTTTCCACATCCAGGCAACTATAAAACCTCCCGTTCATTCTACAGTCGCCGTCTTCAAGCCCCTCCCCAAGCCACCGTCTCCTTATACTTCTTCCGATCCTTATGACACACCTGTTTATATGCCTCACCCCTCCCCAGGTCCTCAAAGGAGCACAACCTGAAAACACAATCGACAAACACCCTGATGGTTGCCACCGGAGTATTTTGCAGCCCCAACAGAACCTGAGGCTTATACATATTCGGAATCACCCTCCCAGGACTCCGAGTGTAGGGGCACTTTATCTCGAGTAGCACAATCTCTTCAGGATGCCCCTGACATACAGCATCCACTCAATCCCCCCGGCCACGCTGCCGCCAGATCGGGAGCACACAAAAGCCATCCAGAGAGTAGGCCGTTGCGCCATCTGGAATATAGATATTATTTCCGTAGACCTTGGTGCCGTGCACCTTCTCTAATACCGCAATTGCAACCTCCTCAAAAAGTTGTACCCCAGAGGCAGGGCGCGCTAAAGCGAACACCCTCGTTGCTAGTTTTTTCAGTCATCTTCTTGCTATAGCTGCTGTAGTTTTGCCGCTTTGAACATTTGACAGAGTGTGACACATAACACTATGAATAAACAAGCATTTAGTTTCAATAGGAACAAAACGTACAAAAACGGACCTTCCCCATATTGCCCGCGAGGATCTGACACATCTCCTCATCCAGGTAAAATCAGATAATATCACAGATGCGTTTGGTGTAGGGTTCTCCAATCTGTTTGATAAATACGTGGTGCCAAACATAAGCGACGACAGCCTTGTAGTTGGCTGGAGAACCAACCACATGCAATACTGGCAGAACCAGGTAAACTTTGTTGTATGGTGCGCAACTCTGTGCTGAAGGAGTTACGTGAGCAGACTCGCGGGATGGTGCCCTTTCACACCAAGGACCGTGACTTGTTTGAACACGCCTTACGTGAAAATGATGTAATTCCAACAAAAGAAGGAACGTGCCACACTACGCCAACTACTAGCAAAGACCAAGCACGCAAAACTGCTGAAGACTGATCCACCTACTGCATATGCCGTCGATTGAAGTGATATTGGCCTTGATAGCAGCCGCTACCTCAGGAATCAATTTAGATTTCTTCATCTGGGTAGCGGTGCAGTATTTCGAAGCTCAAAGGGGCGTATACGTATATTCATGGATTCTGATACCATTATTGATAAACTCCTTGAACAGGACACGACTACCTTAGTTGAAACAATGTCTGGGGGAGCGGAACCTAGTTGCACCCCTGGTGTATATATGTCTTCTAAGAGAGATAGGCTTGCTGCCGTCATAGCCGGGGGTCAGGCACGTCAGTACCTTGGTTTTGAGCGTCTTACAACTGACCAGGTTGAATCAATGTCTGATGAAGAGATCATAAAGCTGTATGTGAGATACAAGGCTCGGCTAGGCGCTAGCATGACGCACACTCTAGGTCAATCATTGCTACAGCTATACTCAGGTATTGATTGTATGTTTCTACTAATCCCACCAAAACACCAGCCAAAGCTAATTACAGACCTCGAGATTTACCCGTTTGTTAGACACGCGCTAAGCACTGCCACTTGTGAGCTATATCATTGCTATGGTATGTTTTTAGCTCCCTTAACCGCGGCTTTAACAACAATTAAACACTGTCAATTTGGAAAAACAAGCACTGAATCAATAGGGGTGGGTGGAGAGGAAGACACTTGCGCGCTATAATATGTGTTTAACTCTGCTATAGCATGTGCTTAACTCCGCTATAACAGGTGCTTAACTCCGCTATTACTGGTGCTTACTAAGAGCTGTCAATTGGACAAATAAATTTAGTAAGTAAACATGGAAGAAACAAACACGAATCAAGGAGAGACAACACCAGGGGAGATAACGTCAGGGACCATAACGAAAAACGCTAAAAGGGTTGCGGCAGGACGAGAGGGTGCTGCAGCTCAGAAATCAATCAAAATAAGCTTCTGAGAGAGCTCCGAGAGGCTAAGGCTGCGCTTACAGATGCTAGAGACGAAGCTGTTGAGCCAATATCAACTAGCAAGCCTCCGGAAAGGTGGGCGTGGCCAACATGGGCTGCGCCTTTGGTTATTGGGGTGTTTGGACTCGCATTGTATTGCTACAGGCACCAGATGGTAGCCTCACACCCTAAGCAGGTTGTGGTACAAAAGCCTACAAACGCTCATTTAAAGGATCCGTTTTATATGGAATAAGATGACAACACCAATAACTGATGGAAAAAGTCTCGTCAACGCACTGCACCACGGTGCAGTTGTTTTTGGTATTTCAATAGGTTATGCTAGGCTTGCTAAGATGGCTCTGGGTGGTGGGGTGCCACGTCTTGATTTCACCCACAATGGCCTCAATCGCGCTGCTTGTTGGAGGCGCTCTTGTTAACGCCCTTGCATTTTCTGGGAGCAACTTTTAATTCTTTAAATTAGGAGGCAGCCAAGTGGACGCGGAATGTAAACGCCATGATATGGCAATCAGGCAACATGGGCCAAGAAGAGAACTGAGCGTTTAGACTTCATCAATGAGCAACTGCGCCGCCAGGGACATGCTGAGCATACTTTAAGGGATGCGGACGAGGGTATGCGTGATTACTCCCTGATTACAAATAAAACCGTTGACCCGCTGGGCTCTGAGCCAAAGCTTTCAGACTTCTACGAGCCCTCAGATGGTCAAAAAGAGTGTGAGGTGGCGTTCATTATGCTGGGTATGGCTGCGACTGGGCTGGTTGCATACAGGCTTGCTAAGTAGATCATTTGGAGACTCGGGCGTTTACTTTGTATGGATCGTCACATGCAGAAGATATACTATAAACCTAAGGGCTACCGGAAGAGCATTACAGCTATCAAGGAACTTGCAACAGAAGCGAGGGTTTCTGAGCTATATGGCAAATCTACCTGCCAGTGCCAAAACACATTCCCATGCCAAAGTTTGATGTTCCTGTCCCTAATGAGGTTCACCAAGCCGATCTCTTATTTTTTCCTCATGACGTTGTGAAGCGCCAGACTTACAAGTATGCCCTAACAGTGGTTAATATGGCCTCGCGCTACAAAGCGCTGAGCCATTGACTACAAAAGAGGCTAAAGAGGTCACAGATGCACTAGAGAGGATATACAAGCGAGGACCGCTGGGGTGGCCTAAACTACTTCAGGTGGACCCCGGACGGGAGTTTATGGGAGTAGTGAATCAGCTGTTAGTAAAACATGGAGTATCAGTCAGGCGTGGCCGTGTGAATATCCATCGAAACCAGGGTATAGTGGAACGCTTTAACCGAACACTGGCTGAGCGACTCTTTGGTCATCAGTATGCCGTAGAGTTAAGGGATACTGGAACACGATCTACCGAGTGGGTTTCTCGACTACAGGCTGCAGTCTCTGCGATAAATAATGAGGTGACCCGCTTGACTGGAGAAAAACCTAAAGATGCTATAAAGGCAAAACGAGTTAAACAAAAGCCCTCTGCAGTCGTACCAGGGCTGGGGGTCAAAGAGCAAAAGTTGGCGTTCGCTACCTCTACCAGCCTGGTGAGGCAGAGCAAGTCCAGCGTCGGCGGGCCACTGACCCTGTGTGGTCACTCAATGTTTACTGGATTGGAAGCTCTGTTACTAAATCTTGTGAGCCTGTACTTTACTATTTGTTGAATGGACCGCTCCGTGGCTTTGTAAAGAAGTTGCTTGTGGTGCCGTTCCGATACCCAGTTGTCTTCAGACGGTATTAGACATTAGAGATTTATGGATATAACAATGGTAGCATTTGACAATAAGTGCCCGTGGATATTACTCGGAAAGAAGGACCCCTGTAACAGGCCCCAGTACGCAAGCGTTTTGTAACTTACACATATATAAGATAAAACATGGTGTCGTTAATCGTCTTTGCACGGGTTGTCAGAAGGCTAAAAAAAAAAATAATGTAGGATTGTGTATGGATTTTGGTTTCGATAAAGTCAACCACAGTCGTCTTTGTCAAAAGAAAAAAATTGCTTCACAACAGAGTGCAGCAGGAGCCACTGAACGAGGATTACCCACTGAATAAAGATAGAAATCCTGTGGCGCTGTCAGCAAGGTCAACGTCAGCTCGCTGTATAGTTGTTGTCTTTTGTGACTAATGGAACTGTATAGTAAACATGACTCATAATCAGCGAGCACCGCATCAGTACGCACTCTGGCACTCTGGTACTCGTATAAACCTCATGTTGATTGAGAAGGACGGCAAGTTTCATTACACGCAAATCAAAGACCTGAATCGCTTGCTGTATGACCAGACTAAACATAAAGAGCGCAAGTTCTTCTGTGAGCTATGTCTGCATGGATATACCTAAGAGGGTCTGCTCCTGGCGCACAAACCTAAGGTTATGGGGATAGGGCAAACTGCTGTGCGAGTGGATATACCTGAGGAAGGGAAGAACATATTATCCTTCCAGAACTGGCTGAAACAGCTTGCTGTACCCTACGTCATCTATGCTGACTTAGAGGCGCTCACAGTGAAGCTTCCGGGTCCTGCTCTTAATCCTGGTAAGAGCAACACGCAGAAAACGCAGGAACACCAAGGATGCGGCTACGGCTATGTGGTTGTTCGTTGTGACGGTAAGACCAAACCCCCGTTGTGTACAGAGGAAGCGATGCTGTGGAGAAGTTCTTACAGGCTCTGCAGCAGGAGGAGCAAAAGATCAAAGCAGTTCTGTCCAAGCCTGTCCCTTTGCGGATGACTCGGGAGGGTAGAAGGGCACATAAGGCTGCGACCCACTGTCATGTGTGCAAGAAAAAACTGGGTTGTGACTCTGTCCGCGATCATTGCCATATAACAGGCTTGTACAGAGGGCCAGCCCATAACGTGTGTAACCTGAAACTTCGGCTGAGTCCCAAGACAACAGCCATTCCCTGTGGTGTTCCATAACCTGCGGGGCTACGACTCCCATATCTTGATGCAGGGTATAAGCAAAGTGGAGGGGAACATCAACTGTATCCCCAACAACATGGAGAAATATATTTCCCTGTCGCTTGGACAGTTGCGCTTCATTGATAGAGCACAGTTCCTCCTGGCCTCGCTTGATAAGCTGGTGTCTGCTAACAACCCAGATGCCTTTGCTGTGACGGCGGAATATGAGCCACACCAGATGAAGCGGCGGTTGCTGTTGCGTAAGGGAGTCTTCCCCTATGAGTTCATGGACAGCTGGGATCAGTTTGATTCCCCTCTGCCGCCAATCCATGAGTTCTACAACAAGCTCTCTGAGTAGGGTATATCTGCTGAAGACTATGCCCATGCACATAAGGTGTGGAGCGTGTTTGGGTGTAAGAACATGGCTGATGAGTTTGAGGTGTTCCGCAAGACCTGTCTTAAGCAGTACGGGTTAGATCCAGCCCACTACTATACCAGCCCCGGTTTGTTGTTGCTTTACTTAAGAGCACAGGCGTGGAACTCGAGCTACTCACCGACTATGACAAGCACCATTGAGAAAGGTCTACGCGGTGGTATAAGCATGGTGTCGCAAATAACCCGCTTGTGGATGCCTTTGACCAGGATAAACCAACGAGCTACATCCAGTACCTTGATGCTAACAATTTGTATGGGTGGGCTATGAGTCAGCCTTTGCCAACTGCGGGTAATGATTTGGTGGCTCGGCCGGAGGATCTACAGATACAGGACCACCCAGATGATACTGAGACTGGATACATACTTGAGGTTGACTTGGAGTATCCTACTTCACTTCATGGCGAGCACAACGACTACCTGCTGGCTCCGGAGCGGCTTTTTCTAGAGAACTACTGGTTGACGAACTATCAGAAGAACCTCCTGGGCGAGTTGGGTGGCACCTTGGGTGAGGTTGAAAAGCTGGTGCCCAATCTGCGGAATAAGGAGAAGTATGTGGTGCACTACAGGAACCTCAAGCTGTATCTGTCTTTGGGGATGAGACTTACCAAGATCCATCGTGCACTGGTCTTTAACCAGAGTCCCTGGATGGAGCCTTACATTCGAATGAATACGGATTTGCGTAGGGTGGCCACCAGCGACTTTGAGAAGGATCTGTATAAGCTTATGGACAACTCTGTGTTCGGCAAGACCATGGAGAACCTCCGCAGGCGGGTCAATGTCAAGATTGTGCGCTCTACGGAAGAAGAAAGAATGTGTCATCAGGTGTTTGATGATGACTTGGCCGCTCTGCACATGCATAAGACTCACCTGGTACTGAACCGCCCAGTGTATGTGGGCATGCGTATACTCGACCTCTCCAAGCAACTGATGTACGACTTTTATTACAATACCATGAAGCCCAGATATGGCAAGAACCTTGGCTTGTTGTCACGGATACGGATTCTCTGCTTATGGAGATACGCACGCCTGATGTGTATGCTGACATGAAGGAAGATGCCCATCTCATTGACACTTGTAACTTTAATCCCTCCCGTAGCCTCTACAGCAGTGTGAACAAGAAGGTTCTCGGGAAGATGAAGGACGAGTGCGATGGCGTGCCCATCAATGAGTATGTTGGTCTGCGCCCTAAGATGTACTCGATCCTGATGTCGAGCCAGGATGAGATCAAAAAAGCAAAAGGTTTAAAGAAGGTGGAGGTGAAGAAGCATCTACGGCACGCTCAGTACGTGGAGTCGCTGTTCGCCCAAAAGCAGTTTCGCCACGGAATGAACATGCTCAGGAGTGACTGCCACAAAATATATGGGTTCCACGTCAACAAGGTGTCTCTCTCCCCCTTTGACTCAAAGCGGTGGATAGCTCCAGGTGGTGTTGACACTCTGGCCTATGGGCACGCGTCGATCTGTTGAACCGATTAGGGGTGAGGTATAGAATGAGCACCAATGAACATATGGTGGTGGCCGAGCTGCGGGCAGATGTGGAATATATATGCGAGAAAAAGGTGACCTTTTTTATAGGGGCTAGCCAACAGCTACAAAAACCTAATAAAAACGTTAAAGCTTCTTCAAAACATGAAACGCGTCACTAGTAGGTTGGAATAAGCTTCTGATATGGTCACGCTACTCCTAGAACAGCAGTCTTAAGTCCGTGTACTTCATTGAATTTAAAGAAACTTCACAAAGCGCAGCTACAAGCTCATTTGTTATTGTGATTATGCGTCACTAAACAGTAATCTCTGGGTAAAAATCTCTGTAAATGCCAGCAAGAATTGCGGGCAATATGTATTGGTGGTCATTGGATTGAATACGCTTCATGTATCTTGCCCTCATGATAACGTGTTGTGACAACATTTTATGTAGCTGAGGTATCTCAACCGTGTGGTGACGTGATATTACAGCATTCTATGCGCCAATATATCCTTTTCTCGTGATAACATATCCTTTTCTCGTGATAACGTGTTGTGACATCATTCTTTGTAGCTTATGTATCACATCCGTGTGAGATCTATCCCATCGTGATATGACATCATTTTATGTCACCAATGTTTCTTGCCCTCATGATAACGTGGTGTGACAACGTTGTATGTAGCTGAGGTATCTTACCCGTGTGACAACATTCTTTGCCACCAATGTGTCGCAACTATTTCATAGAAAGATGTGGAACCAGTATATGTCTCAACCACTCAATGACGTCACGTGACAGCATTCTATGCCGCCGATGTCTCAACGTTTAATTCATCTAACAGAATTATTCACACCTTCATCGGTCAACGGCTTCAATAAATAGACATTCTCAATATTGCTAATGCATCCGTATCTTACGAAGGAAATTTCTGTATGCTTTTAATCAATGTTTGCACATGTTTGTGGAGCACATTATAAAATACTGAGGTGTGTACATAAACGGTAATTAAAAATGTTTTTGTACCAGACAGACTTATAAAAGGGGCAATGCTGTTCTGTTGCGGACAATGACGCACCATACTGTTCACCTTTTCCTCACCATTCTTTCACCAGTAAATGTGTCAAATGTGAACCTTCCCGTAATATATTTATGCAGTATCACGCATAGAAGTATCAACACCATGCAGGCAATAGTTTGAAATATCATCGAATTGAGAGTGACTTTTCAAGAAATGACGAGATCCGTGTCCTCGGATCGACTTAAAGTTTGTCTTCACCATTTCGTTAAAATTATATAAACCCGCCGCCCCCGCCAAAAAACAAAATGATATCTTTCATGCTATCTCGAACCTTCTACGGCACGACTGATTGCAGAAGAAAACTAGCACACTGTGCAATCGTTTGATCATGGATACACTCGAAGCCATAGCATTCAAGTATCTATGGATAATCAGTTGATGCTTTTATTATTTGATTTTGAGAAATTTGCGAGGGATTGCATCGCTCTAGGGGAGCGTATGAACTAGTTTTATGTTTCGGTCGCTATGGATATATTTGCAGTTCCCATAGCAATAACGTTTCTAAGAGATTCTGTTTCTCGGGCGATATAGAAGCCCTTAGCAATTGGCCGCACTCTGATGCTTGTATCATCCGTGAAACAAGATGGCGTACCCTGGAGACGGCATTCCATATACATGCATAATTGCGATATGAGGGCGCTTGGAAAATCCTCCATGATTGGCTATATGAACAAGGACCGCAATGCTGTATCAGCCCTAGTGGCCATGCCGCTATCTAAGTAGACCCCACCAAAGCAGTAGCAGCTACATTGTTAAATCAAGCCTTAGACATTAGTTATGTCTGTGTGATGTAAAACATCAGCACTGAGGAATGGCACCAGGCTTGCGAGAGTCATACGACTGAATCTATATGAACGATTGTTTCTTATGTGTAAATACATTTAGCTGCCTGACATGGGTAACCGAACCCCTGTGGCTAATAGCTTTTAACACGCAATATACTTCATTATTCACCGTAAGTGAAGAATAGGCGCAATAGCGATGGAAGCACATTAGATTTCGTTTGGTTGTAATATCTATCTGAAGTCTTGCATCACATTAGTTCGAGCCTCATGGGTGTATTAGAATGTCAATGGTGATACAATAATTAGCTGTAATGTGTCATAATGTTCTGTAATCGTCCCGTTGATGTTAAGAAGTTCGTACATCACCATGACGCCACCCGCTGCTTACGATGATTCAATGGCCATTCTTCTTATGACGAAATCATCACAATTCCGATCGACTTAATCCACTTCGTCTATGATTCTTTCTCTCGTTCATCAGCATAAATTGGCCTCTTATCAATATCAGTCAAGCAAACAGCAATACTACCCCCTATCTATCCTTGGGGAACATAATACGTCCATCACATTGCTGCTTTCGCATGAGCATTATCAGTGAAATCGTATAAACTTCTCAGAAAACGTTTAATACGCTTGAACTATGTCTGTGTAGGTAATACGTTAATGAGGGAACAATTTTCCGCTTACACCAGTCATTTCCCATACAACATAGGGAATCGTACACCCCCGTGATACCTCTGTTTCTGTGACTGGTAAGGTTACACTCATGTCACAAAGGAGCTGGTTGGTTGGCAATCATACAATGCAACATTGGTGGCACTGCCATGCCTGTTTTGCGTTTGTGCATTACTGCGAGCCATGCTGAATTATAAATTAATTTTAACACGCCGGGAAAATTCCAAAGTAATGGACCAACCGCATTGATTGAATTAATATTGTTGTACACTTAACAGTAGCGGGTGAATCCGTGTAATCCGATTCTGTTTGTTTAGTGTAATCGATTTTTTTGTGAATTAACCGCAACCAGCGCTTATGTTATTGCGCTTGTGTGTAACTGAACGTCGACCACCAATGGACATTTTGTGCTTCAAGCAACTTCTATAATTGATGCGTAGGGATTTCATTTCCTTTCGATTCACTGAAAATAACAAAAGTATGTTACAAAGTTGACTCAAATATTCGTGAGAGATAATTTAAAGTTGTTTGAACAGAAAGAATATTCAAAACCTATCTACTTTGATAAGCCTCAAATGAGTAAGGACGTAAGCTTAATCTAGGTACTTATCCGTGCATTCTTCTGAAACAGCACTATACACGTCAAGTAGAAGGTCTGGTCATTGCAACAGTTATTTATGTAAATTCAATCTATTCAATTAAAAGTAACTTCAGAGATGTGAGTATCTGGCTGTCGGTCGATATTTTCAGCTTTGAAAAAGTCATTCGATGCTAGTTTGCGCTCGATGTTTCTATACTCATTGATATACCATCTACTATATTTGCAGCGCTATAACGTTTTTATATCAAAATCACTTAGGGTGGGACTGCAGTATCTGAAGTTACATTTCTGTAAATATCTATTGTTGCGAATATCTATTAATGGTGATATGATTGAATACACTTAAATATGCAGTTTTTGAAATTTTTTGTTCAGGATAATCTAGTCTTTGTTATTTCAA
Organism: Urechis unicinctus; assembly: GCA_034190875.2. Classification (NCBI taxonomy): domain Eukaryota; kingdom Metazoa; phylum Annelida; class Polychaeta; order Xenopneusta; family Urechidae; genus Urechis; species Urechis unicinctus. The sequence continues at coordinate 78,794,000 of CM067350.1, read as the reverse complement.
AACTGCGTTCCATCTGCATAAATGGAAATGCAGTTTGTGTCGTAACTATTTGACAGAGGGATGTGAAGCCAGTCCATATTACCATCATGTCGCAACCAAACAAGAACGTGATGTGACAACATTCTACGCCGCTAATGCATCAGAAATTCTTAATATCGTTAATGCATGCATATCTTAGCAAGACAATTATGTACATAAACAAGCGATGTATCTACAGGCTTATTGACCTTGAAAGGCTTCTGATAGTGATAATGCGGTTCTCTTGTGAGTTTGGACACAATAATAAATGCATCAGAATGTTCCTCTTTCCTCACCAACCTTAGCGCTGTAAATGTGACAAATGCGAGATGTACGTCATATCACACAAACAAGTCGCGACACCACGCACGCAACCCCTTTGAGAGGTATCCGGTTTGCTATCTGCGTTGTTATTTCGTTACGTTATGATAAAGAATCAACCAGTTCAAACATAATCCGGGTCCATGTAGGGTTGGATGGAGTAGAGACACTCGGTGTAATGATGCTCAATGCTGTCATGTCCTTATATTTCGTAACGATTCTATTGTTATTACAAAAACGTGTCGAGTACTCTATCTGAATGATTTTTATTATAATTTAATAGTCTAGCTATTCTTGAAGCTTAGCCTCCAACAATATGGCCAAATTTGAGTTTCCAATAAATAAAAGGAAATGGAAAGTTGCTTTGCTGGAAATGACGAGATCCGTGCCATCGGATGGAATTCATGCTGATCCTGACCTTTTATTAAAGCACATGAACTCTTCGTCCCCGCAATAGCAAAAACCGATATACGTGTTCACGCTATCTAGACCATACTACAGCCCGATTGAATGCAGACGAAAGAAGAAGCACACTTTGTTAGCGTTTGTCCATAAGAGTACTAGATGCCATAGCATTCAGTTCAGGAGCCGGTATGTCTGCATCAAAGTGCAGCTTTTAGATCAATGAATGATGTGTGGTCCTTCACAGACATTAGTTGATGTACTGACTCACTGTTACAAACATGTAATTGAAGTGCTCTATGGGGTCTTTGCACAAGCTGGTTCCCAGTTTTTTGGGGGCAATTTAGAAGCACATTATCATTGGCCATACAATGACAATGCGTGCATCATCCATAAAAAAACGATGGCATACCCTGGTGAAACATTTCATCTGCACTATATGAAGGGCCCGGGAAAATCGTCAATGATTGAATGAGTGAGGATTTATGAACAACCGACGTGGTAGTCTGGCAGTCGGCAGCAAATTATTGCTGGCATAAAAAAGACAATGGTGTTTCGTAGCATCTTATCATCTCTAATTTAACATAAATATGGTAACGTTCCGAACCGTTAGAGGCACACTAGGTCAGGAAGACTGCCAGAAATCTTGCAGTCGACTTTTGTTCGGTGCATTGATATCCTATTTTATTACAATGCGTAGTGCAATATTAATCTTCATTTCATCGAGTGCCATGTTGTATGATTAATACTGTGATTTATACTATTATCGTCGGCTGTATATTAAGGTACGGCACTAACCAACAAGTCGATATTATGTGCATAAAAATCCGGCAAAAGAACATTATGCTGTATCAGAATTGATGCTAGACTGCTACAATGGAAGTAATATCAGATTTTATACATGAACTCGGGGGTGATGACAGTTTGATGACCCCTATATTCTAGTTGGAAACTCGTCACATATATATATATATATATATATATATATATATATATATATATATATATATATATATATATATATATATATATATATATATATATATATATATATATATATATATATATATGTATATATATATCAAAGACTACTTAACAGAGCATGGCATTTGATATAGATTCTTGTGTCAGGATGCATATAAGCACAGTCCATTTTCCAATTGGTAATAATAAGACCTAAGCGCATTGTCGGTGCGCATGTGCTATTGCAATAGCATAACAAAGTCCAGGAGTTCGTATCCCGTCACGCTAGAATATATTGGATACCTATCTACTGATGCAATGCAATGTCAATGAAATATTTGCACGCAAAACCGTTACAACTGGGCTACATTTTGACAAAGTCATTTTGTCGACATATAAATCGCATGTTTACGTACGGAATGGCAAGGTGCATTGTTCGGTTAAATACGATACAGCAGCATTTAACGAAAGAGCTCGTACGACAGTGATGCAGGCAAATGAATGGTAAAATCCGATTACTGAGTAACAAGCTGTTCGCAAACCTTCATCGTACATATGACGCCCACTTGTTCCTTATCCACATACCTAAACATCTGCAGCTGTAACGATTCAAGCGGAGTGTAATTTAAGCAGATCAGGGCAGCATTTAGGAGTGTTGCTTGGTCAACTTAATGACAATCAGACTCAGCACAGCATGTCTTGTAGATAACCTAAGCTATGCTGATCGGCGGTTGGAATACGTGCCATGCATCTAACCGTTTAAACTATTCTTACCTTTCGCTGTTAACATTTGGTCTTTACGGTACGTATAGGTTCATTGTGTATAAACACCTAGTGATATAGTAACGTCGGCAAATAACGTTTGGTACTGGTTTCTTTACACATATGTAGTCGTTCTCAATTAAACATTTGTGTCAAATGGGAATAACAGATAAGTCTACCCTTCATAAATCTGCATAATTGTCGGAGAGATCCAAAGATTTAATTCCTTTGAAATGCTACACGTTTCTGAAATATTGTTATTAACTAATGTTTATCATTGCTCTCCTCAGCCTGGATCAGTTGTCGCACTAGGTGCTTACTGATCTGAGTGATTTTTCCCAACTCGGACTAGGTGCTCTAATACGAACTGGGTGCTTCTTGTTTATTATTCATAGCAAAATAGTGACTTGATGATTTATCATTTGAACAGAACAAAACAATTATATTAAAAGCTAACTATATTCAACAAAGCTTCCTCTCTCTCTCTCTCTCTCTCTCTCTCTCTCTCTCTCTCTCTCTCTCTCTCTCCTCTCTCTCTCTCTCTCTCTCTCCCTCTCTCTCTCTCTCTCTCTCTCTCTCTCTCTCTCTCTCTCTCTCTCTCTCTCTCTCTCTCTCTCTCTCTCTCTCTCTCTCTCTCTCTCTCTCTCTCTCTCTCTCCCTCTCTCTGTACCGATAGTATACAATGATAGAGAAGAAATATATAAGGGAGTCAGTGTCTTATTTGATTCAGCAGTGAGCGAGTATTGCGCATCCTAGTTCATTCTAACATATTGATTTGTGTTTGTTAAATGGTAGAACAGTCTCGCTCAGGACCGGTCACTTAGATCCATTCCGAAGATCATTCATGTATATTGGTACATACTTCGCACAAATCCATTTTACCGTCTAGACAGTTGAATTATATCAACTGATCAGCGAAACAATTTGGTCATCTTCGTGAATTTGCTTAGATCAACACATCGGAGCTCAAATGTTCCTCGAGTTTTCTCACCTGATGTTCTGTCTGCGTTTTTCCATGGCGCCTTTCCTCTTAATATTCTCTTGCATCTCTATCCGTGGCTTGAACCAGCCAGACAAAACACTATATCAATTATGTCGTAATCTGCATTGTCAAACAACGACACAAGTGCTTTGACACCTGACAACTACATCACAATTAGAGTACCTCTCTTAGGACTTTATCATTCTATACGGCGCCATGTTGAATGCGTAATGTTTGACGTCAAAACCAATGTAGACAGGGATCTATTTATTGAGCAAAATCAATCACGATAGATGTGAGGGCAGGATTGTAGCATCTACATTTTGATTGGCTCGATTGATGCACCGTACGTTCAGATGAGCGCCAATGAGAGAGTAGCGTTTCCAGGTAACAGGTAGGATAGGGAAGGGGGAGTTGATCTTACCAATGAGTAAGCCACGGGAGTTGCATTGGCACAAGGCGTTTATTGAGACCGCGATAAGTCACTAAGCCCAATTACCGACTGAACACACGCACACAATCTGCATGCGATGGTTATTAATGCTACCCGAAAGCCAATTATTGCAAGAGATCAGTTTTGCATTCAGCTAATGATAAGATAATGATTGCCATGTACAATTAGCAAAATTCATCGTATCCTGCCTCTGCCCATCTTTTGTAAGTTATGATCCACACAATATTGGTATTGTAGAGGCAGTATTAACTGATGGTTTACGATATTTTTGCATGACAATTACGTTATGCAAAGCTGAGCTGTTATATCGATGCCATAAGCCACGGTCGGTAGAAATTTAATGTCGTAAATAAACCCCTTACGTAAATAAACGAGGACGGCCTGCTGTGACAACCATCATTACTTAGCTAACAAGAAGAAATGATACACTGATAACGCAATAATGCAATTATATATTTCTTATTTCGCTTGAGGAAATGGTCCTTCTTCTTATATGTAAACGTTGGTCAAAGATTAACGGAAAGTTTTGCCTGGAATTATTGCTATTTAATAAGCTTGTGTTTGTTTATAACAATTCAATTAATTCTCTTTCAACATTCAAAATACGTTTATAAGACAATCACATATCTAAACAGGAAATAAGCAATTATCATATTGTCATTTCACCAATACCAGTCTTAGAAGAAGCTATTGCCTTGTCTTTGGTGATAAACAATGCAGCATGCAGTCAACTGGAAGTGAATCTCAGCTTACATCACATAGCCTGCTGTTCAAAGAGTGTAAACTGCGATATGAAACACAGCTTTCAACATTACGGTAATGAAAGTGATGGATGATGGTGATTGTCTTGCTTAATAATCTCCTGATGTTGTCTCTGCTGCTTGCATCTAAGCTCTGCATCTTATCGCAAAGAGGAGACATGGACTGGCGACCACATAAAGTAAAGATAGATGGTAAAGCTGCCTTTCATTCGATAATCAGTTACCAGTGCTGTAAACATACTTACGTCAGATGTTGGATTACCCATCCACGGCCATTAAAATACAAAGGGTAATTTAATGGCTGTTTTGGAGGCATATAACGTTGTGACTGGAGCTTCGTATGGAACTCAAAGAATAATGATTTATAATGACAAAATAAATTGGGTTATTACTTTCGGGTACCATTATTGGATCCTTCAAGAGGTCCTCCGTGCATTGGTCTTATGAGTAATTGATTCAGTTTTGCGACTCATCCATGACAATAAGCATCCGATTTCGCCGCACGCTTCCGTAACTAGTTCCACGTTTTCGGCCATCTCTGTAATCGCATAAGCCTCGGCAATAATCCTTGCTATTATTTGCCTGTATAGAGGTATAATGATGTTGGCCGCTCTGCCAACATCCAAGACGTGCAATGTCCATCAGAAAGGATGGTTTAACCTGGGAACATCTGCTTGATTGATAACTGTGGAGAGCACAGTAGTGTTTGGTTCGATTAGACAATCGCTCATCGATGTCGACACAAAACAACGTATGGATGAACAGCCGTGTGAAGGGATAACTATGAGGTTTGGCCCATTGGGCTATGCATGCTAGAGCGAGGATGAGGAGAATGTGCACATGCACGGCTGACAGTTAATTGATGTAATATTGTCAAATACGGATAAATGTTCTACACACATTATTATTTCTACCATTTGGATCAAAGTATATATGGCTTCAAAAACTTATTTTATTAACAGATGGTAAGATGTAAAGATTTAATGCCGCCATAAAAGCATTCATTATCATATTTCCTGAAACTCAATTAATAAAAGACTTACAACGAACAACTTGGAATAAAAATTACGAACGAACAACTTGGAATATATACACATACATAAATATATATAAATATATACATTTATGTATATTATATATATATATATATATATATATATATATATATATATATATATATATATATATTAATATATATATACATATATATATATATATACATACATATATATATATATATATATATATATATATATATATATATATATATATATATATATATATATATATATATATATATATATATATATATATATATATATATATATATATATATATATATATAAACGCACACACACACATGGATACACACAGTTAATAGTCGGCATTCTGGTCGATCATCGATTCAACAAACGCCAATAACGTCACGTGCCCACACTCGCAGCGTCATATTGTTGATACTCAATCCAACGAACATTCAAGATGCTGGAACAGGAACATTCAAAAAGAGTCTACACACCAGCACATAATATAATGACCCAATTGAGTCTTATCTATTCTACGTAATGGTATACTTGGTTTGTTACAATAACAATCAACCTACAGCCGTTTGCATTCAAATGGTGGAAAAGTGCAATTCTAAAATGAAGCGCTTAAATTATTTTTAATAAAAGAAAACGTAAGGCATCCTGGTTTGGCGTTTTGATCCGATTATGCCTCGGCTCATGCTAAGGCAGCCCTAATTCTAAGGTGCTCTAGGTCGGCCTCGCGTAGGTCGGATTAGGTTTCCTCGGAAGCTTATAGGTATTATTGATAACAGTACTGCTATTTGACGATCTATTATCTACACAAAATACAAGGGTTTTATTATCAGCTATCTATTCCTACAAACCTTACCGCTCTCCTACTATGCTCAGCAATAAAGACGACGTAGATAGGGAGTCAATGTCATATTTGTGCCAAAAACGATACACAGCTCATTTGCAAATTCTAGATAATTTCAATACATTGCTCTAGTTGTAATAATGGCCACAAGGAGCACAAATAGCAATACCACAGAACATCTATGCTCGAAAACCTACAATCGATGCAGCACCATCAGTGTATAACCACCTAGTTATTATCTCCACGCACTGTACCATCTCAACAACAGCTTCATATCAAATTAATGCGGACAAAGTACATTCCATAATAATGCCAGCTGTGGGTTTTATTGTGGCTGTGTATCACTCCACAGCAGGGTTACCGCAATCTGGTACGATCGCCTAACAATTGGTGTGTCTAGACGAGAGATCGTTATAAAATGTAGATAGGCATGTCGCTGCATCATACCAATGGCCGATTAATTCATAGTCATCCGCTATTTGAACGTACAGTGGAACTGATGCATTTTTGGGGGGATTACCGGATCTGCTCAGTCGTTGGTACCGCATTTCATTTGTACCACAGATACCTATTATACAATCTCTCACAGTTTGACATTTTGACCACAACACCTACTTCACCATTAAACTATAGAGTAATCAGAATCATTAACGTTTGTATATGCATACAATGATTCGTAAATGTGCATGGCTAATTAATCGTTTCCGATCAAATATGTTCAGAGTATTTGCCATCTAAAGTTTAAAGCTATGGCGCGGTTTAGTGTAGCCATAACAGCCAGCAATCATCAGATTGGAACTGCGCTTTGCTTTACGTCATCGCTTACCATATGAGTCAAGTATCATCGTGCATAAAAATGTTGTTCGCATTTTGCTGATTCCCGAGGATCATTGGTCTGCGAATTTCCAGTGCCATAACTGTTATCTGAAATTGCTTGACATAACAGTTCAAACCGTATTAGGTGTTTTTGTATGCAAATGGTTATTGCAATCAATTGCTGCTATTTGTCATGGAGTGCTTTCAGCGTCATGCAATTTGGTCAGCATGGTACAATGGCCGTTCTGCTTGTGAACACATACTCAGCGGTAACTGTCTGATGAATCGATTGGCTGCACGCCGCCGGATACTGGGCACCAGTGTCAAATCGATGTCATCAACGAAGTCTTAAATGTTGTGCCTCGTATGTCAACAAAAATGGGCCTCTTGTCGTCTGTTTTCGGGCCATCAGAAGGACTGCATACTTTTTATCCTTGGAGAACATTGAGCAGCAATGCCATTTCCTTTTATCGATTGAACATTATTACTTCGGCAATAATAGCTTATAACCCTCCTGCTGACATGACGTATCATGCAACACAATAGTACAGCTACTATTAACGCTTCTTTGATTCTGAGTCGGCCACTCTATGGATCTCGTGAATCATCCAACCAGCAGTGACGATAAACGCGAAAGTTATTTGCCATAAGAAACATTTTTTTGTAGCCGTACATCGACTTATCATCAATCTGTAAAATCGGCCTTATAAGGTGTGGTGATCAATAAGAATAAAAGCAGAGGAACTGGGCCCAATGGAATGAATCTATCATCCTAACGAGTAAGTGAACAGTTGGGACCTTGCCTGCTTCTTTGATACATTACATTGGCTATAAGCCTAGGATGGTATAATAAGACCACTCCAAGACACAAAAACCAAGGTACCGCCTGAATATAGACGACGTCATTATGATTAATCGGCCACAGATGATATCCGAAGCCGAGTATTTGCAGGATACCAGCTCTGCATCATGCTACAACTCAACTGATGATTTGTATGTGATATTACAGTAATCTGTGTGAATTCGGGGCCATAAAACAGAAAATATTGTAGATGCAGCGATTAACTGTTGGTTAATGTTCTTTTAATGTGGCAATTGCAACATTCAATGCTAAGCTGCTATAAAATAGGCTTTGATTGAATGTAACCGTTACGCACTAGCAGATTGATTTGACAGCCATTATAACGAAGCACAAAATCATCCACAAATGAATTAAACAAGCAAGTCGATTCCCTTGCTTGCTGGAGGCCACGGGCCGCATTCTAGAATATCTGCGCGAGACAGAGAGTGATATGAGCACACTTAGTGAAAATTCGGTGAGATGTTTAGCTTGTGTTGGCATATCATGGTTTATTTCATACGTCATGAAAGCTTCCTAAATGTGCCAGTTCGCTATATAATTGCTTTCTACCACATGGTTCAAGGGAAGAGTATAATGGTCGTATCACATTGAATCGGGATTTTCACTGTTATACGGTGGTCGTGAAAACCTAATAACGATATCGTCATTATTTGAAAGAGACGCCCGACAAACGCACGAGTTAGATCCTCCTACAACAATATACAGAGCGCAGCATTACGTCGCATTTTGATGACCAGGAAAAATTCATAACATAATTATGTATACAGTGCTTTTAATAATGCCCTAATTAGAATAAATGTTATACAAACCATCTCAAGACCAAGTGAAGCTCATCTGCCAGTATGTCTTTCCTGTAGCTGTTCGGGTAACAGGTCGATAATAGAGTACAACGTTGGGTTTGCTTGTAAAAAGCACTGGGGGCATTTTGCCATCTCAATCACGTGAACGATACACACTCTTAGGGACAAACATATCACAACTGTGCTTGTGGGTTTGACTGCAGTCTACAACTACGGAAAAATTACTCTATGTAATAAACTTAACACAAGATATGCCTTGAATACCACGTTTCTCAGACATTTATCATAACTCTGTAGCAACTACACCCTTAATCCCACCGATTGGTGTACCAAAGGTGCCGTTGTGTTAATAGACGGACATTGCAAGAACAATAAACTTAACACATCCACCAGGGTTCGACAACCGCTCAGCCTGTGCGCGAATTCTCAGCACTAGATGTCTGGTGAATTAGCTGGACGCAGCTGGGTACCAGGCCGTTATTCGATGCATGTGCTCGATCAATATCATATATTGTATACATTAACCTCTCCCTATTCTTTAACCTCTCCCTATTTGTCAAGCCTAGCTCGATCAGCAGCAAAAATGCACCTTTTGTATGCTTTAAGGGGACCGCGAAACAACCATAGCAGTGTTATTTGTAAAGAGATGACAGTGCAGATCTTTCCCGCTTCCCGGTTTAATCCACTTTGTTTTACCTCTGTGATGATACTGCAATGGGTAGATAATTTCCTTCATTTACTGTTAATCGTTTAAGTAACTTCAGTTACAGTAACCTATCACATAGCATACAAAGGCCGTACCCACGAGACAACTTTGTGTCTAGGTTGATAATTTTGACGTAAGGTTGCTGAAAGTCCCAGACATAACTGTTACGGCTAGATTGAAGGAATAGTGGTGTATCATTTTCTGTGATATTTAACTAAATTGCGTGTTGATTGCACAGCGGATGGTAAATTTCCAAGCTCTGTGGAATCTGGTACTGGTGTTCTCCGAATTTAGGGATGTGATTTGTGCAACTCGATTAGAACTGCGAGCCAGCCGCCTGCCCCCGATGAAGTATCTGTGTGGACGCTTGTGATATCAATTCACAATGGAATGAGTTATGCCAATACTGTACTCGTTGTGAGGTCAAAGTGATGTTATTTTCTATTACCTATTGGATGCTGTATTCATCTGTCCAGCTAATTAGTTGTGGGTTTGGACGGCAATTTAATCATTTACATAACTCAACAAAACGTCAACAGCATGACACAAGGCGCCATCTTTGACGCACCAGTACCGGGAGCCGTTCGAATGTTAAATGAGATGGCAGCGTTAAGTAACGTGAGTACCTGAAAGAGGCTCAGGTATTCAATGCTTTGGGATATTCCAGAGCAGTCCCACAACCGCAACGAGTTGACTATGAATTAATTCACTTTTGGGGTAGTAGTACCCGGAAGCTATTCGGACATTTCAATCACGTCATATTCATACAATAGCAAGTTTCAGATATATTCTGCCCCTTGCGATGACCGGTATGTGTGCGAGGGCACCGGCTAGCGTGTTACAAAATTCGGATGTCCTATTATTCCCAACTACAATGAAATGTTGGCGTTGTGTGAAAGCAGCACAGTCATTGTCCTTCGTTAACGTAATGGTAATAGTATGACATTTTGTTTTACACTTATAGCATATCGACAACTTAATGAGTGAGCTGCTCTGTCTTGGCTTATACGATATCAAATAACTCCAACACAAATAGTTTGGTTTATCCGAATGCATGGGAAACTAATCTGTACCGGAATATAGTTCCCATCCAAAACGGTGGATGATTAGTCTTCTTCTGTGTCACTGCTCCTAGTTACGTCAGTTAAACGTTTCATACAATATCAATTTGACAACATGGCGCTTCACAACAATTAAAACCATTGGACTAGAGTCACAGCTGCAGTCACGGTACTACAATCACTACCTACCAGATGCAGCGTTAAGCACCTGTGAGCATATATTAGAGGCTGCGTGCAGACTGGTTGAATTGGAATCTTTTTCGACGTCAGTATATGTAAGAAACGCTTATTTGGCATCACAAAGGCACGATGATAATAAGCGCACTCTGACCAGCCCAGGCGCGTATCATCCCTCCTGAAGGATGGCGGTACCTATAGATGGCATTTTGTCTCAACACATGATAACCTTATAAAGCTGGTGGTCCTGGTTCGCGCAGTCAGACAGTATGAACAGCGCAGCCGGTCGATGGGCAGCGCATATCCAAAAATGTCATGCAAACTCTTAACGGCAAAAATACAGAGGCTATTTGAATGTGCTTCGTTTTGGGTTTTTTACAAGGGTCAAAGGGAGGTAGGGGGTAAGGAGGGATGCAATACCATTTCCTTGTGTTTGTACATCCGGGATAAATTCCCACAATTGTCAGCAGCAGTATTGATTCAGAGCGGAAAGTGAAATCTATCGGCAACACGTATTCAGAATTGAAATTCGACTGCCGTTATCTCGTGTATCTATGCAGGCACTTTGCTGTCATGAGTTAGAACTTTCGTTTGATATGGATATTTTGTAGCCGCTGATTGATAATGAGAACGCTTCTACATGAACGCGATTCTCTAACGGTAAACAGGCTTAACGACAACTTGTTTCACAGGCCTCAATTTCGTCTTCGTTTCTTTATGCTATCATGTGGTATATATGAGTGCCACGCAGGGATGAAGAGAGGCGAGATGCTGAAGGAGGTTGTACATGAAACTGGAGACCACCAAAAGTCACACTAGTCAAGAGACGCATAACAAATGGGCAACCTTTTTATAGGGGCTAGCCAACAGCTACAAGAACCTTATAAAAACGTTAAGGCTTCTTCAAAACCTGAAACGCGTCACTAGTAGGTGGGAATTCGCTCCTGATATGGTCACACTACTCCTTGAACAGTAAGTCCGTGTTCTTCTATGAATTTAAGACACTCCACAAAGCGCAGCTACCAGCACGTTTGTTATTGCGAATATGCGTCACTGAACAGTAATCTCTGAATCGAAATCTCGGTTAATGCCAGCAAGAATTGCGGAAAATATGTATTGGAGGTGATTGAATTGAATTCGCTACATGTATCTTACCCACATGATAACTGTCGTGACAGCATGTTATGTAGCTGAGGTATCTCAACCGTGTGATGACGTGATATTACAGCATTCTATGCCGCCAAATATATCCCTTTCTCGTGATGACGTGTTGCGACATCATTCTTTGTAGCTTATGTATCTCATCCGTGTGATAACGTGATATGTCATCTTTATATGCCACCAATGTTTCTTGCCCTCATGATAACGTGGTGTGACTACATTTTGTGTAGCTGAGGTATCTTACCCGTGTGACAACATGATAAGACAGCATTTTTTGCCACCAATGTGTCACAACTATTTTATAGAGAGATGTGGAACCAGTATATGTCTCCACCACTCAATGACGTCACGTGACAGCATTCTATGCCGCCGATGATCTCACGGTTTGATCCATCTTACAGAATTATTCACACCTTCATCAGTCAACAGCGTCAATATTGCCAATGCATCCATATCTTAAAGGGCCTATCGCACGGTTATAGGTACTTCGCTGAAATCAATTCATAATGAGATCAATAAACTCAAACCGGTCCAATAACCGTCGGATCTGATCAGTTAAGGCCAAAATTTGATAAAATGTCAGTTCAAAGTAGCGCGCCCGACAAAACGCTTCGGCAGCCATTATCTAGGTCAACCATGCGTGTGACGTCAGGTAAGGGAGGCCGTTCTCAGAGACGCACGGAGTTCCTCGTTGTTTACATTTTCGGAGTTCGTCTCTCGTTTTGGGGATTATATATCGTTTTTAGCCATCTTGTGATCGCCTGAACACGATGGTTAATCGTTGTTGTGTTAGGCGCTGCTCGCGTACCAGTCCGGACGGCGTGAGCTTGTTCAGGTTTCCTCAAAAGGACGATTTAAAAAAAAAACATGGATTGGCCAGGTACTACGATCGCGAGACAAATGGCCGGGCTCGGGCAAGTACTCTTTTGTGTGCTCGGTTCATTTCACCCAGGAATGTTTTGAGGAGGCACCGAAACTCAGAGAAGAGCTTGGTTGGATACGACAATGTAAGCGGGTTTTGAAGGAAGCTGCTGCGCCTACTCTTTTTGCGAAGGACTCTGCTGTCAAGCAAGCAAGAAATGATGGTGAGGCAAGTAAACCCCTCCCACCCCAGCCCAAGAAAAGCAGACCTGCCTTTATATATAGAGAGAAGCAGAGGGTGAGACTCGATGACTTTCTTGTTGCATTAGTATTGAATAAATAGTCCATTATCTTGTTAAGAGGGTACAATACATTTCGACCATACAACAAATTCATGGATCTATATAAATATAATAATTCTGAAGATTGATTTAGCTGATGCCTTCCATGAAGGCAAGGAGTGGGTGTGGCCACTGAACAGCTATCATGCATGTAATGTTGAATAGACACTATGTGTTTGTTTGCTTTGTGCATAAATTCTATCCCAGCTGATTAGTGCCTTCTTTGGTATACAGATTTTGGAAGCAGCTATGGCTGAAAATGTCACTGGATGTTCAAGGGGTGCCTGTCAGATAGCTGAACCTGAACCAATTCCTAGCAACAAAGGCAACATTTGGTGAATATCTTTACTGATATGTAAAATGTAAACAACAACAGATTCAATAACCATGGGGATATAAGGTAATAAGCGACAGTCTGGTGTGGAAGCTGGTGAGCTAACCCTGCCCAAGACACAAGCACCACCTCCTATGTGTGCAGATGCGGTGAGACCAGATCCACCACAAGCCATGGAGGCACATCAGAGTAGGTTCCGCATGAATCGAGACAAGTCTTAAGTAAGTGGAGGGTAGAGGAATCCTTGATAGTCTGGTGCTGGGGAGTTATCTGGTATTGTTGTAACAGCGAGGCTGGTAACGGAACTCTGATCTTTTGTCCAAGATGCCCCCAGCACCAGCGAAGAAACTGTATGCAGTATATATGTAACGTCTGTAAAATAACCATGTGACATTGTTGATTTATCCATGCTCAAATGTTTATGGCCATACCAGTATAATAAGTATAATTAAATCATAAATAATGACTGCTGGCCTTCGTACAGATTTATGTGTAAATAATTGAAAACATTGTCATCTTTGTACATCATTATCTGACATGTGCCTGTGCTGTTGTCTGTAGGAGAAATATCCCACTTGCAAGGCCCAATGGTTCAAACAGATTGGGCTGAAACCAGGATGCTGGGTTATGCAACCAATGGGAATGGGGCTGTTCTCTATGGAGGTCATGACTCGAGGAATCTTCACACAGCACATAGATTCTTCCACCTCTTCCATTGGTTGACAGCAGCCACACAAACACCTGTAACATGATGTAATGATGGGAATATTAATGTATGTAATAAAGAATGACATATTGTATGGCAAATGTTTAGCCTCTGCATTCATAGAAACTCTGATGTAACATTGACCAAGATGATAATATAATACCACAATCTTAACCTCCTAAAGTCCAGTCATACATTCATTTATGGGCTAACTGACAATCCTATGAGAAAACAGCTGTGGTACTTGCTCTCCTATATATATTCTACCTGAGAATAAATCTACATAAACTTTTAAAAATATTGTAATCAGCCTTTGACAAGGCCTACCTCAAAGAGGATCTCTATTTATTAACAGCAGCTAGTCCGAAAGTTGTTTGTTTGCAATTCGTGTGGAGGAGCATTTACATTTACATGGTACAACTTTGTTAACATGAACCCTTGCTACCACTTGATTAGATAAAAACGTTGTAGTATCTCATGTCTGCTGTCTGATATGGAAGAATTATTTGCTGCAAAGCTCTGTTATATACAGTTAGGAAAAGAGGTTACATATTTTGTTGGGGAAATTCATGGATTAACTTCGATTATACGATGAACTGGTGCACAAGTACGATCAGACATAGCTTACCAAGCATTGTTCTGTAGCAGTCCTATGTCCTGGGCAGGATGACCTGCGTGAAACCCAGACGCAGCAGTAACATCGACAGTGTCTGTTTTCTCTTCGTCGGAGACGTCGGATTCGCTCATTTCTGGTTCGAATCTGTAAGGCAAAACTTGCTCTGCCGAAGCAATGACCTGTTCCATACCGTCGCTCTCCTGAAGTGATGAAATAACGAAATTTCCAGCAGCCATTTCTCGCTAATCGTAGTGCAGATTGCGCCTCGCAACAAAAACATTCCCGGACCTGACATCACGAGGAGGCGATGAATTATTCATGAGCTTGTCGGCTCGATACGCCGAATTCATCTTTAAAGTCGAATTTCGATCAGAAAGCGCGCACTTAGACAATTGACACATAGACAGAATAGGTACTTCTGGGCTATATTTCCGTTATCTGGCGAAAGAAAAAAGTAGCACACTGTGTTAGCGTTTTACCATGGAAATTGTCGAAGCCATAGCATTCAGGTACCAGTATCTATATATAATCAGATGATGCTTTTACTATTTGCAGACATAATTTGGTTTTGAGACTTGCAAATTTGCAAGTGACTGCATCGCTCTAGGGGAGCTTCGCAAAGACTAGTTTTATGTTTTGGTTGCTATGGATATGTTTGCAGTTCCCATAGCAATAACGTTTCTAATAGATTCTGTTTCACGGGCGATATAGAAGCCCTTAACAATTGGCCGCACTCCGATGCTTGTATCATCCGTAAAACAAGATGGCGCACCCTAGAGTCGGCATTTCATCTACGTGCATAATAGCCATATGAGGGCGTTGGAGGGCTATATGAACAACCGACGTGGAAGACTAGCAGTTGGCAGAGAATTATTGCTTACAAAACAAATACATGGGTCTGTGCACAATATCATCGCCAAACCCGTTACAGGCACACTAGGCCCGGCAGGCTGCTATCTTGCAGTTGACTTGCTGGGTGAGCATCATGCATTTGTAAATTATATTCATTGCAATACTGCATTTCTATTGTAAAGGTATAGTGCATGATGTTTCCTAATTTCTGCGAGTGCAATGTTTTGTGATTCATACCATTTTCGACAACTACCACCAACAGCAGCACACTCAGGAACAGCATTAACTAGCTAGTCGACATGATGTTTTTTCCACACGAGTATTGGCCAACTGTGGATTGAATACTTAACAAAGACCGCAATGCTGTATCAGCTCCAATGGCCTGGCCGCAATCTTAGTGGACTCCACCAAAGCAGTAGCAGCTTGAATGTTAAATAGAGCCTACAGGAAATAGTTCGACAACTGATACATGACTCCTTCGCTTGTCGCGCAAGAACCGAGGCAACACTGCTTCAGTAATATCTGATTTTATCGATAATGTCCACAGGAAACATGAACCCGACCCCATGACGGGCTGATTAAGTTTGATGACCCATTTATTCCATTTGGAAACTTGTCACATCTATATTTAAAGCAACTTGACAACCGAATATGGCGTTCGATATCACTTCGTGCGTCTGTAAGTATATAAGCGCAATCCTTGTTCCAATAGGTAATAGTAAGAGTCATTCATTTATTTGATACGTCAAGTCGCAAAATCACTGAAAGCCCAGGAGTTAGATATGGTTCTCACAAAAACGGGCATAGTTTCTCTGGTCGAGTGCCATGAATTCAATGGAGCGTAAAGTAAAGTAGAAGTATTTCTCATTATATAAGGAATACAATATAACGTTGGTTTCTATCAAAGACTGCAAAGCTATGCCACTGAAATATTCCCGTGCAGAACTACTGCAATGCGGGTGCATCCCCAAAGTGGACGGTGTTGCAAGGCGGAAATAACTTGGAACGCTGTTCATTGGTGCTGCTTGGCCAATTTAATGTCAATCAGACACAGCAGCACTTCCTTTTGATAACGTAAGCTCTGCTGATCGGCGTGTTGAGCGCGCCTTGATCATGTGCCATGCATCTGAACGATTAAGCTATTGATGCCTAGGTTACTTACGCGTTTAACATTTGCTCATTGCAATGGCATCCGCGTGTCCCGACGACTGCACATAAAGCGGCGATCGACATAATCATTGCACGTATGATCCCTTCAAGTCAGCTTACCACATGCCACATATTGAGTTGGAGCGGTATGGTGTGGAGTGTAGGCATAGCATTCAAGACAGTAATAATCGGTGTGCCTGATGCCAGCTATACATGACGTAGTTTACGGAATGATAATTCAAATTAGCAATCGATGAAGCATGCTTTACATGTAGACAAACGACTGCCAAAACAAGGCCTGCTCACACTGCTTCGATAAACAGTCGAGCAGCATTCGTGTATCAGTTGCAGGACAGTGGCTACTGCGAACATAATTAGAGTGATATGATACCCCGTTGGCCGTGTCAGGGGTCAAAATCAAAGTAACATAGAACCAATGATTTCTTTATGTGGGAGGCGTTGGAAAAGGTTCATTTGAATATCAGTCCTTGGTATTATCCTTTTTCGTGTAAATCATTCGTAATTGCGAGGTGCGCATGTGTTAACAAAGGGAAACACCCCTTCATACGTAGACCATGTGTTAAAGATCTTTGTATCTAAACATCGTCGCTGAGGATGTCTTTAACAAAGTTAACAAGTTCACATAAAGAACGCCAGTAATCTGTAACACACACTAATTCATTGCGCTTGCAAGGATTGCTAACATCGCTAGTATCTAATGGCAGTGATGTCAACTTTGACCTGTCGGAATGGAGTGGTGAATGACTAACGCGTTCGTGACCATGTCATAAGCACACGGAGCAGAACAAATATCATTACTGAGGAATGGCATCCGACATCAGGCTTGCGAGTGTCAAGCGACTAAATGTATATCAACTTGTTTCTTATGTGTAAATACATTTACCTGCTTGGATCTAAGTAGCCTGACATGGGTAACCGAGCCCCTGTGGCTAAAAGCTTGTAACACGCCATTTACTTCATAATTCCGCGTAAAGGATTACAAGAACTATTACCATACTAAGTACCTGCGGTGATGGCTTAAATTTATCAGGCATTGGAATTGCAATTTGGTCATCTATTCTAAGCCCATTTCGTCATTGAACTACGTGGCAGACCATTGCCATTGAATTTTAAGCGCATCAAATTAATTGGGCGTTTGCTTACCTCCATATGTGGCTTGCTTGAATTCGCCGACAATGGACTCGCCATCATTTCTGATTAATTCCGATAAGAATAGTTTGATCTGAAAAGCAACATCGTGACGCTGATTCACCACTCCTCATATAGATCATTGCCAATTAACTGAAATAATTAATTCATAGGGATTATCGTGCGTCATATGTGTTTCGTCGATTTCTCACGGATCTTTGGTCCGCACGTTGATGTGATCACCCTCAGACAGGTGAAATCATTTGACGTATCCTTCCCAAAGCAGCATCATCTCTGGCCAGTTATACCGCAATATAAGTGAAGAATGGACGCATTAGCGATGGAAGCACATTGGATTTCGTTTAGCTGTAATATCTCTCTGAAGCCATGCATCACATTAGTTAAACGCCTCATGGGTGTTTTAAAATGTCAATGGTGATACAATAACTGGCTGTTATTTGTCATAATGTTCTGTAATCGTAATGACGAGTGCCCGTCGGTGTTATGATGCTCGTTCATTACCATGACGCCATCCGGTGCTCACAATGGTTAAATTGCCATTCTTCTTGTGACGACATGATCACAGGTGTTCAATCGATATAATCATGATTTTTTTCCTCGTCCATCAGCATAAATGGGGCTCTTATCAATTTCAGTCGAACAAACAGCAATACTATCCCCTATCTATCATTTGGAAACACAATACGCCAATAATATTGCTCCTTTCGCTTGAGCATTGTCAGTAAAATCGTATAACCTTCTCGGAAAACGTTTAATACGCTTGAAGTATGTCTATGTAGGTTATACGTGGATGAGGGTACAATTTTCCGCTCACGCTTTTAACTTGTATGTACCCTGCCAGTCATTTCTAATACATCAAAAGGAATCTTACATCCCCGTGGTTCCTCTGTTTCTGTGACTGGTACGGTTACACTGAAGTCACAAAGGAGCTGGTTGATTGGCAATCACACAATGCAACATTGGTGGCACTGCCATGCATGTTTTGCGTTTGTGCATTATAGCGAGCCAGACTGAATTATAAATCAATTTCAATACGTCAGGAAAATTCCAAAGTAGTGTAGCAACCGCATTGATTGAATGAATATTGTTGTACACTGTTGCGGGTAAATTGTAACATTTTACTAAAGCAGCGCGTAATCCACTTCTGTTTGTTTAGTGTAATCGATTTTATTGTGAATTAACAGCAATGTTATTGCGATTGTGTGTAACTGGACGTCGACAACCAATTTACACTTTGTGCTACAAGCAACTTCTATAAATGACGCGTAGGGATTTCATTTCTTTCCGATTCACTGAAAATAACGAAAGTAGGTTTTAAAGTTTACTCAAATATTCGTGAGAGATAATTAGAAGTTGCTTTGATCAGAAAGAATATTCAAAACCTATCTACGTTGATAAGCCTCAAATGATGAAGGACGTAAGCTCATTCTAGCATTCTTCTGAAACAGCACTATACACGTCAAATAGAAGATATGGTCATTTGAATAGTTATTTATGTTAATTCAATCTATTCCATTGAAAGTAACTTATTGCGCAATGTTATAACCCAAAGAGGTGGCTAATAACTTCAGATCTGGCTGACATTTGATGTATCCAGCTTTGAAGAAGTCATTCGATGCTAGTTTGCGCTCGATATTACTTCTCTGATTGATGTATCGTGTACTGTTTTTTCAGCGCTATAAGGTGTTAAGAGCACAATCACCTCGGGTGGGACAGTGTTTTGTGAATTTACATTTCTGTTAATCCCGCAAGAATTGTGGCAAAAAACCTATTAATGGTGATGTGATTGAATACACTTAAATATGCAGCTTGTGAACTTCTTTGTTCAGGTAATTTAGTCTTCGTGATTCCAAAGCTGCATTCTATCCGCGTAAATTGAAATGATATTTTGCGCTGCTGCCGTCCATGATAAATGTACGTAGACTATAAGCACAATGTAACCGGTAGATTGGTTGCACAGCAGAGCGTACCATGAGGCTGAGGCACCCATCAGCATGACTTCGTGATATGCCAGCATCCCAGGCAGCTGATGTACCTCACCTGCGCCACAGCATGATATGACCGCATTCTATGTCGCTGATGTATTTGAACTATGTGCGGCGTGATTTAACCTCATTCGAAGCCACCAATGTATCTTGCCCGCATGATAACGTGATGTGACAACATTCTATGTCGCTTATGTGACGCAACTATTTGATAGAGGGATGTGAAGCCAATCTATATCACCACCGTGTCACGACCACATAAAAACATGATGTGACAACATTCTACGCCGCTAATGTGTCAGAAATTCTTAATAATGCTAATGCATGTATATCTTAGAAAGACAATTATGTACATAAACATGGCCATTTATTAGCAGGCTTATTGTCCTAATAAGAATATTGTCCTAATCAGAATATTCCCGTTTGTCACCAACCTTAGCGATGTAAATGTGACAAATGCGAGATTTACGTAGTACCACACAAACAACTCGCAACACCACGCACGCAACCCCTTGGAGTGGAATCCGGTTTGCTATCTGCGCTGTTATTCCGCTACGTTATTACAATGAATTAACTAGTTTAAACATTGATAATCAGGGTCGATGTAGGGTAGGATGGAGTAGAGACACCCGATGTAACGATGCTCAATACGGGCAGGTCCGTATATTTCGTTAGCATTCTAGTGTTATTACAACAATGTGTCGAGTGCTGTATTTGTATGATTTATATTATAATATTATAATCTAGCTATTCTGTAGGCTTAGTCTCGAGCAATACGGTCCTGTTTCAAATATATATAAGTAAATGGAAAGTTGCTTTACTGAAAATGACGACATCCATGTCCTCGGATTGACTTTATGTTTATCTTCACCTTTTAGTAAAGCGCATTAACTCTTCGTCCCCGCAAAAGCAAAACCCGATATAAACATTAACGCTATCTACATCATGCTGAAGCCCGATTGAACGCAGACGGAAGAAGGCTAAGTAATGCTGGTTTAAGTTTGCTTACTATTGCTCATAATTCGCAAAGCAAATCGATCAGCAGAAGCAATACATGCTGATGGTATCAATCTCAAGATCTCCTCAGTGTTTTAGTAGCTCCCCACTTTGGTTTTTATCTCTCGTGAAACATTGGCTGAGATGAAGAAGACTCCATCAATGTACACCATCCCCTCTTGATTTAGCAAATGATTCGCAGCGCATTTATAACAAAAAACGTGACTCATTTCTAGAGATAGTGCACATAAAGAAATCCAGCAATCTACAGCATAGACTTATTAATTTTTCTGTGTTCAATATTCACTTGCATCCATATCAGTCGCTTGAACCAGCTCGACAAAACAATATATCAATTATGTCGTAATCTGCATTGTCAAACAACGACACAATTGCTGTGACACATGACAACTACGTCACAATTAGCATACCTCTCTCAAGACTTTTTCATTCTATACGGCGGAATGGTGTGTGAGTAATGTTTGACGTTAAAACCAATGTAGAGACTGGTCTGCTGCAGCATCTACATAGTGCTGGTTCGATCGGTGTGACTGTAACGTACGTTCAGATGAGCGCCACCGAGATAACAAACAGCGCCAGGATCTAATGGCCCTCATATCAACTTGGACCAGACAGAATGGAGTGGTGAATGACTAACGCTTTCGTGACCATGTCATAAGCACACGGAGCACAATATTAATTACTTCTGTCTGATGTAAAATATCAGCACTGAGGAATGGGCATCCGGCATCAGGCTTGGGAGAGTCTAATGACTAAATGTATATATACGATTGTTACTTATGTGTAAATTCATTTACCTTCTTGGATCTCAGTAGCCTGACATCGTTTAACGAGCCCATGTGGATCAAAGCTTTAATAGAGCAAAATCCTCGAGTCATGTGCAACGAACGACTTGCCACTTTTACCGTGAAGATCTCAAGGTAACCTGAGAGTCTTCAAATGGGCGCAAAACAGTGAGCGGCGTATACGTGTTCATGGAAGAGGGTATAATAAACGCATGTTTCAATACGGTCTCGCTACTGCTGACTGATTCATTCTTGCTTGAAACTAGCTAACGTCTACCTCATGCAGATATCTAAGCCTTGTGGATGCTAGTAAACTGTATCGTCGTTCTGGGCTCCTAAACCAGCACTGTTACGGGTCTGTAGACATTTCTAGAGGCCCCAGACGCTGTCAATATATAATCACTGCGCTAACAATGTCTCTCTGTGATCTCGTAAACGCGCTTCGCCATGCCCGCTTTTACGATTCCCCAAGTATAACAGTGTAAGGGCGACTTTTTACCCCTGTAATGCATGCACTTTACGCAAATATAACCCGCTGGGAACTTTGAAGCTGCGCATCATACCGCTAACGGGACGCCAAACCCTGAAGACATCTTTATATCTCTATATTCATGGTACGATGATTGAGGTGTCTGGACGATATCATATGGACAATAGCTGTTGAAAATGACCTTTTTGTACAACTTGTCTTTACGTAAATAGCAGCCATTTTAGGCCAATTTTCCGTATGCTAGTTACGCTAAGTAATATAATGCTGGCTATACAGCAGTGAGTTTCATATGCAGTAAGAATATACCACAGGACCGTTCATGAATTTATCCTACTATATTCACAATGATCGTCAGAACCAAGACACCAGGAAACGTGAGAACAGCCCATTAAATGAATGTCTACACGCCATTTAGCCCATCATTCAACGTACAGGCTAACCAGCACAATTAACAAATAACCTGCGTAGATGGCTTAAATAGTTTTACTAAAGGTTGATTAGAGATTAGTTCAGGTCGAAATAAACTTTGAAGTATTCATCGGGCACGCGCATTGCTATTTGGCGTTTCATTCATTTTGAATTGTAATCACATCAACTTAATTCGGCGTTTGCTTACCGTCATATGTGGCTTGATAGAATTCGCATAATAGGACTTGCAAATATGCCTGTTTGATCAATCATTTCATTTCATTAATACTATTATAATCAGCAATTACATATCGGGTCTGTGCGATGCGTTTTTTCACCACATGCACTACACCACTACACGTATTAATGATTGCTAATGAACTGAAACACTTAATTCATTGGAATTATTGTGCGTCATATAATGATTTGTGGTCACTACCGCGGAGTATCTGAAGCTGTGCATCAAATTAGTTCTAGCCTCATTGGTGTTTTAAAATGTCAATGGCTATACAATAATTGGCAGTTATTTGTCATAATGTTCTGTAATCGTCGTGACGAGGGCCCGATCGATGTCGTTCATAGCTGTAATGCTTTCTCTCGTGAATCAGCAAAAAACGGGCATCTTGTCAATTAAATTTGAACAAAAGGCGCGACTGCATCCTGTCTATCCATCCTGTCTATCAATCCTGTCTATCCATCCTGTCTATCATTGGAGAACGCCAATAATATTTCTGATTTCGCTTGAACATTAAAATCGTATGACCTTCTTAGAAAACAGTTTAATATGCTTTCACTAGTTCTGGGCAGGTGATACTTCACTGAACAAATAATCTTCCGCTTACGATGTTAACTTGTTTATACTCTGCCTGTCATCTGTTATCGAACAAAAGGAATACTACACACCAATTGTACCTTTGTTTCTGTAATTGGTATGGGTACATGGGAGCGGGTTGACAAGCAGTCACACAATGCAACATTGGTTGCACTGGCACGCATCGTTTGCATTGAACTATTATTAAATTGTAACATGCCAGGAAAATTCCAAAGTTGTGTGAACGTTACTGTACACTGAACTGTTGTGTGTAAATTTTAATATTTGACTTAAGTTATGTGTAATCCTTTTACATTCGTTTAGTATAATCGGTTGTGGTGTGAATTAGCATCGTATAAATCTCCCTCTAAATGAACAGACTGTTATTCATACAGGAAACATGTGGCGGCATAATATTCTGCTACAACAGAGCATTATGTACTTGTTAACCTTTGTGATAGTGTTGTGTAGCCTGGGCATCTCAACAAAGCAGACGCTTATACAGACGTCGTGTAGTTACCCTGAAGCTATTTGTTGATTGCAACCACGTCGAATGCACACAAGAGCATATAGTTCCGTGTAGTTATATTGGATAGCTACTGTTCTTACACGTTCTAATAATAGAATGCTGTTAAATCTTCTATGATGTTTATATTAACATGCATTGCTAAACTTTCCTAGGTTGTTGGAGTAAAACAAAATCTGTATGCGATGGTCATAAATGATACCCGAAATCTAATTATTGCGAGAGGTCGATTTTGCATTCAGCTAATGATAAGATAATGATTGTTAAGTAAAACTAGCAAATTTCATCGTACCCTGCCTTTGTCCATCCTGTGTGAATTATGATTCACACAATAGTGGCTATTGTAGAGGAAGTATTCACTGATGGTTCGTGATTTTGTTGAATGGCAGTTACGTTATGCAAAGCTGAGCTATTATTATGATGCATTATGCCATAAGCCACGGTTGGCAGAAATTTAATGTCGTAAATAAACCCCTTACGCATTAACGAGGACAGCCTGCTGTGACAACCATCATTACTTAGATAACAGGAAGAAATGATTCACTGATAACGCAATAATGCAAGTATGTTTCTTATTTCGCCTCATGCCATTGTCACTATTCTAAGATATACACGTTGGTCAAAGATTACCGGAATGTTTTGTCCTGAAGTACTGCTATTTAATTAACCTGTATTTGTTTATAACATTAAATAAATTCTCTTCCAACGTTCAAAATACATTTATAAGACAATCACATGACAAAACAAGAAATAAGCAATTATTATTATGTCATTTCACCCCTACCGGTCTTTATAAGAAGCTGTTGTCTTGTCTTTGGTTATACATAGTGCAGAATGAAGTCAACTGGAAGTGCATCTCAGTTTACACCACATAGCCTACTGTTCAAAGGGTGAAAACTGCGCTATAAAACACCGCTTTCAGCGTTACGGTAATAAACTCGATGGATGATGGTGATTGTCTTGCTTAATAATCTCCTGATGTTGTCTGTGCTGCTTTCGTCTAAGCTCTGCATCTTACCACAAAAAGGAGACATAGACTGGCGACCACATGAAATTAAGATACTAGGTAAAGTTGCCTTGTAGTCGATGGAAATGATCGATAATCAGCCACTAGTCAAATACTGATGTCTGCTGTTGGATAACCCATTCAAAACCATTAAAACACAAAGAGTAATTTAATGACAAATATGGGACTATTTTGTGTCCGAAACAACGTATGGTACTTTAAGAACAATTTATAGGACGATTTTCAGTTTCGTTGAATTTCGGGAAGATGTAATGATTTCATAATGACAATAGGGCGTAATATGAAGTATTGCAGAGAGGTTATACTCGGAACGTTTGGGTAGTTTTCGTACATATACACCATACAAAATTGGGTTATTACATTCAGGTACCATTATCTGATCCTTCAAGGGGTTGTCCGTGAATTCGTCTTATGAGTAAGCAATATTCCTCATCCGGATTATTATATTTTACGACTCATACATGCTTGCGCCAATGGTTCAACGTTCCTCGGCAATAATCATTATACAAGGCTCCATTTGTTGGTTGAATATAATATATATATATATATATATATATATATATATATATATATATATATATATATATATATATATATATATATATATATATATATATATATATATACATATATATATATATATATATATATTTATACACATATTTATATATATATATGAATATATATATATATATATATATATTTATGTGGCGCAAAGAACGCTTTACGTCATGAGTGAATGTATCTATTCGACATATGAATATAAATGTGAATGTGCAATACGATGTTAAAATATCTTTTTTTATTCCTTAAGGTGCGTGACAAATTGTGTTAAAATATACTCTTCTAGCCGTGACCTTGTAGCTCAATAGCCTAATGCATTAGGCATGTCCGCTAACGTCGCCGGTTAGGGTCCTGAGCTCATCTGGACCTTTTGGATGAATAATAGCGTGTGTGTGCCGTTGGTTGTCTGAGGTGTTGATCGAATGAAGAATTAAATCTTGTAGGATGGAGAGACTGAGTGTGAGGCAGTGTCAGTTAATCAGTGTTTAAGTACTTACTGACAATCGAATCAATCTACATACCGGCTCACAACGTAATGACCCGTTCGAGTCACACCTGTTCAACATTATGATGTACTTGGTTTGTTGCAAAAACAGTCATCCTACAGCCGTTTGCATACCAATGGTGGAAAAGTGCAATTCTAAAATGAAGCATTTACATCATTTCAACTAGAAGAAAACGTGAGGTATCCTGGTTTCGCGCTTTGATCCGATTATGCCTCGGTTCATACTAAGTCAGCCCTAATTCTCAGATCAATGTTACCGGTGCTCCGAAGATGCTGCATTCCCATTGCGGCTGTTTTGGATGTTTGGTCGATAACGTAGCTTGTATTAGTCCAGTTTACCAGCTTTGGTTAGGTCATCAATAAAATTGGGTTATCACATTTGGACCACTGGCGATTTAGTTATTTGAGCCCCATCTCATACTCAAACATTGGAAGTACATCTCTCTTAGTAACTATTTATTAGACCGTCGTTATATTGAACATTTGATATTCTGCATTCAAACTTCATGTTTGCTTTGGTTTGAGAGATAGAGGCGCTGTTTAATCTCGCGCGGCAAATGCAAAAGTTGGCAGAATCTTGCGAGAGGTACATCAGTTAACGCATAAGACGAGTTATATATACCGCACTCATATAGCAGTTATAATTAGAAACCAGATGTACCCGAACAGCAATGTAGTAGCTGATATCTTCTTATTTGCATCGATATTGGCTTGGGCATATATGTAGTTGAACATGGAGGTCATTAGCTGAATAAATACCTACAAAGAGTCAGCAGGCTATCTTACATAACATGGCTCTGCTGTGTTGTGCTAGCCGTCGTAGCCCTTGTCTATTCCTCTTATGTTTCAACTACGGTAACCCAATACTAAATAACCCAATACTAAATGGAGACCTTCATCGTACGTCCATATCATTTTCTCTGATGGTCGCTGAGAGCATTAGTTCGGCCTCGTGTATTTTACAAATATAAGGGCAAAGATCTTGCTTTACACTGCGCAGCTGCGAGTCATGACCGTTCTGAACAACATTGCTACATAGAAATGCAAAGATTAGCTTCAGACATCTGCATATAGCTGATCGATTTAATTTCATCGACGATAGCATATCGTTTCTGTATCTTTTCATAATTGGTTTGGCTGCAGCGTTCCAGGCCTCAGCTGCCACATTTTGCATTTTTAAGTTATTCTTTAGCTGAACAATTTTTATCAAATAAGTGCCGCTAATATGCTGGTTCAGCATATCTGCTTACAACTTTAGTTAGTGCATCCAACTGACGGGAAACGTTTTATTGATTGTCGATGTTAATTGGGGTTACTCTACGATGTTTATGTGATATTATCGACCTGACCAGTTTACCAACAAAAGTGCCATAAAACCGAAATACCTTGATCCAGGCTTTTAAAAGTCACCCTTCTAAAGCTGAACCCGACTCATTATATGTGTACGGCAATGCATCTGGTTTAAAAGACACCGCTTGGCACTTCAGTCTCAGCATCGGCATCATAAACGCAAAAGTCAAGGGTGATGAGGTATCATTACTTAAAAACTGAATTCGGATGTCCACCACAACGACCACTTACACTTACTGAGTTGTAACAAAATGTACGTAATACTCCATCAAATCACCTAACATACTATGTACTGTGTTGTATAGTGGTAATCAACCACAACAAATGTATTGTTCATGGCAGATGTCATTATACTTATGTATGCACACTAGAGATTACTGGTGAAAAAAATGCGATTAACGTATAAATGCACCAATAAACATCTCGACAACCAATACCGTGCAAAGGTATTGAATTGTATTGCCACAATCACGCCGGCAGTGACGCAACCGCTTCTACGTGAGATGGCCGTCATAGGATTAGTCATCAAGGCGCTTTCCCCTTATTCCCGACAAACATCTTGTGGGAAACCGGGCCGTTACTCATTTCATGATCTAGATCAATGTGAGGCACTTCGTCGAATATCATGGCTCGCTTCAATTAAAAGAAGTGGGCCTCTTCTTAAGTAGAGTGGGATAAATTGTAAGACTGCTTTATATTTGTTCCTTAAGAGAACGTCAAATCGAGAACAAGCTTTTTGTACATTTAGAAGATGCTATTGGTAATTACATTTAACCTTCCAAGTGACCGAGTCAATTAGCCTTGCGTCTGCATGGGAATTAATTCAAAGAGCGAATAGTATTTCTTCAAACGTTCTTCTGGATTCATTCTTATAGAAGGTTGTTCCCTCGAATTAGGACACATTGGAGAACCTAGTTAAATGAAACGTCATTAACTGCTTGTTGTGGTTTCTCTAGAATAAATGGATACCTTAATTGAGTTAACTTGTACATGCGCCAAGCAATGCTTATCAAATATCCTCCGTGTTCACTGCATTACGAACTCTGACCAGCTGCTTTCTTTCACATTTGATAGCCCTATGTGTGCCATCGTTAACTGATTTTTCAAGGCGCGGTTGACCCAGGTCATCTCCTTGATGGTTAGGTACGTAACGTGCCTTACCTCACAGTCAACACGCTATATGAATTACAAATCATCACTACATGGTAAGATTTACAGGCGTCAACGGGTCTATTGCTGATCAAGCTATTGGCATTTTCTAGTACAATGGTCAAACCTTATTGTATGCCTGAATATATAGAGATATCGACTTAAGTTAATGGTGTGTGTGCACCGTTCATGCGACAAAGCCATGAATGAATTTCACAGGTGTACTGAATAGCTGATATAACTTATTCGGTGCTTGTGTTGGATTCCAATTCGCCACAATATGCCGCATCGTACTCATGCAGCCACCTATATCTCAATTTGACAAATAATTTAATAATTAGAGCTAGTCCAAAGATCTTCTGAGACCAAAGTAATGAATCTATCACCCTGTTTATTGAGTGGCTATGGGTAGGGGTGTGAATCTTTCTAGCTGCGTCTCAGCGAGAGTGAACACTGTGCTTAGCCGTGGATGGAATAGTGAGAACGCGACCGAGTATGTCTGAGTTAGGTTACGAACGAAGATCGAGCTTGTTAGGAATGACAACTCTTAAAACTCTCCTTGAATAATTCATACAAATATGCAAAATGTTCAGTGGATTGGATATTATTAGTGTTGTTGTTGTTTTTTCATTTTTAAGTAATGTTATATAACCTTATTATAAATAATCGTAAATCATACCAACCTTGCATCCCACTGAATACAGACGGCAAAATAAACATGAATTGGCCATTGATGGTGCTCAATACAAATATACTGGTTGTCGGAAGTGCACTGTGGCAATAGTAAAATATTGATTCGTACGAGAAAACAGCACCATTCTTTGTCACCTGTATTTAACGAGTCCATATACATTGTGAGCCGTACTCTAGAGGCTATTGTAGAGCTATAAAGTGTTTCCCCATTCAGACGGCATTTACGGCATATACAAGACTGGGCCGTTACGTCCATAGTTATATGGAGTGAATCACGGTTGTAAAAAGATAGGCTGATGCACAATGAAGCAGTTATTCAACTAAAACGGCATCACAACTTGATACAGAGCAAAGACAAACAAACCGTTGCATATAACAGCTAGTATAAACACTTGCATGCTAGGTGCCATGGTCTACACCCTAAAATATGTATGTAAGTCAGCCTCATTTAAGCTCAGGGCAATTTAACAAAAATTATTGCCATATAATTGGCTCGTATGTTTATCATTGTTGTTGATATTAAGTATTAAGGTA
This sequence comes from Urechis unicinctus, assembly GCA_034190875.2. Classification (NCBI taxonomy): domain Eukaryota; kingdom Metazoa; phylum Annelida; class Polychaeta; order Xenopneusta; family Urechidae; genus Urechis; species Urechis unicinctus. The sequence goes on along the minus strand of CM067350.1, from coordinate 78,763,997 downwards.
CGATTTATTGTGCGATAGTTCGATTTATTGCTGCTTTGTACATAATAATTCCAAAACGCATATTGATGCTTGGTTAAGGTTGAAGGGCTTGTTTCACCTTGCCACGTAAACGGCAAGGACCAGTGCATTTGTGAGATTATGACAAATATGAAGCGGTAGATTTGCATTGCTCTAAGAGTTTGCTATTGTTCTTCAGATGTGAAAGTCATAAAATGGTGTCAGTTGGAGGTAGTCGGTTTTCTTACCACTGCCCCGTGCTACTATGATAAAACCAACAATAAGACAGCATGCGGTTACCACGCCAACGTGCACAATAAGACAGTATGCGGTTACCACGCCAATGTGCACAATAAGACAGTATGCGGTTACCACGCCAACGTGCACTAATGGTGTCCGGAAATCGAGGGCAGGACATCGATTCTGCACCTGGTATAAGGTAAAGTTTAACAATAGTATAAGCTTTCAGTATAAGTTAATTTTTACACAATCGGGCCAAAATTGGATATATAAATTTACAGTGTTTTGTTATCTGAAAATTTCGACCTGTTAGAACTTTTTTAACAATGCATTATTAACAAGTACACGTCATTAAAAAAAGTTTATAATTTAATTAAGCTTTCATAATGTGTAATACAAGGAGATATTGAGCAATGAAATTGTAACTTTTTTCATAACTTTTGGCGCGGTCGCAACTGGTAGTGAAGTCATCGACTTCCATGAAATCATCGAAAGCGACTCAAGCTGCTATTGACAGAGCACTCAAGTCAATTCATTCACATAGCGCGTTTCCCGAGCGACAGCGACTTGGTGTAAGAAGTGGCTGGGAACCTTAAACAACACGAATCAGCTTCACTTCTTATTATTTTCTGACGGACAGCATAAACGAAGTTATCAACACAGCATTGACATTTATTATTCAACATGCCGTCATTATCTGGACCAGGACAGTACAAATATTTCCTTCCTTTCGTAATGCTTGTAGCTGTTACCATTGTTTGGATTATCTTCGCTGGTATCATATCAACAAATGATGCGGTTGTATCTTCGCCAGCGGATCACTTTGATAAAGCACTCCCCGACCGTAGGGCAGCCGTATCCCTACAACAGGTGACCAACCCTTCTCCAGGCTGGACGTTATATAGATCCAATACCGGCGTGGACCGCACTCCTTCTCTCCATTTGACAACCGGCCAGTCTACTCCGACATATTCACTGAGCGATGTTCCTGTACTCTCAACACTCGATGGACCCCTCATAATACTCGTATGGAACGAGCGGGCGTTTGGTTTTTTGTCGAGAAAAGGCCTTAGAAACTGCTGCCAGCATTGTGTTGTAACTCACGATAGAGAGGAATACAATAAAAGTGAGGCGGTTTTCTTCCGATTGTTTTATCTACGTCCATCCGAGGTTCCGCGTTACAAACTGCGTAACCAGAAATGGATATACTTCACATTGGAGCGCCCTTTCGGGGCATGGATAAGGTATAAAGCGCAGAGGACAAGGAAGCAATAAGGGAAATGTTCAGTGTGAGTTCAACCTACGCGTCGGACTCCGATGTGCCATACAACGCATACCCACGAAAATGCATCGTAGACGAAGCGATTATGAAAAAAGAGAGGCGATCGAAGCATAACTACGCACTAAAAAAGCCAGGCAAAACAGTGTGGTTCATTTAGCGCTTGTGAAACAAGATCGAAACGCGAGTCATATGTCAAGGTAAACTATGTACATACATGCATGTGCACACAAACACACGCGTATAAATAATGTATATATATATATATACATAGATACATATATACATATATATATATATATATAACATATATATATATATATATACATATATATATGTATATATATATATATATATATATATATATATATATATATATATATATATATATATATATATATATATATATATATATATATGCATATGTATATATCTCTATATATATATATGCATCTATATATATATCCGTATAAATATATATATGCAAATATATATATTAATGAATCTATATATATATATATGTATAAATATACTTTTAATATATTATCCCACATATATGTATATATATATATATATATATATATATATATATATATATATATATATATATATATATATATATATATATATATGTGCATATATGTATCTGTATATATATATGCATCTACATATATATTCCTATAATGTATATATATGCAAATATATATATTAATGAATCTATATGTATATATGTTATAAATATACTTTTAATATATTCATCCACATATATGTATATATATATATTTATATATATATATATATATATATATATATATATATATATATATATATATGTGCATATATATCTGTATATATATATGCATCTATATATTCCTATAATATATATATGCAAATATATATATATATCTATATGTATATATGTTATAAATATACTTTTAATATATTATCCACATATATGTATATATATATATTATATATATGTATATATATATATATATATATATATATATATATATATATATATATATATGTACATATATACATATGTACTTGTATATATAATACCAGTTTTCAACCACCAATATGTGATCAGTATAACATATTTGAGTTTGATTTGTTACCAGGAACTCAGGAAGACAGTACCAGTTGATGTATACGGTCGCTGTGGTAATTTCTCCTGCTCAAAAGAAAATGTTTCGTGTGATGATATTCTCAATCAGTACAAATTCTACTTGTCGTTCGAAAACGCGATTTGCAATGACTATGCTACCGAGAAACTGAGAAAGATATTACAGAAGCATATCAACGTAATTCCCATCGTACTTGGGGGAGCAAATTACAGTAAAATCTTACCACGTGACTCCTATGTTGATGTCAAGGACTTGCACTCTCCTGCACACCTTGGCCAGTTCCTACAGAACCTCGATAAGAACGATACACTCTTCAATCATTTTATGCGCCGAAAAAAATCTTTAAAGTGCTCCTATGAGTTAGCCAATGAGCCTAACCCTCCTACACCCTACTCTTGTCGAGTATGCAAATTTCTCCATGCGAATCGGAAAAATCCTTCCTTGGTCAACGATGTCGTTGATTACTGGAGTGAGAGAAACCAATGTCGAAATTATAGCCTGTTTTACAAAAATGTATTCGACAAACTTTCTAGTTAAAATTGAGATAATATTATGTTATCAGAGAGGCGGGGATGTCATGGTGAACAATAAACAGTAATACATAGTATATTTTGGGTGATTCCATGATATTATAACTTTTGTTAAGTATTTTCTACATGTATTATCACACTGTATGTAGTCAATGGACAAAATCACACCAGGCTACATGATTGCATGATTATTAATGATCATGTTTATTATCTACTGTGTGATTTTGTTATTGGACAAAGTGTTTAAACTCAATGGGAGACGAAGGCTATCAGATTACTGAGGAATAATAGCTCATCAGAAGACCCGTGTGTTTTATGCACCCGATAAACTTGACATTAATGCCATGTTTGTTGTTCAAATATATACATATTTTTTATTTTGTGTGATGCCTTGCTTGGTCTTTAAAAGTAAGCATATGAAATGTATTATTATTTCGTCTATCTAGCTTAATTGAATACAATGAATATATCAAGAGGTCTGTTGATGGGCACTACCCATGGAGCTTCCGTTAATGTGAAGGACATGATGAATGATTCATTTTGTACTTTACATGATACTTTTTCTATGACATTTGCGTTAGAGTGTGTGTTGATCTGCATATTTGTTGTGACATGAAAAACAATAAACCTTGCTTCCAATGTTTGAATATATATATATATATATATGTGTGTGTGTGTGTGTGTGTGTGTGTGTGTGTGTGTGTGTGTGTGTGTGTGTGTGTGTGTGTGTGTGTGTGTGTGTGTGTGTGTGTGTGTGTGTGTGTGTGTGTGTGTGTGTGTGTGTGTTGTGTGTGTGTGTGTGTGTGTGTGTGTGTGTGTGTGTGTGTGTGTGTGTGTGTGTGTGTGTGTGTGTGTGTGTGTTAGGGTAGCGCTGTTTGTTAAATTGCCGTAGTTTGATGCGAACACCGCTCCATCAACTATGACACCCGAAACAAGCGTCCCCTGGTCCTTGCCTTAGCGTCCGGCGCATATTTAAAGTATAATACGGTGTATACTTTGTCAGGAAAGGTCGTGTCTTTTGAGCTGGAACATGGATGAGACCTAAAATATATTCACCCACTGTCACCAATTCGTTAAGTTAAAATGCTATTATTTAAATATATAACTCGGCCATATATTGCTTTGATGTAACTGCCTCTGGTTAAGAATGCTGAAGTAATATAATCGGACAACAGGCATTCGGTTTGACACTTCTGAAAGCGCATGGGGTCTAGATTTATCTATAACATTCTGTGTTTAATTTGCTAATAGAATGAAATTTATGGAAGCAACAATGTTGTGTTGTAACTCGAACGTGTCACGTGATTGTAGTGAGTGCGACCGAAGGCAAAGATAACCATCCTTATAGCGACAACACGCATCAGAAAACAAACGCGCTCTGGACTTTAGAAGGCGATGTTGTATGATTGACACATGCATGCGTTGTTTCACCTCGCGCCGGGTAGCTCAATGGGTGGTCAAATCAAGTACGTATAAGTAACCAGGTACTGAGTGTCCCTACACTGATAAGAAGCGTTAGCGATCATATTATTCACATTTAGAGTGCTTCAACCAAGACATGTGCAGATAAAAGCAGCTGCTTAGATACGTATATAGGTATTGCAACCCGTACTTTACCTTTGATTAATCGGCCAACCGGATATATTAAGTACATATATCTAAACGTTAAGTGTATTTTTTTCACAACTACCGATTCACTTCATGGACTTCGACCATCACCTAAACCGATAAACTTGATAGTCAAGTAACTGTCTGTCGAGCAGAACGCAAAACACCGCTTCAGTCAATATGAGATCGCATCCGGAAGTTCACAACCCTCGTTGCATTACGGGATATGCGCTGTAGGCGTTTAATAAAGCAGCTATCTTATTATCAGTGTAACTACAATTGCAGAATCCCGCTAAATTAGTTACATGTTTGCAGGCAAGATTTGAAAGATATTCGATTAATGATAAATTGCTCACGTGATTATTTCATGACGGAGGTGACGTCGTCGACATATCCATAAAACTTCCTTGATTCTATTCATGCTGTCTAAGAGAATTACTGGCCCCATTTTTATGACTATCTAACCGATATTTAAGATTTTGTAAGCGATCGAATATTGTAAGAAAATTGTCAATGTGAAAAAAGGTTTTCAACTGAACGCGCTTTGAAAACGACGATCATTGTGATGGAACATGTCAAACAGAAAAGTTTTATAATGATTTGAGTTTTAAAATCAGGCGATAAATGGTTAATAAATATGTATCTTATAGACAACCACAAATTTACTGGTATAACATTTTTGCAGAAAATCGCATGCATTATGCAAAACTAACATCACGAAGTACAATTAGACGCACACCCCCAAGGTTTTAAGACACGATGTGCAAGTGGATTCAGTAAGTTAGTACGTACGACTTTATATAGTCGATATATTGGTACCGATGGCAATCAGCTGCACAAGCGCTACTAAACACCGTTCAGTTAGCAGGAAACTTTATACGAGTGTCATGGCGAAAGGCATAGAGTAGTAAAGATATGGTCGACCCGGCTGCATGTTTAACATGAAAGCATTATGCCGGATTATAACTGCCATAATATGGGCCAATTATACCTGAGAATGATGTGATTGTATCAAACCAAATCTGGCTGCAAGTGCTCATTAAATGGAGACCATCACGCTGCTATCTCACAATGAGGCTGAGCAGATGATCACTTCTATACATTGCAGGTACATCAGCATATCATAAGTCGCTGCCAATTCCTATCAATCGAACAAACAATAACCTACGAAGAAATATAACCCTAGCATATATACACTGATGAAGCGATTATCCCCATCTTCGGTTTTCACTACGGTAACATGGATGTCTCTTTCTCTGGATAGCGCGTTATGTCCAACTGGCTTACAAAAGCCCCTTATTTCTCTTCGCAATGTTCTCCTTGGGGCAAATTTACTACAAATGAACGCAAGTCGGTGAGCTACTTGTTTAGCGAGTCAACAAATATCGTTCAAGTGCGACATTTAATTCCCTTTGAAAAATGGTTCGTAGGCTCAGTATGTATAACAAATACTGCCAATTATCACGTGCTGCCGGGATAAGCATGACGTGCTGCCGGGATAAGCATGAGCGTGCTGTGTGTCTTCATCACAAATCATTCGTGAGATTACCACTGAGATGCGCTTTATCATGCAGCGGAGTTCCAATGCTTCCCTTGAATGCATTCCTTTCATTCGTCTTTTGCAATCCCATAATTGTAAAATACATCACTGCACCCAGACAGGGTCAAAAAAATATATTGGATTGCCAATGTCATCGGCCTGGTTGAAAATGTAAATCGTATTGGATGCCTCCAATGTTATCAACCATAGCTTTTTAATTGATTACCTAAGGAGCAAAATATATCAAATGAAACACCAACACGGTGAAGGCCCAGCATATCTGGTGAAAGCCGTGCCTAATTATACTTAACCTGCAGTAAAAGATACATTAATAGTCAATAATCACTTATTGTACGTACGATGGCTGTCCTAGCTTCCATGAAATAACGTGGGAGCATGGGATACCAGGATAAGAGGCAAGTTAGTGGATCTCAGCCTATAATTATATATCACTGATTGTTATCTGCGGCACAATGGCTACCATACATGTTCTACTTATAATGGGTTTGTTTGATGTATGATATCCATGCACTATTAGAGTTTTTAGCCTCGCTAAGAGAGCTCACTCGAGGCTTCCGCCCGAGGAAATATGTGAAGACGCCACCTGTTAGCCGAAGCGTTATTGTCATAGCGTCTTGTCATAGCGTCTCTTAAAAACCGCGCTGTTTAATATGGAACTGTATTCGCTTCGACCAATCAGATGATTCCATATCTTTAACAGCCGCCGAGCCCCGAGACGCTGGATCAACAGTCCCGTGTCTTGTCAAATCGTATTGATACTGGCATGCCTGATACTGCTCAGCGGTTCACCGCGTTCCAAAGGAATAAGAGAATGGATGATTCCGTGCGATTATCTACGCTTTATGTGTGCATAGTTATAGTCAGCCTAACATACAGATACTTGTATACAGACCAAGAGTCTTTAGCTGCCGTTATTCGCTAGGCTCAGAACTGCACCATTTGGCGGACTTCGTATGATTTGCATTCAAATTGCACATGCGAATTGCATACACACACGCGGCGCCATATCTGGTTGAAATATGATCTTCTGCCTTCAAATAAGACATTGGATCATCAACAGTCGAATTGTTGCAACAAATGCCAATGTTTTGTCTCCCCGAAAACCGTATGCTTCTCAATCATTTTACATATCCTAGAACACTCCGGGCTATCCCAACCGAAATGCGCTTTTGTGACAATGCCATGAGGTGATGCATGTGGGTACCCAGCAGTAATCTGTTACCTACATGACAGCTCCTGTCACGTTCACCAATATTACCCAAAATGTTTACATACTTAGAGCCATTGAAATAAATGGCAAACAAACAGCTCAGTATATAATTCGGCTGAAAACAAGTGAATACCCTCAAAATTGTTGACCATCGCGATAGATATTTGTACATGACGGTAGAACGTGTTGCATACTAAATTCCTCTCTGGATGACGAATTTTAAAAATCGCCGTGCAGGCAGACATTTGTACCGCTACCAACATTGCAGCTGAGCAACACAGCACAATGTAGCGCGAGACCCGCTAGGACCGTCTGCATATCCGTATACTAATGTATATCATGCGAACCAATGTCAGGTCAATGTTGGCTCTGGATGGGATTCCCATGTTCGTGACATGAGCCAACCATCGGCTTTTACAAAGCATATGTACCCTCAGTTATTAAAAACAGGGTCAGCCAAAGATGTTTGCATTGATTGAAATTAATTTAAACGGTTGAGACGACACTGGTTTACCTGCCCGGATTATGCAATCGTCTCTTGCTGACCATAAAAGCAAGACATGAAGGATAGTAGAATTTCTTGGGACGTTACGCAGGAAGCAAAGCTATCGCGAGATGAGGTGAGGTTTCCACGACACGTCGAATCATGTTTAAGTTGATTCTAGTAAGTGTGCGCAACGTGTGTTGATAATATCTCATACGTGTTTCGAAACGTGAGTAGCATTAATCTTTGTCAGTGGTCTTTATTATGGTGCGTGTACAACTTTTTTAACATAAGAGATTTCTTCAACGTTTGTAAAATATCTGCTCATTTAAATGTTAATGAGTGCATCGCGTAAACGCACGCGGTTCAAATAGCATTACAACTGATACTAACATGTCATGTGCTTAAACCGCCATGACGCCCCCTGGGCATATCAAGTTCTGCGCATTAATGAGCCCCAAATATCACAGTGTGATCTCCTAGCCACCGTAGTCCAAAACATTCCATATATGTCCAAAACTGGTTTCTCTGTGAGCATTTGCCTCAACCGGATGGTTTATAAACAGAGGTGCATTCCCTTTAAAGGCTGATCTCTTAAAACCTTCGAAATCCCTTACTCTCAGTTTTTCAGCTGCTAATGCTATGATTCATTTATACAACGAAACAGCCTCGTTCCTGCACAATGCTGTACAGATGTGTATGTTTGTGTCAATCGAGACGAATGATTGGGTTCAACTTAGGTGCACTTATGAAGATACTCGCATGCAAAAGATCGCACCATCTAATACGGGTAGGAGAGAAATCATCATAGTTTGAAAAAGAAGTCATATCATGCCGTACGCACCAGTTCGGCTATTAGATTAAGAGATTTGTCTTCATATTTGTAGCCTGTACGATGGTATATTTCCGCATATCACCCACTTGACCATGCGATAACATTCTCATCGCGATGGCACCTACACGAGATAATCAAGCGCAAGACCCTGTCTTTTAATATTGATAATTAGCGTGAACCTATGCTGTGTAACGTATCTGTCGGGGACCTGTAAAGATGAGAGAAATTCGCTTAATCACCCATTCGGCTCATCTATAGGAGATTTTTCTTTTTTCGACGCCAGTGATTTTTAGTTTTTCTGGTGCGTTTGTAGCTCCCTTGGATCCATCTACAGATACTAAATTAATTAAGAGGCGCTGTGTGCTGGTTAGTTCAGCGCTCCGCTGACAACGGACAAATGTAAAGAATTGTTGAAGAAAATCTAAATGTCGGGCTGTGAGTGTATACAACGACTGGCGGGTTTGGAGGCAGCCACAACTGGAAACTGCGAGGGACCCTAGTGGATCGGTTCCCGAATCGGGGCAAGCAACTAGACCATTGTCTTGAATGTGTTTTGTTATGAGAATATGCTTGATGATTTGTTTCGGAGACTTGCAGAATCTTGCTAACTGCGTCAGTCAATGGCCTATTTCACGTACGTATTTCAGTCGACTATCATGCTTAGCCGAATATGGTTAGCCCACTGTCCTATAAAATTGCGTTTCACGAACACCTTAGACGACCATCCGTAGTCGACTAAGCTGAGCCTGCTACCGAGCTGGCTAAGCTTTTGCCTTTGTCGCCTAAGGCACAAAAGCAGACGATTTTTTTAAAACCAATCCAACGTTACAATGGCAGCACCACCAATAATACGAGAAGGATACAGAAGAGCGATGCGGCGGGAAAGAATTTTGCATGACAGGGAAAATCCCACAGAAGTATTTACCGATCAACAGCTGTATACTCGCTATCGTTTTAATCGAAGGAACATGTTTTCCTTCTGAGTTTGATTATGGATCGAATAGATCATACTACGCGCCGTGCCATGGCTTTGCCTGGACTTCTTCAACTTCTTATTGGTCTTCGATTCCTTGGATGTGGATCGTTCTTAATCGTTGTCGGGGATGCTATGCCAAGGGTGTGTGCTGGAACTGTTAGCAGGGGTGGTTAATCGATGTGTGTGGCGCGTCTGCTCAGCATTCCAGTCTTTGGTACCAGAACTTTTGGTTATACCGTCAGGACAACATATTGCTCGGATTAAAAGAGGATTCTCTGACATTTCTGGTACAGATGAAGAAAAACCTCTGTCGTTTTATACATTTGTATTCGTACACCTTTTCTTTTTTAATATATGATAAATATTTTCATTTAAAAGGTATGCCTAACGTCATTGGTGCTATTGACTGTACCCATGTGCCCATAATTGCTCCTTGGGGGGACAGGGAGCCGGATTTTGTAAACCGAGTAAAAGGAGTTCACAGTATCAACGTTCAAGTATGAATACCCAGTTCCCACTTTTGCTTTGATTGAGTAACTGAGTCCTTGCTGTAGTATGCAGAATGTTTGTGCTTGTGTTTTTGTTTTACAGGTCATATGCGACCATGAGTACTATATTGTAATGCTCTGATCCGCTGGCCTGGCTCAGTGCATGATTCACAAATTTTCAGAGAGTCAGCAATCGGCAGACAATTTGGGAACGTTATTCAATTTTACTGTAATCGGAAATATGACAATTAATAAAAAACAATCAACATGAGCCGTGTCATAGAGATTGTTATTTAGCACCTGCAGCAGACAACACAATTACTTCCTACTATTGTTCTGTATTTCACAGGCACCCAACGGTTTTCTATTTTCGACGTACTTACTGACTCCGTACATTGACCCGGCATTACCCCATGAAATATAATTATAATAATAATAATAAAAAATTGTGGCATATATAAGGCATGCAAGCAAAATGATGTAGATCTAATGATGTATGAATCCTTACAATTAATACAGCGTGTAAGTGCACAGAAAAACATATGGACATAGTAGTACCTGTAAACAGGTAAACACTCCATATCTAACAATGGTATTGACCAAGATTGATATTGCGTGTGCCAAATATCATTTAACATTTGATATGGCTAATTAAACAGAAAAATAATAGAATCTTAGGAATACTATTACAATTTTTCAACAATGTGTTTTCTTAAAATTATTACTGTTAATAGCTATTTGCGATTTACATTTGGGTACATATAGTGGAAATTGTTGCCTAGTTATAACATTGTAGGTATCAGGCTTTCTTTTTAACATTTTGTACAATGGTTTTGGCAAAATAAATAAGATACACAATATTCATACACATTCGATAGTGGAATAATATCTTAGCATCTTAAAAATTGGGCTAGAACTGGTACGTCTAGGAGGCCCTGTCATTATTCTGCAGCATAATTTTTGCAACTTTAGCAGCATTTCCCCATACTTCAATACAATAGGAAATGTATGAATAATTAATGAATAATACACCGTTTTTAACGTTGACAACTTAAACACTTTTCTTCCTTTACATAAGATTCCTACATTTTAAGCAATTTTCAATTTTACATGGTGGATATGTTGTGACCAATTTATCTTCTATCAATACGTACTCCCAGTAAAGTAGTACAGTTTTCATTCGTTAATATCTGATTGTTTACATGCAACGTTTCACTTGGGGTGATAATATGCCGACCAGGTTTGAAAATAACATAATGTGACTTTTGTACATTCAAAGATAGTTTGTTTGTGTTGAGCCAAACTACAAGTTTATCAAGCTCTTGATTCATTTTTCGAATCATGTTTAATACTGCTACATTCCGATTGAGTTTCACCATACGACACATACTGCGTCCTATCTGTCAGATAACTTTTAAACCATTCAAGTGCAATACCTCGAAAACCATAATAGTAGAGTTTTCTCAGCAAAATATGGTGAATAATGGTATCGAACGCTTTGCTGAAATCTAAAAATACTCCAAGTACACATTTATCATCTTTATACGCATCAATAATCTTATTCACTAAATATGTTAAAGCCATGTTTGCACCATGATTTTCTCTGAACCCAAGCTGACATTAATACAAAATATTCTGCTTATTAACAAAATCAATAAGTCTATTATACATTAATCGTTCCATAATCTTCGATATGACTGGCAGTACAGACACAGGTCGATAGTTCTTAATACATGAATCATCCCCACTCTTGAAAATTGGCACGGCTCTAGCAAGCTTAAGTTCCTTGGGAACAACTCCATGATTAAACGAAAGGTTTAAAATATGCACTAATGGTGTCAAAAAAGCACCAAATGTCGATTTTAATACCTTTGTGGGTAAGTCATCCCATCCAGGGCTGGTGTTTTTTAACAACAGAATAATGCTACTGACTTCATGTTCACTTTGTATCATTGAGCACAATTGAATTAATACATGATTTTTTCACAAATGACAAAGGTTCGATATTTGTAGCAGGAATACTTTAGACAAGCTTGGTCCAATGTTAACAAACAATTGGTTGAAATTATTTTCTTATTTGATATGAGGTCTCCATTAATATTAAATTGTTCGGGACACCTAGTTACCTTCTTCTTGTTTATAACTTCCTTAATCAATGTCCATGATTTCCTCAAGTTGTTTTTGTTTATAGATAACATGCTATCATAATGATCTCTTTCATGCGTTTTAATCATGCTTTGAAGTTTGTTTTTATATGCTTTATAATACATTTTATTGCTTAAAGTGGGACACTTTAAACTTTTAATATACAGATTATTTTTTACTCGTATAGATGTTTTTAACCCAGCTGTTAGCCACAGCTTTCGGTTTTTATAAACAGAGATTGCATTCTTTAAAGGAAAATGGGTATTAAAGTGATCTTTAACAATTTTATAGAAATCAGTATATGCTTTCTGTGTGTTATCGTTATACAAGATATTACTCCAGTCTACCTGCAGGAGTGATGTTTTGAACTGCTGAATATTACTTGCATTGTAAAACCTCTGCTTTTTGTTGATGACCTCAGTCTGACAGGATACTTCTGAATCAATATAGAAAATAGGAAAATGGTCGCTTATGTCAGTACAAATAATACCCGAGACGCAATTCCTTTCTGGATGAAAATTACAAAATATGTTATCGATTAAAGTATGCTTTGACAAAGCTCATTGCCAATCGAGAGTCAGGGTTGGGCAAACATTTGGAACAGTTAAGAATCGATTCCAATGCCTTAAGTTTCTGAGAGTAAACCCAGAACGCGCCGAACTATTATTTCGGCATACTTTGTTCTCCATGATATTGCTTGTTTGCGCGACGATATTCGGTTTACTAATGTGACAGAAGAATAAGGAAGATATCGAGGTGGGGCTCTTGAACAACAACGAAGAAGGTTCTGCTTTACGGGCACATATTGCTAGAGAGTATTTTAGCTACTTGCTACTTAGCTTTCTGTCATGCAGTCGGTGTAGCTGCTTGCTCCACCCCTGCAACAACGAGTTTGCCAGTCACGTCTAAATTCATTTAAATAATACCAAAACGATGTGTTATTAATCACATTCCCTCAAATATTTTTACTAAATGGATGCGGTGCCTTAGCATGCTGACTAGATGCACTGTAATTGAAGGTAACGTTTGCGTATGTAATGTCAAACAAGCAAAGCGTATATTAATTATTACAAAACTATTTATGGCTATATCAATTCAAATAATTAATACAATTTTTCCAATCAAATCTGATGAGTGTCCTTCTCGTCGAGATTAGAAAAAAAATCCGTAGTTTTCGGGGGTGGGGGGGGGGGGGGTTCGGGGTGCAACATTTTGTCTTAGCCGGATATGTGAAATAGGCCACTGAACGGAGGTAATATTTTAAAGAATGCCAGGGAGATGGGATAATACCGTAACTTCCAGACACGCAATAAGTTTAGTGGCTGGTAAGCAAATAACACTTACATTGCGTGCGTGATATCCAGACCCTCCGTTGTATTGCCTTCTATTTGGCGATCCTCTAGACGCATAATAATCAAACGAAGCTGACACTTGTACCTTGCTGGCGCAAGTTATAGCCATATGGTGGTGCTGGCCCTATCGCTACAAAATAAGGTGAACAATCTCCAAGGTACCTTGCTTGTTTGATTAAACAAATTGCGTAAATATTATCAGATGAATTGGTTATATATGGCCTGTTTGAATGGCCAACCATGGGCATAATGACCATTTGTACAGCCGCCTAAATGTTTCAATATTACATCAACATATCCCTCTCCTTTAAGGATCCAAACAACAAAATTGTACGTAAGACTAATTATAAATACAATATACAAATGTGAATATTAAATGGATATAAAAGTAAAGTAATGATAAGTAAATAAATTCCAAAAATAATAATGATAAATAGTTATACATCTCCTTCTCATGTTAGAATAAAATTAATTAATGGAATTAATTTGCATGGTGGCGTAATTTACTTTCTATGTGTTTCAGAATGCCGATATGTTAACACCTCTTGTGCGGTCAGTAACACGAGGAGATTACAGTTTTTTTACATAGCTCGTGTACAATACGATTGGCTATTTTGGGGTCGGCTTAGCATACACAATGAGACCCTTACACTTGTAATTTCACTATACAGTTAACGTCAAAATTGAAGCACAGGTAGTCATGAATCTGGGTAAGCACTGAGATATTACTCACTCAATGACAAAATAGCTAATGCATCATCATCTATCGACCTGTGTAGGGATGTGTACTACGCGGGAGATTATAATGCTTTTTATTGACAAAAAATAAAAACAAAACGTTGTTACATTGCCTACATTTTGATGCACGTGATTAACAGAGGATATCTCCCTTTTCACCCATGTATATATTATACATTGACCAACACAGGGTTAAGGAAGAGGTTGCTTATCCTCGCATAGCTCTTCCCCGGCATCCCCGAATAGCATGTGATCCGTTGGTAATGCTGTCATACGGGGACTGCACCGCATCGTATATTCTACAAAGCCTACCATGCAGTGCTCAAGAATTCTCCTGAGGGTTCTAAATATATGGGATTGATTGAATAAAATATTTTCTTTCGTAAGCAAGTTATACATATTCCATAAATTGACTTTGGCCGAAAAATTTGAAGAGCAGTAAACTAATCAGTAGGACAATCGTTGATATATGGGCTGAATATCCCATGCTCCTTGCGTAATGTCCAATTCTCCGTAAAAGCTTCTCACTATAACCAAACATCAGCTGGGGTTGCCATCGAACTACACGATGACGCATATAATGCAGACATACCACTGGCCACCTGCAAACGCCTGTCATCTTATCTTAGGTCCAACTGTCTGAATAAGCTTCGGAGCCAAGGTAACCGAGGTAGTAGAGCTGATTGTCGATCAAATCAACAGGAACACTCCATATGTATTGAATGTACAGCTTCTCATGAAATGCTTGACCTTTATTTCGCATCAAATTAAATCAAATTGACCATTCGCTCTCTTCAATAACCAATACGCGGCACAGGTACCGTGAAAAACGCAACACTTCTTAATGTTTATGTCACATATATCGCATCAGAAGTGACCCCAGGTAAAAGCTGTAATGTGCTGTTTACTTTAAGCTTAGGTTGTTTTCTTGGCAAAGCTACACTTGAAGGGATGTAAACATCTTTGTTGAATCCAATCCCTTTTACACCATGCTGATGTCATTGTCCCCCCCCCCCCTCCCCTGACATGTAACAAGGCATTCAACTTTCCCCCACAACCCTACTATACCGCACAGTACCTTAATTATGCCACCTATGCACTATTTGTGTAACACTTAGGTAGAGTTGCTATTAACTACCATAAGCACTCTATCGATGTCAAAATCATCTGCTGTTATTTTGCCGCTGCCAGACATGCAACAAAGCATCAAGTCGGAATGACACCGCTAGGTTTTGGAACAAACAACACAGATGCATTGCCTTTATCGTCGTGTATAACATGTGATGTCAATCACCAGAAACGTATTTTGAAAGACAATCAAGTAATGAGCAATTAAGCCGTCTTACGTCGTGGTCATGTTAAAATATTTGTGTAATTGATATAAGGATATCCACATGACTTAGAAGCTTTTAGTTTACCTGTATTAGTATGCTTTAGGCGCTGGCATTGAGCATTACCAACATAATTTAACTAGCTTGCATAGTATATACATTTATAGGCTTGAATGTGCAAAACCACTTCATGAGTGACTGTTAAGCGCTAGTACAATTGTTATATGAGACAGGTACATAGCGCAATTTGCCCCTTAAATCCGATAGACAATTGCGCGATGGGTTATGCTGTTAGGTGGGCGACCGTAGTTATTAAACTTTTACAGTCTTTATGACATGAAATGGAGCCTCTTCACCTAACATACAAAGCCACTTTCCGTTTTGGGCTTCCCCGGATCCCTTTGTTGCTGCAGTCGTGTTAAGCAGCTGGTCCTCTTTTATCGAGACAGTCATCATACCGGTCTGGCACAAATGATATGTCAATAGAAGCGATTGAACCGCTTGTCTGCAAAATTGGCGAATTTTGCATTTCAGTCATATATGTATTAGAATTTATCGAGAATACAGCATTGTTTAAAATTCTAAACAATGTAAATACTAAGTTTATTGCCTGGTAGATGTTCCCCTGTTGTATGCCATGTTGCCTCGATGAACATGAATGACAGTTTGGTTCACAAAGGAGACAAAAGTTATCGAAGAACAACAGCATGAAACCTGGTGCTATTTAACAGTGCAGACGCAATTAACACTGTGGAAAAAATCTGCGTATGATAATGATGTT
Organism: Urechis unicinctus; assembly: GCA_034190875.2. NCBI lineage: Eukaryota > Metazoa > Annelida > Polychaeta > Xenopneusta > Urechidae > Urechis > Urechis unicinctus. Next base: position 78,747,312 of record CM067350.1, on the reverse strand, counting down.
GGTCATAATGCTACATAACTCCTGGAATGTTGCAGTGTATCAGCGCACCTGAGGACTGCTGTTGGTTACAATGCGTTCAATAACTTGGTTGGAATTAAAATAACCTGCTTTATTTGACAAAAGGTATAATTTACCAGATGGGCTATAATGAATCGGTTAGTTAAAAGGTCATTGAATTATCCCTGCAACTTGCCGAGCTAGCGAGTTCACCTAACAATAAATCGCATGTATTTCACGCGTAAAATTCCATCGGTAAAAGGAAATAACTTAAATCAATAATTTGAGGGGTAACATTAGCATTGCATTGGCTGTTAAACCCAAGGCTGTTCGTCTATCAACAAGCAATCAAGAACCGGACACCGATCCTCTATTTAAAGATAAACGACTTTTCGAGTCAAAGCACTACCCTTTCCAAACTCTTCTAAGATGCCAACTTAAGCGACTCAAGTACAATTCATCGTGGAGAACCAATGTCATATCTAAAGTCAAAACACCCATTAACATGTTCCGAATTTAACGGAAAGTTTGGCTGAATCTTGTTTTCGATTCTAACCCTTGTGAATACTAAATATAGATAATAGGTCGTTGTTACGCTCTCGTGAGAGTCAGAGGAACAGCAAATGACCGTTTGCTACAGAAGAACGCTGAGGTGTCAAATAATAACGCTATCTTCTGTGTGGCGAAACAGCAGCAATATCGGCCATGAGTAAACAGCAACAACAATACTGGTAATTTCCCTTAAGCCCAATGTCATCTAGTTGGTAGGTTAGCGATGTACAATAAAAACACGAGTTACAATAATCAGGCTCGTGGGTCAATGACGACATCGCACCGATATTTCAAATCCAGGGCCAATATGTCAACGTTGATTGGATCTTGTACATGGCTCGCAACTGCTTTTTGGTTTCATAGACAACATGAACAACGGCACAATAAGCGAGGATACCAGAATGTGGGGAGTGAAGTGGTGATTGTTGGGTGGCGCCGAAACAAAGCAGGGCAATATTTGTTATATTTTGCTCATTCAAATGTACTGCAATGATCAGAGTGAGCATATAGGTAGGCCGATATACTTCACTATTTAAGACTGCGTACCTATATGCATTATCATATTTAGGCATAGTTTGTAACAAAACATGCAAATTGCATTCATTTTTTATATGATAATAATTTGCGAAATATTACGCGGAGGTATGAATCAATTATTTTTGGGTCTCGCTCTATGCTAATATTCTATTCTTAAGCAAATTGAAAGTACAAGTGGAAGCTGCTACTCAAGAGCACTGTGGGTACAAAAAGTGGAATTGTCTTCCAAAGCAGTTCTCATTGTATCATGATTACCTGATAAATTCTTATTATGTAATTCATTCGAGGTGGCATCCTACTCGCGGGTTCTATGCTACATCATTCATTGTGAGGAAATATATGATTGCATATCACTCTATACAGCCCAATTACAACATTACTGTCACATCATTCTACATAATCTATTCGCAATACTCATTTGGCTTCCCCGACATTAACACTACAATGTTCCCTTCATTTGCACCTATGTGAGTTCCTATTTATAATTATGCCCTATAACACTACAAGGCCCAGCGTAAAGCCGCGTGATATTGATGCATAATTCATATATCGCTTTATAACAGTGTTGCAAATACACCTTGAATAAATAATCTTTTAATGTAAATAGGACACAGGCGACATATCGGCATAACAAATAACCGATACATGGATGACGCACTTAAAGCAACCAAGCCTATTGATGCCAATCATACAAGCAAGCTTTGGGGTGCTTTTACGGCAGTCAAATCGGACACGCCGGTAGATTATACCACCGAAAGTAGGTCAAAGGTATTGATCCTTCTACACAAAGTGTATTGTTATGCTTATATCACTTCATGTTGCCGAATACTTTCACTGCTGCAGTTGACAAATATAGAACGAGTTCTGGTGCATACTCTGTATCCATCCTCATATTTAAATGCTCTAAATATTTTTGTTTAGTCTAATCAACCATTCTAAGGGTAGCTAATTGCCACAACGAGTGTTTGGCTTCAACCATGGTACATGAAATACGTTGCTACAGTAAGAGAGTCGGATGATGTGATGTTCACATCAGTTGATATTTTCACAAAGTTATCTCGTATCACAATCGCATCTTTAACAAGGTCACCTATCTGTAACGAGCTAATTATTGAGATATTCTATTCTCGGCATATAAGATAATAATGTCAATACAGCTTAAAAGAACAAAAAGGTTCAAACTATCTATTCTGGTGTATAATCGATTACAAAGCGTTGAAGGGTCGCCACTGACATCGATCGCCGCCTTAGAAGCCACATAATATTGATGTGATATTAGGTTTTAGAAGGACAAACTCTTGCAGGCGATTGTATGTGACCTCTTTAAATGGGCTGGTACCGATGGTACTTCGTTTTGTTGTGATGCTGATGTTCAAGAAGGTTGTTTAGAGAAATTCCTATATATCATCCATGGGTACGGAATATCATTAGGTATAATGTCGAATTACCGGTTAACAACGGACATCATTGATCGTAGATTATTCCGTGTATGCTTTATATTACGAATTTGCCTGCATAGAGGGATGCTGTGTACAGGGCACGTATAGGCTAAAATACGGGCAATAATAGGCTTCAATTTTGGGATTACATTGTGCGCAAGTTTCTCATCAATACTTTGCCGTTCTTGTTTCGATCCGACGCGAAGTAAACAAGCAATATGCAAAAACAAACAACAAATTCCGGAACTTCCCGACCACACGCCAAAGATAAATGAAGGGGTTGTGACGTCATATGTCACTAGAAGATGTGGCCACGGACGCCGTTTCTATTTGTGTGTTAGCTGCCGTACTAATTAATCGGTATTCACAGACACTCCAAAGCGTGTTTTTATCTATGGTTTCTTGAGAATCTGTAAGTATACTCATCTTTACATTTCCCAAATTTCGAGAGACGTTTCATCTGTGGTGGATTTTATGCTATTGCCCTGTCTTGTAGACAATAAATTTAATTTATTTACATATCCGTAGCCTATGGAAAACTCTCTCCGGTAATGGAACTCTAGCTACCGCTTGTCGCTTGTGTGAGTGGCCAGACTTTGCACTTGCCCGTCGACAAACTTGACATGGCCGGTAGTGATCTGTGTGGGCGGTTCAATTTGATAAGGCTGTACCACAGATCGGACATATAGAATTGTCCCGTCGGGCAGCCATAAGTAGATGTTTGCTTGCCTGACAGTAGCTTGCACTTGTCTTGGACATTGAAATTGGTGTAGATTAATAATGACTGGTGGAGGTAGTTTGTGAGTATATAATAGAACTTTTTTTGAACAGACAGCAACGCCAGTGATTCCCCAGAAGATGTCATCCTTTCCAAGGCCCTTTAAAATACCTCATCAAAATGTTGTCACTGTATCAACATCTATCCTGGAGACTTTCCGTTGCTTAGTAATCAAATTTCCATCAAAACCCGTTGTTTTCATGCGGCTCTCTCAGTATGCAAGGTGTGTTGCACTTCGATAAGTAATTATGTTCGCAAACTTGTTTGTGCACTCTTGCCTGCCTTAATATATTCTACATTGCACCATTTCACCTGGTTCTTTGTTTGTGGAATTTGACCGTTGACGTATTTAAAGATGAACACATATGAACCATTTTAACCTATCAACGAACGTGTGAATTGCTCTTCTGGCAATGTTTTCAATGTATCGTCTGCCTGCTCTACATTTCAACCACAACAATGGTAGACTACTTGCTGTGGCTAGAAACGGAATACCACGGATCACAGAAAAGTGAATAAGAACCAAACATTGTTGGTAGCTGTGAGCAAAAATGAAAAGGCATTAATTGTAAAACCTTGTTGATACGTCACCTTATATAATGTGCCAGCGAAGTTCAATCTTGATGATTGCATTGCAATGACACAGGAAGGATAAAATATTCTGCCGATATATAAAATTACTGTTAACATACCGCTATTTTAGTTATATAACATCTTTTGTACATTATACAGGATACAGTAACCTGTAGGCATGTCATGATTTTGGAAATGATGATTCCTTACATTTTTTGCATATAAAATAATAAATTAGGTGGACAGCACATGACTTACTGAATTTAGGTACTAGTTGTCACCAGCGTATAGTATCATCTATAGGCTATAATATCGGTGAGCAACAGCTTGATATAAACAGACGAATAGGACACACGTTAGGCTATTTTGTCCCTTTATTATTTCGTTGCTGGCAGTTTGAAACCAGTAAAAACTGAACTGTCCTAAGGAAAAACATGACAAGCTGGTAATGGCACTCTGTGATGTCTGCCTAAATAACCCCAGCACCAGGGTACTAGCTGCCGATATGCCATGAATCAGAATAACCTGCAATATAAAGGGATCTTTGCAGCTTTTCCTTCAGTACATAACATTTTTTAATCGAGTATCATCTGAACCAGACCATTTTTTAGTATACTTGCATGTTTCCACACCCATAACTTTAACATGAACTTCTTGACAGCATTAACTCTCTGTCACTGTAAGCATTGGCCCAGATGAGCACACAGTACAGGGCATAATTACAATGAAAAACCAGTTTTTCAGAACAAACTTCAAGCAAGGCAACAGTAAAATAAAGAGCAAAATATCTGCTAATGGTTTGGAATTATTTGCATTGAACTATGTGCCATTTCCAAGTGCTGTAGCACAGTCGGCTAATGTCCTCTTCCTTTTGGGGATAAGCTGCTAGCTGGAGGCTCAAACCTGTATTGCTGTATGCCCCCATTGACTGCTACTTCTTTTACTTGGTGTTGACAAACACTCACTCCTGTATTCCAGGTCAATGCTTCCAGAGTCAACTGTACATGACGAAAATAAGGACATTTCGCTTCCTTGATATATAATAAAAGCAAAATATGATGGCAGTTATGCACTCTACTAGGTGTTAGTAACACATATATACCTTATAAAGACAAGATATAGTATGTATTATTGGGGTTGGTGTCCTAGGTAATACAAAGAACTAGTTTAAAGACTTAAACTCTTTAAAAACATAAATAAATCGGATTCTGGGCCCGAAGTTCCTTTGTACAACATATTGGAGAGGTATATTAAATTGTAACAGGTACTACCTGAAAGGTCTCGGCTCCAAAAACCAGAGCTAAAATTTAAATTAAATAAAAAAACTGCCCATCCGCAGACTAGGAAAATACATTTTATTGTAATTGTATTCGATTTATTGCAAAAACGAAATATCCATTGAATGCAGTAACAGTTTACATTTGCGATAACGTTGTAGCATTAAACCAAATAAAAGCCACAGGAAAATATTTTTTTCCGTTACAGGACAGGCAAATCGTGAATCAATCATTGATGACCATAAAACGAGCCTGAATTCAAGGTGCATCGCTGTGTTCCAGCACTGCCTGTATTATTGCTGGGTCCCCTTTGGTTGACGTTTTAACACTACATAATTGAAGTATGTCACAATGTAATATATTCTAGGCGAGCAATTACTCAAAGCCACATGAAATGATTTGACTCATACCTGCCACAGTTCCCATGCAAACAAATGAAGAAAGAAACGCTATGCTATTTGAGCTCATGATTCATTTTCATCTTGCTTTTGAATATGGGTAAAACAACATATCTAACGACGAAATATTTCCTGCATTTTACATATCGATGGGAACTCACGGAGACTTCCATGTTTGAATAAAGCAAAAGAGAGGCTTTTTCACAAGCATATATGACGAAACCTAGGCCCATCTAGTTTCTCTGGTAATAAAGAAATAGCGGCATTATTTTGTATTCAGCACACTTTGTCAATATCGACTTGCTTGCATTCAACAAAACGTGGATCGAATATATGGATAATGTTTTCTGCAATGTTTTCCACTGCTTAGCCAGCGTCTCTATGCATGTACATATACCTTCCATAAAGAGTCACTATGCAAAACTGGCCATCAAATTTCATGTAGTAACAGAAAGACAAGGCTGGGAGATCGTTTGGTCCTGAGGGGCCTGTCAATGGTTATCAAAAAGTATTTGTCGAGTGTCATCCAACACAGCCAAGTTATAAACATAACTTTAAGCCTTCACGAAAAAAACGCTCCCCTTTCGAATGAGAGATGACTACTATTGGAAAGCTGTACGTGCGAAAGTGATCAATGATCATAAAAAAACGTCGTTACAAGCTTCATATAAAGTTTGTTCATTCGTGTACAACATGACAGTACTCGGCTGCGGCAATGATGCCTCGCCAAATAAATTGTAATATATTGTTACATGTGTTTATGCATGCCATGGCATTTAAAACATCATGAATATGGTTTTGCAATTGTTACATACGCCAAGAGAGCGCATTCGAGGCTTCCGCCCGAGGAAATATGTGAATACGCCACACACACACACACACACACACACACACACACACACACACACACACACACACACACACACACACACACACACACACACACACACACACACACACACACACCCACCCCACACACACACACACCCACACACCCCCACACCCACCCACACCCACCACACACACACCCACACACACACACACACACACACACACACACACACACACACACACACACACACACACACACACATTTTCCGTGTGACCACCACGAAAGATAGCTTAATTGTCCACTATTTGCTTGTCTTTCAAAGTGCGTCTAATACATTTGTGTGACATGAATTACACTTACATACTAGCATGTAGCATTGCCGATATATTATACCAAGCTTGGATGTTCTAGACATGTTTAGGTTAGAATGTGCAAAACCACTTCATGAGTGACTGTTTAGCGCCAGTACAATTGTTATATGAGACAGGTTCATAGCACAATGAGGCCCCTTATATCCGATAGACAATTGCGTGTTGGTTAATGATCTTGGGTGGGCAACCTTAGTTCTTCATCGTTTATAGACTTTATTACACGAATTGGAGCTCATTCACCTGATATACAAAGCTACTTGGCGTATTGTGCTTCATAGGATTGGTGTTAAGCAGCTATACTTTTGTTATCGTGTCCTTCATCATACCGGTCCTGCGAAAATGATAAATCAATAGAAGCTATTGAATTGGGTCGCTTGGCTGCTAAATTGGCGAATATTGCATTTCAGTCACATATCTATCGGAAATTATCGAGAATGAAGCATTTTTTTAAATCAAGCGTTACAATTCTTATAGTGTTTGATAGAGATAGATAGCTTGATCGGTGCCCAAGTAGTTAATGTAATGTAATGGGACTCTAGGCAACGAGTCATGCATGCCACAAAGGAGCATTATCAGTACGGTAAGAACGATGATTATCGCTGCTAGTTCACTCACTTACTCCGACTATGTGACTTATAACCAGTCCTATCTAATTGACGTTTAATTTGTGCAGCTGCTTAATTTATGCATCAATAATGTGAGGCGTACCGCTTAACAACTAACATAAGCATTAAATTGGCTTTATAATCGGCTGAGCATATATCACCAAGCATTCAAAAACCTCCAATTTAATTTGTTCCAAACACTGATCCTTTTTTTCTAGAGACAAAGGTCGTTTCCAGTCAAAGAACTACCCGATTTGCACCCAAATAAGAAGCCAACTTCAGCGACGCAAGGACAATGCATCGTGGAGAACCATATCAGAGTGTCTCAAACTACTCTCATCTCTGTCCCAAAACACCCATTAACATGTTCCGATAATTGCACGTTTGGCTGAATCGCGTTTTCGATGCTACCCTTGTGATTAATAAATTTACTTAGGCTCTCGTAAGTGCGAACGTGGAACAGCAAATGACCGCTTGGGAACTAATAAACACTGTGGTGTCAAATATTAACGCTTTCTAACATACGGCGAAATAGTTGCAATATCAGCAATGAATAAACATAGCTGCAATAATACTTGTAATTTCCCGTCAGCATCATGTCATCCAGATGGTAGGTTAGCGATGAACAAGGAAGGCACGAATAAGAATAACCATGCTCGGGGTCATCGACGACATCCCTTCGACATTTAATCCATGCCATCTTTATCATTCATGAGATATGTATGGCAGTAAAATATCTCTCATATTGTATCTGCATTGCAATTCAGCTAAGGAAATGTTAGGTAAATATCCTAATCAGAAAAAGTTATGTGCACCGCAGCAGATGGTTAATGATCAATGCTTAACCAAATTCTTTATCTCACTAACTTCCACTCACGGTATTGGATTGCATGTAAACAAACCATTTACCCTATGGTTTTGAGGTGAGAGATTTTACTTGTGTTTATTAAATCTGTTAGCCATGTTACTCCTCGTTTTTAGGGTTTCATTCTCGTTAGATCAGCATTTCTTTTCAAGTACATAGCATTCATCACCCCCAAAAGAGATGCTTTGTTAATATACGATAGGTTTGAAAGGAATAAACCGCCTGAAGCTGTCTTTGACACTCTGCGACTTCTACAGATACTCAGATGAGCGAATTCGTTATTGCAATTGTAGTCACAAGATGGAATAACGGTTTGATATGCATCACACAAAATCCAGTATGCTTGAAGAGCTGATATGTATTGCAGGGTGATGGCTGTCCCGCTTAAGGAGTTGCTTATGCACAATGCTAAAATGATAAACTCTCACCAATGTACTATGCTGCGAGAAGCTACAGTGGAATCATACCCTTAATGTGACTGATGGTTGCTTTAATTAGTCATTAATGAACCCGGTGCTTCCAATTTGACAAACCAGCATTAGATACGTGTGTTGGCAGTATGATTTAAGGTCCAGTAATCATAACGGTACAACACGCGGTTATCTTGAGATGGAAGATGTTTAACTGGCTTTCAAAAGTTTAGTTATACTAAATGTTTAGACAGCATTGCACACAATATTCCTGCCTGGATGACGAATTTTAATATTCGCGGTACAGGCAGACATTTGTACCGCTACCGACACTGCAGCTTATCCACTCAGTACATTATAGGGCGAGATGCCAATCTTGCAAACCCCGCTTGCATACTTGTAAATTATATATTTATCATGCCAACCAGTTTCAGACCGACGCTGGCTATGGAGTGGATTACCTATGTTCGGGACATGAGACAACCATTGGTTTTGTAACTGGATCTGACAAAGTACCACCTAGTATTGATTACAGAGTGCCACTAAGTCGGTTAATATCTTTGCATTGATTGAAATTAATTTAAACGGCTGAGGCGACACTGATTTAGACGTGGTATTTGTTACAGCCGGGCATTAACCTGCCCTGAATATGCAATTGACTCGTTTCTTGCCGAGCCATAAGAACAAGACGCGAAGGATAGTTTAAATATGATGGACGTTGGACGCAAAACTATCGCGAGATGAGGTGAGGTTTCCATGACACGTTAATCATATTTATGTTTATTCTAATAAGTGTGCACAACCTGTGTTAGTAATGATTAAATACGTGTTTCGAAACGTGAGCAACATAACTCTTTCTCAGTGGTGTTTAAAAAATGGCATTACAACTGCTACAAGCATGTCACGTGCTTTAACCGCCATGACAGCCCCCTGGGCATATCAATATCAAGTTCTACGCGTTGATGTGCGCCAAATATAACACTGTGATCTCCTATCCACCGTAGTTCACAACATGCCATACATGTCCACAATTGGTTTTTCTGTGAGCATTATGATGGTTTATAAGCAGAGTTGCCTTCCCTTTAACGGCCGATCGGTTTAAACCTTCGAAATCGCTTATTCTCAATTTTTTAGCTGCCAAAGCTTCCGATTCATTTATACAAAAACACAGGGGACTGCATCGCATTGTGTATTCAACGTAGGCTACTATGCAATGCACCGGCTGATTTCACCACAGGATTCTAAATATATGGAATTAAATTAAATTAGATATTTCTCTTCCTCCAGCCACTTATACTTTACATATTCCATATATTTACTTTGGTCGAAATCATAATTTTCTGTTGTGGATGTATATATCAACAAGTGTGCACATCCTATGCCCGTATGATCCTGCATCATTCAGGGAGATTTATTGATATATCAAAACGGCATACCTTCCTATTGAGATGTTTGGTCTTTTTACTGATAATCCATGCTATTCCTGGAATGTGATTTATTTTCTTTCCAGGTGTTCACTTCGAAGAGAAGCACTGAACATGCTGATGACTTTAATGCGCGCGCTGAAGACACACATGGCTCACATGAGATGCAAATGACATTGAGACTCAGATCGGCAGTTTCTGTAATCGTAGCATGCACCGAAAAGTATTTCAACCATCGCGTTGGTACACAATGAGTATAACATTCGTGCTCCTATATATCAGAGGAGCCAACCACAGCTGACTTAATGTCGCATTTTCTCGTCCCGTGAATTTCGAATGACAACCATGTTTGCACCAGCCGATGGTTGTTCGAAAACAAACACCGCTTTTTCAGTCCCGACAGGCACTCCTAATGCATCTGGACGAGACCCGATTCTACCAGCGAATGCTTTGAAACAAGTATCTACTTCCCGATTTTAGTCTGTCTACATCATAGCTAGTACAATAATCTAGAATATACAAATATACCACTTCTGGTATGCATTCCGCATTTGAACACGGTCTTTCTGTACACACCCTTAGATGCTTAGGTATCGCTAGGGAAATTACTGACATATAGGCTATATAACCTATGCTCCTGGCGTAATGTCTAATTCTCAGTAAACGCTTCTCACTATGACCAAACATCAGTTGAGGTTGCGATCGAGCTCCACGATGACGCATATAATGCAGAGCGTACTACTGGCCACCTGCAAACGCCTGTCATATTATCTTAGGTTCAACTGTCTGAATAAGCTTTGGATCAAATGGTCACGAGACAGTAGAGTTTATTGTCCGATCAAATCAACAGAAGCACTGCATATACATTGAATGTGCAGCTTGTCATGAGAGGACATTTTGAATTGATATACCGTGACCACTCGCTCTCTTCGATAACCAATACGCGGCACAGACATCGTGAAAAAAACAATACTTCATAATGATATGTGGAGTGACTCAATTTCAATTTCCGTATGATTTCATATTTCATAATCAATCCACGTAATTATGTGGCAGGCATCATGCTGTTGATGTCTCATATAATGCATCAGAAGTGACCCCAGATAAATTATTATTGTGCTGTTGACATTAAGCTTGGGTTGTTTTCAAGGCAAAGTAACACGTGAAGGGATACAAACATCTTTATTGTATCCTAACGTGATACAAGGCATTCACTTCTTTACCCACAACTCAACAATTCCACACAGTACAATAAGTTTTGCGCGTCACCACCACCTGAACACTGTTTGTGCAACACGTAGGTAGAATTGCTATCAATTACCATGAGTACTGCATCGATATCAAAGGCGTCTATTGCTGTTTTGCCAATGTCTGTTAGGCGCTAGTAAAATTGTTACATCAGACCAGTACATAGCAGAGTTCGCCCCTTATGTCCGATACATAATTGCGTGTTGGGAAATGCTCTTAGGTTATCCAAAGTTATTAAACTTTCATAGTCTTTATTACATGAATTTGAGCATCATCACTTGCAATATATTGCTTCATCGGATACCTCTGTTGCTACAGTCGTGTTGTGCAGCTACATTTCGGCCATCGTGACCGTCATCATACCGGTCTGGCAAGATGATGCATCAATCGAAGCGATTGAATTGACCGCCTGTCTGCAAACAATGGCGAATATAGCATTTCAGTCACATATCTATAGGATGTGATCAAGAAAGTGGATTTGCCTGATAGATGTTCACCTTTTGTATGCCACATTGCCTCGTTGGATATGAATGACAGTCTGGTTCACAAACGAGACAAACCTTGTCGTAAAGCAACAGCATGAAACCTGGTGCCATTCAACAGGGAAGACGCTATTAGCATTGATGGAAAAAAACCTGTTCATCTATCAACAAGCAATCAAGAACCTCAATTAAGTAATTTCATTTGTTCCTATCACCGATCATTCTTTTATAGACAAAGATCGTTTCCAGTCAAAGCACTACCCGATTTGCACACTACTAACTTTCCAACTTAAGCGACTCAACGGCAATGCATCGTGACGAGCCATAGCAGAGCGTCTCAGTCCACTCACATCTCTAACCCCAAACACTCACTGACATATTCCGACAATGGCACGTTTGTCTGAATCTTGTTTTCGATTGTAACCCTTGTGAATACTAAATATAGATAATCGGTAGTTGTTATGCTCTCGTAAGCACGAGCGTGGAACAGAAAATGACCATTTGGTACAGAAGAACACGGAGGTGTCAAATAATAACGCTATCTATTGTGTGGCGAAACAGTAGCAATATCGGCCATGAGTAAACACAGCAACAATGATACTGGTAATTTCCATTCAGCCCCATGTCATCTAGTTGGTAGGTTAGCGATGTACAATAAAAACACGAGTTACAATAATTAGGTTTGTGTGTCAATGACAACATCCCATTGATATTTCAAATCCAGGGCCAATATGTCAAAGTTGAGTGGCTGCTGTACATAGCTCGCAACTGCAGGTTGGTTTCATAGGCATCATAAACAACTGGACAAATTAGCGAGGAAAACAGTAAATAGCGATTGAAGTGGTGATTGTCGAAAAAAAGCAGGGCAATATTTGTTATATTTTGCTCATTCAAATGTACCGCAATGATCCCAGTGAGCATATAGGTAGGCCGGTATACTTCACTGTTTTAATGGTAAATTGTCAGTTCACCACTTCCGAGAAGACTGCGTACCTATTCTGAGGGCGAGTCAGATAGCTAGCAGCCCGGTTAGAGACAATGTCTTTACATAATGGACGGACATGTAGCTTGTTCGGGTTAATGCGGAATATTTAGTTTGCTTTGGCGGTGGATTATATGCACTCTATCAAATGACGAGCGAGTATAAGAATAAATTACACCACGACGGCCACCAGGCCTGTTACACCGTGAACATAACAGCGCATTCCGGTCGACAGATAGGCCAAATCTAATGCATTATCATTATCGTCCAAATTGCATTTATTTTTTAAATAATGATAATTTCCGATGTAATACATGGAGGTATCATTGAATGATTTGGTGACTCGCTCTAGGCTAACATTCTACTCTCAAGCAGGTTTGAAGGTGCTAGTAGAAGCTGCTATTCAGGAGCACTGTGAATACAAATACGTAAGGTACACAAGTGTAATTATCTTCCAAATCAGTTATCATTGCATCATGACTACCTGATAAATTCTTATTATGTGATTCATTCGAGGTGGCACCCTACTCGCGGATTCTATACTGCATCATTCATTGTGAGGAAATATATGATTGCATATCACTCTATACAGCCCAATTAGAACATTACTGTCACATCATTCTACATCATCTATTCGCAAGACTTATTTGGCTTCCCCGACATTAACACTAAACTTAATGTACCTTCCATTTGCACCAATGTGAGTTCCTATTTATAATTGTGCTCTATATCACTACAAGGCCCAGTGTAAAGCCGCGTGATATTTATGCATAATTCATATATCTCCCTATACCAGTGTTGCAAATACACCTATCAATAAATACTTTTGTAATATAAATAGGACACATGCGTCATCTTTGCGTATCAAATAACCGATTCATGAATGACGCACTTAAAGCAACCCAGCCTATTGATGCCAGTGATACAACCTTGGTATGGTTGTCTGTGGTCGAATCGGACACGCCGGTAGATTATACCACCTAGAGCACGTCCAACGCATTAATCTTTCTGCACAAAGAGTATTTTTCTGTGTCTATCACGAGTTCTTGAGCAAACTCTACATCCATCCTCATATTTATATGCTGTAAATGTTTTTGTTTAGACTAATCAACCATTGTTAGAGGATCATATATTCGTAGTCTATTGCCACAACGGATGTTTGGCTTCAAACATGGCACATGAAAGACGGTGTTGCAGCATAAGAGTCGGATGATGTGAAGCTTAAATCATCCGATATTATCACAAAATAGTTATCTCGTATCAGAATCGTCTCTTTAACAAGGTCACCTATCTGTAACGAACCTATTACTGAGGAATTCTTTTCGGGGCATGTAAGGTAATAATGCATGTGCAGATGTAAAAGAAAGCCTAAGGTTTAAACTATCTAATCTAGCATATTATCGATTACTAAAAGGTTGAAGAGTCGCCGATGACAGCTATCGGTATCGATGTCAGGGAAGTGCCTCAGGAGCCCCATAATATTGAAATAAGTTTTCAGAAGAACAACCCCTGCAGCCGATTATGTGTGACCTCTTGAAATGGGATCATATCGATTTTGTTGTGATGCTGGTGTTTCAGAAGATTGTTAAGATAAATCCCTATATCTACCATTGAGTATAGATCCATGGATACGGAATAGAACTTAATGATATGATTTAATGTCGAATTCCTGATCAATTACGGACATGATTGGTCGTAGAATATTCCGTGTATGCTCTAAACGAAAGAACTGGCTTGCATAAAGGGTTAATTGTATAAATGTTGCCTAAGCGTTATTCAACCGGCAATCGGACTGCCATCAGGAAACCGTCATTTAAAACCAGCAACAATATAAATCAGACTAGATCTACGTCTTCTCTTTATGCATCTTTACTCGAAGTGCCGTTTATGTCAACACGAGCAAGGACGTTTGAAGTATTAAATACCTTTCTACTTCCATCAATTCGAATTTGCGAGAGACCAGCTAAAACGTTGATAATTTATATGTGCACCCCAATTATGACAATGACAGTTTAAGCTTTGAATATGTGCCAAACTTATCAATTTCAGTGAACAGGCAACTATGCAATTTGTTGTGCGTAATCTTCGCGATTCCAAAGCAGCAATCGAGAACGAGTCAATATGCAGAGCGTACAAATGGTACCACTGAACAATAATTATGGCAGTAGTTCTATTCCAGGGACACATTTGTTACGTCATATATCCTACGGTTTTTGTACAGTGTTGCTGTATAAGCAGAATTCGAAATTATGCCAGTATTTAAACATACTCAACGACAAAATACTTCCTGCATATAAATATATAAGTAGGAAATTATGGGGAATTTCATGATTGAAGCATATAAGAGGAAACCTGGGGTCTACTATGTCTTGTAATCAAGAAAAAAGACGCAGCAACTTTCGTCAATATCGATTGGCTTTCATTTAACAAAACGAGCATAGAATATATGAATAACTTTACCTGCTATATTTTCCTTGCTTAGCCAATGGCTGTATGCATGTACATGTACCTTCCATGAAGAGTTGCTGTGATATACAAAGATGGCCATCCAGTACCATGAGGTGACAGAAAGACAAGGCTGCGAGACTGCTCGGTCCATAGGTGACCTTTCAACGGTCATCAAGAAATATTTGTTGAGTGTCACCAAATACAGCGCAGTTAAAAATATCACTAAAAATCTTCACGTAAACATCGCTCCCGTTTTCTAGAAAGCTACTTGAGATGACTGACATGTGCAAATTCATACGTGCGTATGCAGTCAATGACCACAAAAACGCCCTGACAAAGTTAATGTAATGATTTGTCATTTCAGCTACCCTTGTTAGATGAAATATATTGTTATATGTGTATATGCATGGAATTCCATACATCATGGATATGTTCTTGCAATTGTTATATACGCCACCGTTAGGTTTTTTATGCAAATATCAGCTAATGAATACGACCCGCATGCGTGTGCATTCCCCAACTCTTGGTGATATTTGCCATTCACAATCTGGTCTGAATAACTGACAATTTGGTGGCCAATAACGTTGGTTGATCTCAATGCCCCTAAAAACTTATTTCTGTCGACAAACGGTTAATTTATGCATTATTAGCTTGCATTGTACTTTTCTCATATCAGTTGAGAGTTTGCAGAAAAAGCCAGTTATAATTGAGTATTTTTTAGTGTATACCATGGTACACTACGTGCCCCCAGTAACATATACAAAGCGACTCAATGCGCTGGCCTACGAGCTTTGTACAGTGCCGCTCCAGTGCTAATCTATCAGAACTGATTGCATTGATTGCGTATACACATTTCTGAAGATGTCGTATATCAATAACTATTGAACGGATGCGTTTGTCTCCAAAAAAGCTGAAATCCCGACATAGACCAGTTTGCTCAACCGTGCCCAGCTTTATGACATATAATAATTCTGACGCTGGTAGAATATTTCATCCCTTGCAGTTACAACAGTTACATTTCCATCAGCATCATGCAATGTGTGCCAGCATCGCATAGCATATATATAATCAGTTTAGCTACGCACATCGAAAGATTTGCATATATAATTTGGCCTGAGTTGTGATAGAGTGTGACCCAGTCTCCACTTGTCTACCTTACATATGCCAATCTGGGTAGATCATACAGTAGCTCATACAAATAAAGCTATTCATGATTTATTTGTATTGTTTTTGCATGGCTCTCTTCGAACAGCTTCCATCGATAGAGATTAAATGTATCATTCAATTTTCTCACCTTCAACACTTCAGCTATATTTTAATAAGCCACTTCATAAAAGTGAACATATCATGGTGTCCAATTGTCATTGGTAGCCAAGTAAAAAAAGTCGGACGTATTGCTCCCGGCATTGGACATCCCCATGTGCGTTTAGGTTTTTTTTATTGCTGCATTACTTGCTGATTATTGCGACGTTTAGCTAGTGTGCAGATAACAGTATCTAATTATCCTGTCAAACATTGCAAAATGTTTTAAGATATACGTGATGTCATAGTGCCATAACCAATCGGGACAGAAGGGGTGAAAAGAGACCATCAAGCAGGTAATGGATTCGATCGATATTCTTCGCAGTGTCATGTGTCACTGCCAATTCCACTCAGTCAATTTCATGATGTAATATGCATTACAGCTATTGGATTATTGTCTGTCGATTATCTGCGAGTATGAAGTAGATCAAACCAGATAATTTACAAGGTCCTTGGTGGATGTTAACTGGTCATATGTTATAAGGAAAGCAATGTATGCTAAAATGTTCGATATAACTATTCCTCGATGATGCTTTTTCTCGGTGTCTTATCAGCACGATTATATCTCTTGCGCAATATATCATATAAAGATTGTCGGCCGGACC
Source organism: Urechis unicinctus (assembly GCA_034190875.2). Classification (NCBI taxonomy): domain Eukaryota; kingdom Metazoa; phylum Annelida; class Polychaeta; order Xenopneusta; family Urechidae; genus Urechis; species Urechis unicinctus. The sequence continues at coordinate 78,730,187 of CM067350.1, read as the reverse complement.
AGGCGAGTAAGCGACTTTTGAGAGATCTTTTCATTCACAAGGTCTTTTACATTGTACATATAAATATCATCCTTTGATGATAACTAACGGCCTGAGTAATCTGATGTCTTTGTAGGTGGGTTCATTATTGCCTCTTTACACCATTTGGATATGTTGCGTTTACAAGTAGATGTCGTCTTATTGTATCAATACCAGTGTAGTTACGGAATGTCATGATGCTAGAACGATCCAGCTAAACTGTTTCACATCAAATGTACTCACACAATTCTGCAGAATATGGGTATCATGATGAATATATGAAGACTTTGCAATGACATTGAGGCATTGGTTTTTTGTATAATAATGCACGATACCGGCCTTCGATGTGTTAATTCCCATCACGTCATGGATTCATAATAATGACCTCGTTTATCTGTTTAATTCAATGATTGTGCATTCATTCACCCCAGTTGAAATGAATAGATAGGCGATTGTTCCATTACTGAAAAGTAAAAAGAAATCGGCAAGTGACAGCAATAAATTTCGATCGATAGTGCTCCACAGTGTTGTAGACAAGGTTTTAGATAACGTTATTTTGTCAAAGTATTCTAATGTTCTGAGCACAAGACCATTCCACTTGGCAATGTACTTATGTGGTTCAAAAAGTACAAATCGCCGTGTCATGCTGCAATGCTGGACGCATCCAAGGCATTCGATGGGATAAATTATGTTAAATTGTTTAAATTATTGATACGAAGAGGTTTGTGAACTACTATTGTAAAGGTGCTCCTATACATGTACTTTAACCAATCGCTGATAGTTGAATGGGGCTCGGATGTGTCTTAGGCAATCCATTGCAGTAATGGCATAAAGCAGGACGGAGTGTAATCACCGATTCTGTTCTGCATTTATATGGACGAGCTTCTTAATTGTCTTGAGCGCAGTATTGTTGGTAGTCATGTTCCCTCAGTCACTGCTGCCGAACTTATGATTTCAATATGAAAGAATACGCACCAGAGTGTGATGTAATGCTCAATAGTGAAAAAGTATTTAAAGTGTCTTAAAAAAGTAAGTGTTGTATAAGGAGAGTTCTTAAGCTGTGATAAAAGAACGAGGTCTCGTGTTTTACCGCTACTTGTAGGCAGACGGGATTCGTTTATTTTTGGATCAAATGAAAAGTAAGAACATACAAATCGGCTTGCCACTCCGCTCGTGAATGTAAGTTCGCCTGTTGTATCAGATAATGTAAGAACATGTATGTCTATCCTTGAGTAAGACTACCACCAAATAAGCTTAATTAATGAAGGTAGCCTAAATCATGTACGTGAAATGTTTAATAAAATATCTGCCGAAGAAAGGGTAACAATTTGTGCGTAGCAAAAATTGCGTCAGCAGCGCGAAGTACATATGTTGACCTCCCTAACCCTCAAAGAGGCCGATGAGCTTCATGTGCTTCTATGCACAAATTAATTGCAACCCATGCATTTTATATCTATATCTCCTGCCATTTGTTACACTGATGTGACATTCGATCCGCGAATAAGTACTATATATATATATGTAAATATATATATATATATATATATATATATATATATATATATATATATATATATATATATATATATATATATATATATATATATATATATATTATATTTATATATATATGTATATATATATGTATATATATTTGTATAAATATATGTATATATATATATACATATATATAGATATATTTATAGATATATCTATATATATATATATCTCTCTCTGTATCTATCTTTTATATACATCTATATCTAGATCTCTATATATATTCTCTCTCTATATATCTACAAGTCTCTGCCTATCTATATATATATCTCTATATCTCTCCAAGGAGAGTCTATGCCCTCTATCTCTATATCTAATATCTATCTATATATATATACCTATTTATATACCTCTCCTATCTATATACCTGTATATCTCTACATATTTATATATATATATTTTATATGCATATATATAGAAATATCATATCTACATATCCCTGTAGATATATATATATATCTAGATATATATATCCCTATATACCTATCTATCTCTACTCCATATCTCTCTACCTATCTCTCTATATATATATATATCTATATCTATATATATATCTCTCTCTATCTATCTATATCTATATATATATCTATATATATATCTATATATATATATATATATATGACATGAAACATATTCACTTACACAAGCCACTGTATTATTGCACTGTGTATTTAATATACTCACAAATATTCAAGTACAAATGATGCTTTGATATGGAAATGACAAAACTTGGCATATCAAGCAATGAGCATTGGTTCATTTTGTTATCTTTATGAAGTCAGGTCACCCTAGTGCATTGGGTGCTGATAACATCCACATCTGACAACCCTAGTTGAGTCGCTTAATGCAAATGGGCTATGACAGTCTAATTCCATGTCGCACTTAAGTCAATAAAGTGACTGGAAATATTCACGTTTTGTGTTAATTGCCTTTATTGCAGGCACGATTGCAGGCACGATCCAGAGGCTGATGACATTTATTATATTACATCAAATGTGTTGGATACTGGAAATGTATCGTTGATGGTTATCTGCAGCACAATGGCTACCATGTTAATCAACTGATCTAATCATTAGGCATTTGAAAGATATAATACAGATCGTGAGCGTTGAAGGGGCTTTATCGATGTATATCATTGCTGTCGCATAGATTCTTTTAATTGAGATTGGTCTGAGGTACCGCACAGTCAGTAAATGGATCGCCCAATGCATCCTGACATTTGTGGCGAGCATCGACCTCGTAATACAGATGCCATGTGTTTTTCATCAGACATCCGGGAGGCAGAAACCTTTTAAACGTGATGGGGAATATTCTGTACAGCAGCTTGGAGGAGACGTTAGATGAGCTTCTTCCTGTTTATTAACAAGAATAACATCCAAGTGTGGGAGATAGAGTCAGGCCTTGACTTATATGACACTGGTGTTCAATTTAACCCGTGCTGGTAGATACAGCTTAGTGATGCCGCTATTAGCAGAATATATGTAAGTTTTGATAAATGATATCCTACATGACACATTAAGACCAAGATCACTTTGGTTGTCCATTGGCGGAATCATTCATATTCAGGGCAGCGCAAGTAATACGCTCAGTAGATTCGAAGCATGCTGATATGGGTGGAGTATTCGTATATAGGGCACGTGCCTATGGGTAAAATAGAGGGTCATGCACTCCCCGAATATCGTAATCAGCATTGTATCGACCCCTAGTGATAAGGATACCAGTGAGTACCGTCTATGTGAAACTACCAAACTTTTGACACAATAGGTGTGGATTAGAGACCAAGTCGTTCACCAGCTGATGTGGATTGCCAAAGCCAAACAATGAATAGTACATGAAAAGTATAAATGCTTGTTTCATTAAATCAGTACAGTTGTGGCTATCAGGCTGTGTAATTGATGACGTTCGTAGTACCATGGTTCATCACTATGCAAAACAATTGGAATAATGAGACGATAAATGCGACCTTGCATGCATCGCTAATAAACCCATAACATCTACCATTCTAATTCAAACTCATCAAACTAAAATATCATTCCTGTCCATTCAGTCACGTCCAAACGATGAACGAGCTATTTCTAAGGTTTTCACAGTCCGCTCACGTTGTTGGGGCGGATATTGAAAATGGAATGTTTTGTGACATTCGGTAGACACTATAAGACATTCGACCTTAACACAATCAGAGCATATAATAAGAAAATACATCGGATTGGGCATGCCTATTGCTTGACCGATTTGCTGCTCGCTTTCATATTTTTACAAGCAGGTTATGAGCTTTAAATTCTGAAAGCGCAAACTGGAATACACCGAGATGCAATTTGAATTTGACGCATTCCAGGAACAAGCCCTTCTAGGCTTTATAGTCTATATTCAAATTTGACTGCAATGTTTTTTGGCCAGTTGAAAAATGTATATTATATGCCCACATCAACACATTTCCACAAGGGAATGCCTAAGACCACTAATGGTGTCCTATCTATCGGCGTCCATATTGTGTGTAATTCAAATGGCTGAGATATTGAATGTTAAAACGCAATCAATGCATAGCACGCATCATCACGCTACGGAGTTACTCCGGCTCTATTCGCTGTTGACCTTTCCTGTTGTATTGTACTCCTCCCATTTTCCCTGGTGTGAAGCAATAATCCATGGAGATGTATGTAGTTTATGGATATCATTCAACTTGCTGAACGTTTTGTATGTTCCATTTATATCAGAACCGCCGCCTAATATCACGTCAGACCGTCAATCGCAGAACCAGAATAACGGTAGCGCTGGTCTTCATAATGAATGTATGTTTTGCGAGTATATCCGCAGGCTTTGACATTTGGGCACCTAGCTCTTATTTGTGCAGCTTTGCTCAGATCTATATTTGTGAGTAAATTACCGTCGGTCTTTGCTCTCAGTTATAAACATATACTGCAGTCATCCAGATAGATAAGGTGTTTTTGTTAAACTACAAACTTATTTGATGGTCTGCTATAAACTCAACTACCAATAATAGTGTTTCTGTGAGAGCTATGACCATTGAGCAGTTTGTTTGTGATAAGTTGCGCGAGACCCAGTAATCAGCATACAAAAACATGATATCAAATAGCATGGGTAGCAGACGAGTAAAACATCGACTTTTGTGCTCATGACAATTAGCAACACCGTCTGCGTTAGGGGATTGCAAATTGTAGTGTCGTGTACAAAAAGTGCAGGTATTTACAGTATTTTCTAATGGTAGACCTTCTCCAGTACTTAGTAGAAGCGACATGGTGAATACCTTTGTTAAGCACATTGTGAGCATTAAGCATTTAAATTAGTTTGGAAGTGGTCGTGATGGGATTGACTTAAACACAATCGAGCAACAAATTCTCATTAAAAAGAGGATTGAGGTCGACAGTTCTATATGGTCCGACAGGCACTCTGCATATAAGGTGTAAATTCTTATCACTATCACGACGCAGGCAAAGGACGAACATAGAACGAATCTGACAATAATCACCACAGCGGGTTCACTTCCATTGGCTCTGTGGGGATCGTCTATCATAATACACCTCAAACGCTAGGTGGCGCTACCGTGATATAATCAAAAGCACATGGGACTTATGGGCTGGTGTAACTGCAAATGACGTTTCGCAGAGCCTTTCCGCTGTCAAAACACGTCGGACACAGGCTTGAAAATAGCGAAAATAACAATCACAATGTGAAATAAAAGTCAACATGATGAATTGCCCGAGCAGACCTATCGAAAACAGTCCGCCTCTCAGAGCATCCGCGCCGTTTACTATTCTCGATCTCTAATGACCGCGCCGTAGAAGGTGATATCAGATTGTCAGCAACCTAGAGCTAGGGATCTTGAACTAAGCTGTGTAAGGGTTATGAAATCCCATGCATCCCACCGTCGTCAGCAGGCGACGATACAGTGAAATCAACAAAAGCACATGGGATTGTTGATCCGACGTGGAGTCATCTGACTGGTCGATGCTTCCACTGCTCCGAATTAATGTGAATTTCAAGGGACACTATGACAAAGCAATGCACGTCGTCTAAAAGGTAGCGTCTTTTCATTTGTTCTCGAACCTATGCTTTAGTGAGCGCTCTTAGCGAAGCCATACGCTATTGGCTCAGACTTAAGGCCCTTATATTTGGATAAGCATAACAACTCAATTCCAGAAGTGTCAATGCGATAAAAATATTCCCTATCCACTAATATCAGTTTCGCACAAATTGTTACACCGCCGTCTCAGAATTCGAAAAATTATCCTAATATTGACATAACTAATTGGCACAATCTCCTGGATATTTGACCAAACTATCATATGATTCGCGCAAACAAATGCCCCCTTTGAGCGTTGATACGTGCCCAGCCAAAATGTGCAGCTTTATTTACAACGGCCTTATAGTTGTGGTTAAAGCAAGATATACTGAGATGTCCGTCAGCCGAAGATTAGATGACGTGGTACAAAATGTAACATTACGTCAATGATCATGTTCTTGGCCTTCAAAGCTTTGACACATGTGGCGTGGTTCTACTGCAAATTGATATAACTAAATACTTGTGGTTATCATTAACCCTAATATAAACAAGCGTAGATGGCTGAGCGAATCTTTGCCGCTTAATGAAAGCATAGGTTAAGTCACCATAGTCAGTACTGATCTGCACAACACTGCATTTTGATACCGCATTTAGCTAAATCATCAACCACCAATTTTACGAAGGGCACAGTCTGGGTCTTGTCACTTATGGAGAAGTCATTGCAATGGCTGAATTGCCAAGTTATCCTGATGAGTCTAGTCAGCTGCATTATACACCTCCTATATACGACCAAGTTAACCCCTAATCAAATAAATATCGTTCTAGTGCGACTTTAAATATCTTGTGATTAATGTTATGTACTCTCAGTATATTTCACAAATACTGTGTCTTACCGGTGCTATGCGTCTTCATAGCAGCTATTCGTTTTGCGAGATTTTCGTTGGATGTGCATGGATAAATATTTGTCATGCTGCAGGGTTCAGATGGCTCACTATCTGTTAATTCCATTATTTCTGTATTGCTATCCTAAATTACACAATTTGCTACTGTATTCAGATGGATATCATCTACTTTGATATTGGATCAGACATGCTGACAGCGTCGTTTAAAATATAAGCTGCATTTAGACTTTATGCCACTAAGGTCCCTTAACTAAAGTTTTATGATTGATTCTCCAGGGTGCAAATTATATCACATCGAAAACCAATATCGTATAGGTAAAACATATAGGGTAAAAACCAGACGTAATAATGCGAAACCTCTATAAAGCATACATTGACAGCCCTTTCTAATGGCTTAATGTGTACTTACGGTATCCGTGCCTTCACGACGAAGCGATGAGATAATAAGATCATAGGAGTTGAGTTAATCGTAGTTTATATTTAATGGCAATGATGACAACTCACGTGTATTGTGGTAATTAGGACTGACACAATATCTTTAATGTGACACATCTAGGATGCGGCGCACGTCAGTGCCGCCAAAATAAGAATAGACGCAAAACTTGTAATTGCTGTAATGTGATAGAGGCACATCCCATACAGAAAATAAGAAGATGGAAACGATTTCACCATTTGTCATCATCAGATTTGGTTAATCCTAGATGCACCGGATTCACTAAACCCGAAATGTGGCAATAATGTTAACAACACAATTCCGACACACATTGCCCAATATAAACAGTACCTTAATATGCTGATGAGAATGTTGAATGTTCTCTTGCGTTTGTCATTACAAAACAGACAGTTCACACAAACATTTACAGCTCATGTAAAATGTCATGGAAGGTGTGCGCTATATTATTTAAGTGGTCAATAGATTATTTTAATGTTATACATGCTGTACGAGGGCGTGTCGATGATATCCTAACACGTATTGATAGTCGTATGCAGACTAGGAGGCGTTATTCGACGTGTAACTTTCCATTTGGCACGTTGTTGTCATTCATAACGACCGCTCTGAGGTCGCATGTCAATAATTGATTTTATTCTGGGATCACACTGAATTAATACAGTATTGGCATAACGGAACCCTGTGTGCTATTTTATATTACTAGACAGCCTCAACAGCACCATGAAAGCTGCAGCTGGATAGCAATTATTAAAATTGATGTGAAGGTAAATTTATATAACATCAAGATTGAAGTAGCGTAGATAAAACTGTAATCTCACGAATGTCATATTTTCCAATGAGTTAATAATGTCTTTATTCATATGTCAATACCACTTGTCGTTTGTGCTGAATCTGCACTACAATTTCATCCATTGTAATGTGCATAATCGTACCATACCTAATCGCTATGGCTAATCAAAGAAAACGTGTTATCGTGTTACAGCATGTAAAAGCTTTCATGAAATGTGATTGCATTGAGAGGGCTTATCCGAATGGCCTAAGCGCCTATTCGCTGATTGATGGTCTCCATGGTGCATCGAAAGCGCTTAAAATGATCCCCAATGCGTCAATATCGTTATGATGGTAACCTGTGGTTAATGTTGCGTTTTATTGTAAGGTAAAATTGCTGTGACATTCCGCACTCGATCAACAGCAGAGCTTGAGTCCAAATCGAATGGTTGGCAAAATGAAATGTAGTTCAGCAGAATGAGTCAATGCAAATCGAATTATCTAGTGCGCAATGTTGCAAACAATGCGCAATAACATGTGATTTGGCAATTACTTTTTATATCCCTTGTATGCTACCTTGGGTACACATACCCTTCATCTACTGTTCATTGCAGCAAATATTTGACGTATATGCGTGTTTTGGCAGTCATCATAAGGTTTCCATTACACGACAGTAGTACATACACACTCATGGCGCCATTTTTGGTTGACATCTGTTCTGTTGCCTACGCATAAGACATAGGATTAGCAACAATCGCATATTTCCAATATATGCCAAGGTCTAGTCACCATGAAAACCGCATGCTTCTCAATTTACATATCCATGCATCCAGTACACTCCGGGCTATGCGAACCGAAATGCGCTTTTGTGACAATGCCATGAGGTGAGGCATGTGTGTAAGCAGCAGTACACTGACATAAGGGTTACTAATATTACAGCTATAGCCACTTTCACCAACATTGCCCAAAATGCTTACATACTAAGAGCCATGGCAATTTATGGCATGCAGCCAGCTAACTATATAATTTGGCTAAGTACAAATGGGTCCACGTCAGGTAGCCTGAACTGTAAAAAGAATCTGAATTGCTACCAGCCCTATGTACCACATGAGATGGTTGGGCTCGTTACATGTCGTATCGTAGCTACGGATATCACAAACCTCGATACATCAATAATAATAAGAAGTATCATGGCTGCTCGATAAAGTTTATTATCATTGAACAAGACAAGTTTATTTACTTGGCCCTTGTGCAGTTAAACTGATTTCATATCGCGACGCATATAAATTTGTTGGCACTATAATGGAATGCATCTTGCTGATTAGCGAGATATATATGTCAGTAAAGTAGATAGAATTATCGCGCTCATTGTGCATACATTGAAATTCAGAAATGGATAATGTAACGTAAATATTGTAATCAACAAGTGATCTGTGCATAATTGCTAATAGTATATGGTTAATAATTAAGCCAAATTGGGGTCATCTATACTAAAATATGTTTTCTCCTCGCCGACATACACTTATCCAAAGTAGATCGTTTGTAAACAAGCTTTTCCCAAATTATGATCAAAACAATGCCCGAATTGGTCCCGAAGTTGAAGGTATTAAGCCGGGTAGGTTTTTATTCGGCATTGATGGTGTCAAGCCATTAATATAATTGTTGTAGCTGATGCTAATTGATCCTATTTGACATATTTTTTTTCAGTTGTGGGTATTTAATTGGTTTTTAATCAGCAATGCTTGCTCATGTATGAAAGCTTCCTTATATGGCTTATATTAACCACAATATGAGAGGTTTCTATTGACACCCAAATGATCCCTTTTGCTGCAGCATACTGTAGGCACAAGATTGTATAATCATGGTTGAATATACTGTGTTAAGCACAGGCACTCCGTCACAGTTAATCATATTGCCGCAATACAAATGTGATGTTCATTGCCCATAGACCGTTACGCTGATATGCTGTGCATACATAGTTATTGGAGTTTCTCCCGGCGAAGTAGTATCAAATTCTACAATGTTGAAGTCTCATCAACGTGCTGTATCATGTTGTGAGGAGCTACAGCGCAAAAAGCACAATACACGTGTGTTGGCAGTGTGATGTATGGTCCAGTCATACTATTGTAATTACCATATCGTTAGAAAACATCGACGTTTGACAAGAAATCGAATGTTTGGTGTTATTCTATGATAGCATTCTATTCTACGCCCCATCTTCGACTGTACGGCATATTACAATAGACGCAGTACATACATACATTTGTACCTGTACCAACAATGAGACAACATGACACAACACAGTAAAGGGCAATATGGCAATCTTGAAAGTCACGTCTGTAAACTCGTAAGTTATTTATTTATTATTCGAACTAATAGCAGACCGATGTTGGCTATAGCTTTGGTAACGCATGTGACATGTGACAACTAAGGGTGGCGTTAACGGATCTTAAAAAGCAAATATATCTAAGGGTCACATATGTCTGTAACTTTATTTGCATGGATTGCAATGATTTAATTTGCACATTTCAACAGAAAATATGAGATGTTATTAACGTTTATTGATATATCTGATCATTCATATGTTAATGAGTGAACGCACGCCTTTGAAAATGTCCTTTAAAAAGATGGAAAATATTGCATTGTGATTTCCTATCCACCCAAATTCACAACATGCCACATATGTCGGCAATCAGCTTCTCTGTGATAATTTGCATCAGTAAGATGGGTTCATTAATAGAGCTGCCTTCTTTGTAACGGCCGACAGAATCCCCTCCTATTCTCAGTTTCGCAGCTGCCCAAGCTTTTGATTCATTTATACATCAAGACAGACTGTTATCCGCCCCTGTTCCTGTACAATGCCGCGCATGTCTCAAACAGACACAGGGCGCTGAAGCGTGTGGCGTTTACAGATTGTCTCAATACATTTAACTAGTGAAACTAGAGAGGTAATCCCCGGGGGTCTACTGCAGAGGATAGGGCGAAGCAATCGGAATTCATGTCAACATTGACTTAGCCAATAAAGCCGAAGAGTTTGCATAAATTCATCCCCATCGTCTATTTAGATTAGCTTACATGCAATTAATTGAGAAAGATGAGAAGCTCTGTGCTAACAATTCCATTTTAATTTTTCATTGTCCGTACTTTTTTATGAGACGATGCCACACGTCTTCAAAAAAGATATAGTCGGTCGTCACGAGGATTTGCCTCCTTAATGGAAGACTGGGCCATAATTTAGGGTGCATACGATATTCAGTCATACGATTATAGTTGCATCGTCGGACACGGTTATGGCAGTAATTGAGCTACCTTAACCTAGGAACGGGTGAAATCTTTCCCTCGGTCTCATTAGCACAAAAGCAACCCACCTTCTCGTACCAGTGGCTGACACTATGGTGGTTCAGCGCCGTCCTTTCCGAAGGCATCTCTGTATGGATACCACGTCAATAAAATCAAGTCTATAATTGGCAATCATTCGTTTATCATTAGGTGGCAAACATGGATGTAGATATGAGGCAAGCAGATAACTCGGACAGTGGATGATGTATGACAGTGTCTACATTAATTTGATATAGTTGATTGAATATTTTGAGCATATTACCGGATTCTGGTTATTGTGTCTATTAAGATGAATGATTGCGTTCGTGTTAGAAGTGCCCCCCTATCCTGCTCTCAGTGTAAAATGACGTTTATTAACATACTTGTATGTAACAAATGCATCACCCAATATTGATCGAAAAGATACCACAACGAAACGATGATTCCTTTTAAGCAAAATATTTGGCACATTGTCTAAACCAACCGTGTGGTCACCCATGTACTGCCGTAGATAAAAATTGGCTTCCTGAAGCTCTTTGAGTTGCAAATAAAAATGCAGCAAACAAATTATATTGCTTGCCCGCATTAGGTTTTGTAGGCAATGTTATATCATCCCGTCTGATTTTCATTCATCAACAATAGTTCCTGATCCCTTATACGCATAAACAAATGACTGCACCATTGCAATCATCGGTTGAAGCGCATTGTCTTGATTTTCGTAGACTGTTCGATAGTAATATCACGTACATATAATAATGAAAAACGAATGTGGAAGATGCATATTATCATTAAATAGATAATGTTGCCCATGACATTAATTCTTTCACCGCGGTCACACGAGGTACCTTTTATCACCAAATGTAGCTATAACACTAAACAAGACATAATCCGTGGCGTGCTGAATTTGTACGCTAGTAGAGCAATAAGAATGTATGTACCTTGACGTTATACACATTACTAAAATTATCCCGAGAAATTATCTGCCCATCGCTAAACACCAGTAGAGGATGAGGGTGAGTCCCACGACCACTTATCGTCTATAGATAACACAACTGCTACTTTCTTAATGCAACTTGGATTTCCAATATCATTAGTGGACTGTTAAAGGGGACACTTGCCGCCTATTACAGGTAGAGTGCTTGCGTTATGGCAACCACACACGAGTGACGATAGCATGTCATTGTGCTTTGGGGTTGTATCGGCTCTCAATTCCATTACCTTTTGTCCCTTTGACCTGATGGACCTTGCAGTTTGTTAGTCATGCATGACAACATCATTATGTCACATGTTGCGCGATCGCACACACACTGTGGGCACCTAAAATGTGTAATTTCGCAATACCATTCACGTCTACATTGAAGCATCGGCTGTCATGGTTCTTTGTTTGCATTCCATGAGAACTGGAGAACATTGATTCAAATACATTATTTACCGTTCTTAATAGGTAGGATATTACTCCCACAATGACTTAATGGGCAATGTTTCTTTACCTACCGACTTATGTAGGAATCCAGGTGTATTGCTCGGAATATTATAGTGCCTTTTTAATCCAACTACAATGCATTGCTGCATTGCCCACGCATTCACGAATGTAGTTAATATAGCATATCTTCCTGCCACACACATTTATTTGTAAATTGACCAACGCAGGGTTAAGTAAGAGGCTGCTTACCCTCATAAAGCTCTTCCCAAGTACCATTCGTAATCCCCGAGTAGCATATGATCCATCCATAATGCAATCAGACGCTTACCACATTGTGCATTCAGCAAAGCCGACCAAGCAATGCACCGGCTGACTTCGAAAAGGGATTTGCAATAAATGGAATTTATTTAATAAAACATTTCCCATCCTCTGGAGAAGGAAAACTATTACCACTTATACCATACCTGCTTCCATATATTTACCTGGGTCAAAGCAGTACAGCTTTAGGAATAATTATTTTCTGAAGTGGATGCAGCAATCATATTTATCAACGAGTGGACAAATACTATGCAGGTATGATCTTGCATTATTCGGGGTGATTTAGTTTTCTTCCATATCACCTAACGGACTTACATGTTCAAAGCCCCATGAAGTCATGTAATTTATCTGATAAAGCCAAGGTATCTAATGATAATGTTATCAGCAATATGTGTGTGTAACATGATCAAACCTGATTAAGCGTTCATTCATCTTGTAAAACACTTGAGGAGACCTTTGTTCGTGATGGTGACATTCGTCGATTGAAAGGACTAATGTTATGAAGGTTTTGTCCATGGCGGGTATTTTTAAGACAGCGTTTTATATAAGATGTTGGATATCATTGACGACTGAAGCGCGTGATATTACTGAAGCAACCCGCCCAATGATATTGTTTACGTCAGTAGGTGCTGGTTAGTACCAGCAATATAAATGCCTGGCCGAGCACTAATGCATTGGCACAAGTACTAACTTCCAAACTGCAGTTAACAGCTCTACAAACATGGGTTAAAGGGCATTTAATGAATCTACACAACCCAAAGGCTTTGGGTTGATGCATTCGCTCTTTGTAATCGACGTCACAATGAATATCTACAGGCAAATAAACTTCGCTTTATGTGAGCCTCTTCAATTATTACTTAACAGTGCAATTTCAGACGCTTCATTGCAAGCATATTTAGTGTTAGAATATGTCGGTCTCTTCTGCTAATCCTGTACCCACCAGAATACATTACAGATGGCAATTTTCTGGCACAATGATTGGATACGTTTTTAAGCTCACGTGATCTATGCTATAAGTAGTTTACATTTCATCATGGCAATGTTAGCGATATTGGTTCTCACAATATTCCCCCAATATCATTGTCTTAACACCAAAATATTGTCCATCCTTCATTTGTGTATTAATCATTGATATCATACTCGGCTGTGCCTTCGAAAAATCTACATTACGGCCTAAGCTAAAGATGCGAATATATCTATGGCTGGTACTATTAATTCTCATTTGGAATGCATGGTTACTCAAATTTGCAAATACTTTACTTCCTTTTCACACCCTGAGTTGCCTGTAAATCACTTGGCCAATCGCTGGTCTATGGCATGAATTAATCATATCTATGCATAATGTGAATTTCATGTCAGTGCATTTAAGCTTTTCGTGATAACCAGACATCAGTTGAGATCAGGATCGAGCTGCACAATTACGTATATTATACAAAGTGTACCACTGGCCCCTTCCAATATTTCAGGGTCCAACGTTCTCAAAAAACTCAAGCAAGCGAGCTTGGCTCCAAGGGAAATGCATTCGTTGACGGGACCGAACCAAACACTACATATACACTGAATGTGCAGCTTGTCATGAAAATACATTTTGTATCGATATCCCGTGTTGATATTCATATCTCACCGAAAAACCATAGTTGACTACTCGCTCGCCACGATTATCATCAAGCGCAGCAAGTATCATAACATACGCAGCAGCGTCGAGTGAAATGTGGCGCTGTGCAATCTATTGTTAGTATCATATCATATTTGATAATCATCAACCAAATATTGTGCCAAGCAACATCTTGTTTACATTAAGCCTGTGCTGTATTCTGGTCTGGATACAAACACGTTATAGCTACTCCCATTGTAATTGTTCACGACATAATCAAATACGTTCACATTTTCCACTACCCTCTCGATATATATTCAACACGTAGGTACAGTTGTAATTAACTGAGATATCAACAAGCTATCAACAAGTTTAACTGGGTAATTTATGTGGCTTCTAACACATTTGTACAGATAAACATTGTTTCTCCACAAAGTACAACACGGTTAACATACTATTCAGATGCTTGCGCAACGCAAGGACAACGCATTTAGTACTATAATCATGCGCCTTAAACCACTCCCATCGCTAAACCCAAAAAACCGATTGACATGTTCAGATAATGTCACTGTTTGCTGAATCATGTTTAAGATGTTAAACCCTTATGTTTACTAAACATCTGTAATGGGTCATTTATATTCTTTCTTAAGCACGAAACATGGAGCCGTTTTGTCACAGACAAACACTAGGGTATCAAATGTTAACGCACGGCGAAATAGTAGTAATACCAGCTATGAATGAACGTAGCTACAATAATACTTTCCTTTCGTAGCATCTCATCTAGAATGAAGGTTAGCGATGTATTACAACATCGCGAGCTATATTACCGACGCTGATGTGAACACGTCGTCCAATACATGGAGCATTACGTCAAAGTTGCTTGACAACGGCACATTGCTCGCAGCGGCAGGTTGGTTGCATCACCAACCTCAACAGTGGGACGATTGACGAGGAAAATAAAGTGGCAGTAGCTGGTAGACACCGCAACAAAATATGGCAGTAATGTGATGTTTAAATAATGATAGCTGCGAGTCACCGATATACCCTGCTGTTTAAGTGACCTGCTGTCAGTTCACTATCAAGCAAGGATTTTATACCTGAATTTACTGCGAATCAGGTATCTGGCAGTCCGGTTAGAAGACATTCCTCTTCATAATGGGCTGTAACATAAAACCTAGTCGGGTAAATGTTGAACATTTATTTTTCGGCGGTGATGGTTTACAGGCGGCAACCGATGTGAGCAGGTGTTGACCAAGTGACATGCTAAGCTCAGAATTGTGTGGCCACTAAGACTGCTTCGCCGTCAAATAACAGTGCATCCAAGCCGAGCTAATGGCTAAATATATACAGTAACCGATTCAGGTATAGATTGACATAAATCATCAAAATTGCATTTATTGCTGATGTGGCAATAATTGCCGATATGATACGTGGAGGTATGAATCAGCGGAGCACCTGTTAACGGATAGCGCAACCTTGACTCTCATGCCTATCCATGCCAAAAGTATTAATTCTTATCATTTTGTACAAAGTGATCTATATTACCTCCATCACTATAGATCAACATTTACTTTTAGTGCTGAAATATATAGAACCAGCTCTGCTGCAAACGCTGTACCAATACTCAGTTTCATTTGCCAAAATTAACTTATCAACGACACTAAATGAAACAGCGAAATCATATTCAAATTATCGGATCATGTAAATAATTCCATTATTCGTAAAGGCTAGTCTATCATGGCAGACCCAACGTTGGTTCTGCCATCACCCTTCGCACACTCCGTCAATGTTTGTCTTTTGGCCTGACCATACGAAAGTCGTCACAAGGCATAGCGGTTAATGTAATGTTTTGTTATGAATGTTTAATGTATAACGCGACAGCACTTAGTTTTTTTGATCTTGCCGCAATCAAGCTGTCCGCTTTAGACACCGATTGAAATGGCTTATTACTCCTATTACCCTTATAAACGCAGTTAAAATATAATGCTATATGTGTTTATGCACAATATGACACAACAATGCCTTAACTACTGTTATCTGCGCCACGAATTAGTCTTTGTATAACACATTTGATGCCGTAATAATGACTGGGTGTATGAAAAATGTGACGATTGATCACACTAACCTCTTAAAGGCGCATTATCACTGCTCATTTCAGAAGGCACCATGAACCCTAGTTTTTTTTCTTTATTGACCTTTAGTATTAATTAACAGCTAGAAGAATATTTGTGTGGATCAATATCATCAAACAACATCTACATTTTCCACTAATTAGTGCCATCCTCAACTCTTGGTGATATAAACGTGATTAAATGCTTGCGTTCATTAATAATTTGGTTTATTCATCGCAGTTACAGCAAATAATAATCGAGTATTCCCAAGGCATGCCATAGCACACTGCCGGCGCCCAGGGGAATCAAAATTATCACCAATAAATCAGCGCCTCAGGTGCAACAATGCGCTTCCATGCGAGTTATTTACATAGCCGCTCAAAAACAAATCACCGGAATTCAATGCCTTACCCAAATGAACGAATGCATTTGTCGCCGTGGCAGTAACAGTAACGACCGGGTATAGAAACGTTCATATTTATGCTTTGTGACATTATTGTCAAATATGGAGCTGAAAAAACTAGAGCCCGTCTTATTGTTCTAATAACAATGTTGTAAAGGACATTCATGACGCTCGAACGACCAAACAATAATGCTTCATACCAAATGAGGAAATATGTGTGATGCATTAGGCGGAATATTGGAATTGGGGCGAATACATGATGGCTTTGCAATGCCTTTGGGGATTTCTTCTTTTAATAATATTGCAAGCAAACGTCAATGGAGATATGGATTCTCAGTATTGCCTGTTCATAAGATCATAACGACCCTATCGTATATGACATACTCCATTGATATCCCCTGAAACAAGCCACATAATACTCTTAGTTACAAATGGTCCGAGAAATATGTCCCCAATTGTAACTGGCATATGCATCATTGGACCATCATACGCACAAGAAATGCAACCCCAATGTATCCCAATAGTAGCAATCACCACAATACTACACCTACTTACCATCCCGCGCTATCCTGTACTGAGGAGTGATGGCTCTTAGTCATCGCGATATACTCGTAGATAAGTATAGGCGTGCTTTCAGGAAACACAACTAGGATACGACCATTGCCTAAGCCGCTCACGTTTCGGGAGAACGCAATAATTGTGATTGATGTATTATCATGGAAGTACATCCTAGATATAGGATAAGATGGTCGAGTCGACGGCGGCATGTATTCATACGATTTGTTTTTCTATCATGTAACGGATTAATAGACTAGTAACTCCCTTTAGTTGTTTGGCATGATTTTTTTTATCCGCACACGTTCGCAAATTATAAATATCCTTGAATATTTACCATTAAGTTGGTATTTCGGTACATATACCATTGAGTTGGCGATTTAACCAACGCAGCGCGTCAATCGGGATAACGCACTACTTTTGCGATGGCAGCAAATTGTACAATATATGAAATGTATTCGTAATAACGGTGTGAAAGAAAGAGAAACAAAACAATGTTTTAATGTACTGTGACGCGTTATATCTGTCCACGTAAGGCTACTTCACAAATTCAGCAGTTCGCGTCAACGTAATTGTACAGTAGTTTATATTTACTAAGGCCCACTATCTAATGCACCCACCGCTACTTCTGGCAACTAGTAATCGGTTGAAATAATGGGCTCTCGCCTAGTGAAAAATAAAAACGAAGATCTATTGCTAGTGGAAAGTGATGTTACTGGTGACCATATGACTTTTGTTATGCTTGCCATAACAAGCTGGTACTGATTTGAGAGGGTGAGGCTAACATTGCTCACAAAATCAGCAAGAACAATGAATGCTGTCAAACAACATTTAGGGCCAAAATTCAGCTTACATGGTGCGAGAAGTAACGTTAGCATAACTATATTGTCAAAAATGCTAATTAAATTATTATTAATTTTCCTGGTAAATGTGGGCTTTGCTCTTTTTCGAGACGATATCGGTTAATTGGTGAATGGGTAATTTTGATGCTATACCTGTACTATGGTCGCACATTAGACAAGAATTATATAGAATAACAGCTCGGCTCGGCAAAGGATACCTATGCACTCAAAACAAGTACAAAAGCGCCACGCTGTTATGATAAAGGCTGGGCACACTTTTACCCTGGCGCATTGGGCATAAGTTCCAGGAACTCATTTAATGTTACATCCATGCATTTGCATAGTATGTCAACTAATGAATCATTGCCAGCGTACATCTTTCAGAAATATCCAGTATGTTCTTATGTTATATGGATCGGTGTTCCAAAGAAGTTGAATTTAAAACTGGATAAACGTTTTTTGGCTCAGAAATCTCTGCGGGTTAGACAACGATTTTGCAATGCTTACAAACTGTTCAGAGTAAGTCTAGTATGATGTTCATAGCTGATCTATTCAGCGGTCGCATCGAGCTCATTTATATAGTTCACGATATGTTAGAAACAGTATGTCATCATCAGGATATATGTGACACTGCTCATTGTAAGGGAAGCATAAGGACCACTGGTCAGGAAGCAAGGATGATGTCCGTTATAACGCGGCTGGAGCATTTCTAGGGTCAGCAAATGTTGTGTGTAGACTAAATTGATAGCTTAGCATATCGCAATATATAAACTGATATCAAGTCATAACAGAACTTACCGTTATACTTATCAACGCACAGCCACAACAACACATCCCAACCACATCTGGCTCGGGCTCTCTTTTTTCATCCTGACAATATTAATAACTGCGTAACAATCTATAAAATGACACATTCCCTAGAAGAACAATTCTTATCTAGTGGTGATGAACTTAAAAGACACGAATAGTCAGCCTGGGATTATCTTGTGCCACCTTGCGCCATTTAAGAGCAACCTGGGAGGGAAAACTTGTTTATCCGGACGGCAATAAAATGAGATATACGGTTGGCATGGATCACAGATAGCCCCCGTTAAAGCTTCCAAAACTGACACTATCATTCAGAATGCAAACTATTCTCATTTCGGTTGTAGGTTCTCAGAGGTTGATGTTGAATATAGTGGTGTTGTTTCTAACAATATCAGGAGTAAATTCCACATCGAATTGAGTACAATACACACTCTAGTCAAGAAGGAAGAGGGTGTCATATCTTTTCAGTATAATGTATAAGCGCAATGTCGTAAGAAATACAGAATTACATTCAACGTAAAAAGCACCATAGCAATAGCACAAATGACATTGCTTATGTTAAAAAATAGAAACATCCCTTGCGCAGCTCATGTGCTTGTATGACAAGAACATGATGGTAAGATGTGTGCAACTAGTGTCACACTGACATACGGGTAACTATAATGAAAGCCTCATCCATCGACATCAGTACTGTCAACGATTACTAGCAGGCAATGGCAGCAGTATATGTTATTCTGACAAATAAATACTGTATGTAGGAGGTCTATCGCGTGGTTTACTAAGAGCTTGCTACGATATAGATATATATATATAGATATATATAGAGATATATATATATATATATATATATATATATATATAGAGATATATAGATATATATATATAGATATATATAGATATAGAGAGAGAGAGAGATATATATAGATATATATATATATATATATCTAGATAGAGAGAGAGAGAGATCTATATATATAGAGATAGATATATATCTAGATATATATATCTATATATCTCTATATATATATATATATATACTCTATATATCTCTCTCTATCTCTATCTCTCTATATATATATCTCTATATATATCTATCTATATATATATATATATAATATATATATATATATATATATATATATATATATATATATATATACATATCTACATATATCTGGTGACCACAGAATAATTCAGATCGAGACAACATCCTGAAACTTGGCATGGTTTTTCGTTGAATAAACCAACCTATATATCATCTTGATATATTCAGTACAATAATATATGGTTATTATATGTCTCTTAATGGGCCACGCGTGCACTATATAATGCTTTTGAAACAGCCGTTTATCACAATAGGTCTTCATGTATCATAGATTTATCCTTGATGTCATTTCCAATCTTTCTTATGCAGCTCGACCCACCTTATTAGGCGCTCTTTCTCAGTATGAGGCAATTGTTAAGACTGACGGTGAAGGCAATGTCATTTATCACATTAGATCGATCATGCATGATGATATGCACAACGATCAATCAATGTTTACATTGAACGATTGAATGTACAAAACCTAATTATTAAACCATGATATGTTCTTTCCAATGAGTGCCATAGCAAGAAATACGAACTCATTGACGAATGAAGAGCGTAATATATGGCAATATTCCGAGCAACCATGTAAGCTCAGAGCAACTGCTGGCCATGCACATCAAATCCGATGTATGACATTCTGTGTCGCCAGTTTATGACATCACCATTGGCCAGTAAAGACAGTCTCCTTCACACGGTATTCATTTGTCAAAGCAACATATACTGCCGTCATTACCTGTTAGTAATTCGATTTAGCATCAATTTATATTGCAGAGACTGTAGGCCCACTCTCAGGTATCGAACATTTCCAGAGCGCATAATATATGCAAGAAAGTGTTCTCTAGGTCCATTATCTAGTTTTATTACCCAGCGGTCTATATTCAACATGGTCCAGCACTCCACGTTATTACACAGCAGCCTGTATTCCCGAATGCAAACGGTGCCGCGTATCACTTGCTTTCTCTTGGGGATTGAGAATAAATAGTGTAGGTCTAATTGAAGATCTGTGCCTGCTAGGGAAGGATTGGTTGACGGCTTCTATCACAGTCTTTTTTACTTTTGCAATCATGGGGAAACCAAGTGCAGACTGTCTAATTGTTGCTACACACAACCCCTGAGGCATGCATGAATGTCAATCCTATTGCCCTGAAATTACGTCTTAATTATATTTTATACGACTATTAACCCAACTAGTTCACTTTAAGTGGCGTCACTTAACTTTACGATGGCTCTATTGTACCCACACATTATGACTACATGACACCTAACCACATACATCTCTCAAACGTCAATCCTAACATGTAAACAAATAATCGTGATACATATGTTCTAGAGACACAGCTCAGCAGATTGCATAATCATAACTCGCGTCTCAAAGTACCTCACGAACGACGTCAAGTTTGTGCCATGAAGTTCATATTTGACCTCTTACAGCACAGTCAGCGCTTGGATAACAATTATGGAATTATATTGATGCATGTCGTCCATTTTACTCCCTGCCAGTTAAGGAACGTTCATATTTGAATAGCCCGGTACGACTTTTTTGCAGCTTGAACATCGCTCAAGCAAAGTTGCGATGTGTACGACCCTCCCAACAAACTTACCTTTGATTCAGTAACATATTGTGAAGTGCCTAATCGTTCTGTTTGCATTTGCACGACAGAATTGTTTGTGCAATATTTATTTTGCATCAGTTGTAAGCTCCATTGTTCAGCAAAGCTTACAACGCGAACAGATTTCCTGTCCGTCCATTTGAGATTAATTGCCAGATTTTGTCTTTATATTCAATCACAAACTTATTTGGTCCAGTAACAATGTTAATTTCTAATTCACGACAAACATAGCCGTCTATCGTTGTAGAAAGTCTAATAGGGTATGATACGTGCAGTGCCATATTTGGTCTCCTTAAAACTTTCTGTCCAATAACAAATATGACTCATCAAGTCCATGAGTCCATAAAGTAGCCAGAATCAACGACTGGATTCAACTTAGCGAATATCATTTCCAATAGTATCGTAATAACCGTTGCTTTCCAGGCAAAATTTTGTGACATTTAACATGTATATATTACCGCAGTTTCGATTTAATATCATCGAATCTTCTTTTAACTAGCGTAGATACGTATATGTGCTAATTTTAGTTGTCATCTCATCATCGAAAGTATGAAAATTTGTATGATCCGCCCCCTGAACCAGTGAAAACCAAATGACTCTCTCCCACGAGGAGTAATCATAAACAGCCCCACTCCACTTCATCCACAACCCGGTGGTCACTGGCAGATCAATAATGAAAATTCCCTTCGACAGTAGATAAGTAGGTTCAGATAATGTAGTTAACGCAAGCACGTTCCTTCGTTATTGATGTCAAAGAGGTGCTTTGGGAGACCTCTGCTTCCAAAAACATAATACGGACAAACCACTGGAATCCACAGGATGCATTACATTGTTGGTTAGCACATTCCTGACGGCGAACCACAGATGCATTAATGCCGCGTAATCGAGCAATATGAAATAATTCCTCTGTTTGAATCAGCAGATGGTAGTCAAAAAAGCATTATTTAATCATGACTGGCACTCCAAGGGAACGCGTGGACGAGAATCGATTCAACAAGAATGGAATATTTGTCCACGCCCAGTTGACTTTTACATGAATGTAATTTCTCTATATGCATCGCTAAAATTGATTTTAAGGATCATCCAGAAGCCATGGGACCTTATCTCTATGGATTTGCTGTTCTGAATAGACATCAAACATTTATCTCGAGCAACATAAACTTCGCCGTTTAGACTTATTACATCACAGTGTAATGTCAGACATTGCGTTATATTAGAGATTACAAGTATTACCACCTTTAACATTCAACGCAGTAAAATGGATGGATGTAGGCTCTCTGGGAAAATATCTGTTACTTGTTGGCGCAATAAATAAGCATCTTTTTATGCACACTCAAACGCAGCGCTATCATAATCATTTGTTATATATTTTATCTTGGCGATTACAATGTTAGTTAAGCTGATTTAATATATATATTGCTCATAATTATTACATCAATAGTATTTGCTATTCGCCATTTTTTTTGTTATTATATTTACAAGTGTTCGCTACCCATCCAAATCGTGGCCAAAAACCAAGATGCGGATAAAGTAGTTCAACTAATGAAGTAATAAAGTGCTCGCAAAACCAATTAATCGGATTTTCTGATTTTGCGAGCACTTGAGTACTCAAATGTTCAATTAACTAAAATGTGTCACTTCATGTGTTTAAAGTACGGTTGCACTGAGAATGATTCGTCGGTCAATGGTATATGGCCTGTTTTAAGTATGCTTTATACCAAATGACCATTTCCCCGTACCGTAGAGCACCTCAGAGTAACCGGAGTAAGGTAGATAACAAGCTCCATGGTAACGTGTCATAAACAGGGGAACAAGGGACGCCTGTAAGACGTCTACAGCTGTGATATTATCCCTACAGCATAGACGCTGTCGGAAGTCGATCACGTTGGATGCCGAGCTGCTGTGTGTCGTCTAGTGAAACTCGGTTTTATGAGGTAGTATATGTATGAACATAGCAATTACATTAGTAACTAAAGAGTAAAGACCTATTAATCAATAAGAGTGCAGACCTATAACTAAACAGTCCCATATAGTTCCATGGGATTACACGACAATGATAACTTGTACAGGGCCCAAACCCCGAGGTTCAAAATGTTAACAGTCATTCATACGCAACAAGAACGCAAAAAGAGGCCCGCATTGAGTTGTACCAGGGCCGTGCAGTACCGGTTAGGTGTCAAGGAGACCCAAACGACCTGCGGGCCCATAGACCACCAGCAAGAAGGGGGAAAGGTCATTTAAGACAGGAGGACTGTTCACAGCGCCTACGTTGTGAGGACCTTGAGACGTGTTGGTGCTGTTTGAGATTGGAAAGCCAAATTTGGGATAGAAATCACTTCAATCAATATTCTAGAGCAAAGTATCTGCCCTAGTAAATAATGGATGCCCGGATGTTGATCTTCTGACACACTGTGATCAACAACTAATGGTCAGAATACGGGTGTCTTCATGGCGCAATCAATAGTCTTGTTTGGGTGGCGACCCTTAAGTGACACTACCTGGGGCCTAGCAATCATGGGAATGGCTGACCTTTCATAGCAATGCCCATATTGTGGAAGTCTTTATGCCTGCTAATGTGGCGCCAACTTGGCTGGAGAATAGCCTTATTGGTGATAATTTGCTGACCAACCGGTATCATAACA
Source organism: Urechis unicinctus (assembly GCA_034190875.2). Lineage (NCBI taxonomy): Eukaryota > Metazoa > Annelida > Polychaeta > Xenopneusta > Urechidae > Urechis > Urechis unicinctus. The sequence continues at coordinate 78,705,757 of CM067350.1, read as the reverse complement.
ATGTGTTAGGCATTTACAATCAAAGTCAATTTGTACCGAATTATTGTACCACGAATTGTTAAGTATATCCCATCTATGATAAGTTGTGCTTAATATGTTATGAGACAAGAATAGTTTACTGCTGCAATAGCAAGCAAATTATGCAAATTAGTTGTTAACGCCACATATAAGTCATGGCAGCCCCAGCCGCTTAGCAATGACGGAGATTGATGCAATCGTAAGACGACAACTAACATCGCGAGAGCATGTAACTAACGATAAGACACAGATGAGGAATCCGTGCATGGATTGATGATATTCCGGTCCCCGTATTATCCACCCACGTGATCAGGATTGGTTATATGAGCTTGGTGTGCGCATTTATTCTACAGTACCGTCCGTGTTGTTCACATGCCCACGTTCTCACCCAGATGTTGGATAGCCGAACATTTGGTCGCTTGACACGATCATCAATGCTTATGGTCTTGCTATCCGCCCTTAACTTATGATATCAGTCTATCTATTTATGCTCGCTATTTGTTCAGTATGTCTGGGAAAGTGTTCTGTTCCAAGTTTTTTTTATGTGGTGAAAGGCATATTAAAGCGCGAGGTCAAATGAAATTGTGTAAGGGGGGTATTGTAGTATGTTGTTGGTAAGCACATAGCACACGTGATGATGGTGTTTTGACATGATAAAGCTGTTTTTGATGCTTGGTAGACGGAATAGACTTAACCAAACGGCTCTGGTAAGGCGTGACATAATTATGCCACACTTTGACATGTTATTGGTCATCGATATCATATTCATTTTAACGGCTGCCTGCAATGCATAGTGGCGGTATAGTAGAAACAATATTACTCACGATTAGCCTGAAGCGTTTACAAAATAACACCCCGCCTACATGGTTTTATCATGACATTGAAGGCTCTATTGGGTTTGCTGTGTTACATCAATGATGCATGAGCCGCATTACAAGGCTATTCCAGTGCACCGGTAGCATGTGAATCCAGGTATATTTCGTTGGCCTGTTAATTACTGTGTTACTACGCCCAATACAACATTCTAGTCAAGACATGGTCCGTTGTATAATTTGTTATGTCCGTTGTTTTAGTGAATAACTTCCTGAAAGATTTTACATGATTTGCAATTATCTATTTATGAATGCTAGAATATATTATGCGAATCATACCCCGTGTAGGTTCCATATACCGCTAGTAAAATTGCTGCGCCTAACACAGGGCATTTACCGCTCTCCACGTGGCTCGCTTCATCGCCATGACGTAAGTGGTGATGCTTCGTGTCATCACCATGACGTCAGCAGTGTGGCCTGGTATCACCGCCATGGCGTCAGCGGTGCTGCCTCGTAACATCGCCATGACGTCAGTGCTACTCCACCGAGTCAATTGTGCCACATTTTACAGACTTATGCACACCTCGCAACTACTCATATTATCATCGATCGTAGAATCCAGAACTGAATGCATTTGCTGCCACCACTGCATACCGCCATTTGCTGCCACCACTGCATACCGCCATTTGCTGCCACCACTGCATACCGCCATTTGCTGCGACCACTGCATTTACCGCCAATTGCTGCATTTGCCACCACTGCATACCGCCATTTGCTGCCACCACTGCATACCGCCATTTGCTGCCACCACTGCATACCGCCATTTGCTGCCACCACTGCATACCGCCATTTGCTGCGACCACTGCATACCGCCATTTGCTGCCACCACTGCATACCGCCATTTGCTGCCACCACTGCATACCGCCATTTGCTGCCACCACTGCATACCGCCATTTGCTGCCACCACTGCATACCGCCATTTGCTGCCACCACTGCATACCGCCATTTGCTGCCACCACTGCATACCGCCATTTGCTGCGACCACTGCATACCGCCATTTGCTGCGACCACTGCATACCGCCATTTGCTGCCACCACTGCATACCGCCATTTGCTGCGACCACTGCATACCGCCATTTGCAGCGACCACTGGCATACCGCCATTTGCTGCCACCACTGCATACCGCCATGTCTATGTCGTGGAGGCGAAGGGAAATCTGGGTGCATCATTATTTGAAACCGGAAGGCCGTCATGGTCTGCTTATGTACGTAGCATATTACCATCAGTTCAGCGCCCGTGCGGCGTGCGACACTTAAAAGGAGCATTGATATTCTATATACATTCGTGGCATCTCGTTATGCACAAATATGCGTGTAACGTATTCGCACATTATTGCACACTTGTAAAGCGAATCTTTCCAATGGATCATCAACATATTGTTTTAACGCATTCGAATAAACATAAATAAGATCAAACTTAAAGTGGATCATCACCACGACCACGGAAGCCTTAATGCAGGCTTAACATCAATCCGAATAGGAGTTGCATCCACGCCATCGTCCACCCACCCAGACGGAGACGATTCCACTGCATAATCAGGTCAGTACAATGACTGGTTGTTGCGAATATTTCGTCTAAATAAGTGTCGCCTAAGCCAATTGCGTTTCTGCGGATATCCTCAATTGATTTATCTGCAATCAATATATATCCGCATCGACCAACATCTGAGGCAATCACAGTACTTAATACCTCTCTCGGTAATGGATGTTTCATAAGATCCTACCACATCACCTATAGTTGCCTCATGTCACGAGCATCCGCAATCAAAAGCCATGGCAAACATCAGCCCCATATTAGTTTTCGTAATAAATCGAAGTTTTACGAGAATATTGACGAGACTAGCCAGATTACCACCTCGCCTCTCATTGTGCTGTGTGGTTCAGTAACATTCGTGCTGGAAGTCAATTCTCTGCCGGTTGCACATTATAATCAAAAGCATAACGGATGTATTGTATTATTGTAAACATCTAATCTTATGACCGCACCTTATACTGCTACTGAACGTGTGCTCTGTTCTCAGCATCATACGCTTGCTCAGAGCTAGTAGCACGAGGCATCAGACCATAGGTTATCAAAGTACACCAACGACCACAGGCAAACATCGGTAACCTACATACTATAGCTTCCAAGCCGTGATAGAGAATATACGCTTTCGAATTATAGCATTAATCACATGACAAGATCAACCGTCTCTGCATACAGCCCGCCACTCTTAACAGGAATGTGCGGGTGCACTTACGGCACCGCTAACTGTGACATTAGATGGCAATTAGGCGAGGATGAGTGTATCTCCCATGTTCGATGCATCATTGAACCAATGCATTAAGCAATTCCCAACGATGTTATTCGTATATTTAACGGTCTAAGTTGCACTGCGCTCTAAGTCATATCTGTAGCAAAAGCTGGCAGCCGAAAATGGCATCAAGTCTTGTTCTAAATAGAATGGATGACGCCATAGTATGTACAAATCAATCTTGACTAGAATGGATGATGTCATGTAAGATACTCTCTGATTTTGCTATGGCAGTACTTTTCAGTGACGATAAGTTAGGCAGCGATTGAGTTAGATAGGGTTATAAAGCAATTTTAATTCTCGCCTGTTTATTTTGGTGTTTAATTAAAATTCATAAAAGCTGCATAATTTGCGTAGCCCTGAGTGGACACTCCTGCAGGTAATCATAGTGGCCGATGATTGATATTTACTGAGACTTATGAGTCACCTTCGAACTAGGTGTGGAATCGCTTCATACACGTTTATGTCAAATAAGAGAAAGCAAATGGGCGGCCATGATTCTCTATGACTCACTGATTATTAGCCTATCATTGTATTGTACAACGTAAGTAAGTTATATTGCTTTGTAGTACGCAAGTCGTGGGATGTTTGCCGCATTGAAAAACAAATTATTTGAGCCAGCATATCCATGGGATATATTTGATAGCTACCAGTTATGTTCTGCTCAAGACTGAACCAAAACTTGTCAAAGTTAATTAGTAGCGCACCGAAGGGACTACACCCGTTTTACCGAACATTGACGTAATAACTCCGTGAACATATAAAACTTCATTTTGAGCCTTGAGCTAATGTCACTAAACCTTGACGTATTAGACGCCGTGTATTTCTTAACGTACATTAATTAGAAATGTCGATTGGATTAAATGGATAATATACCAGTATAGCTATTATATCTAGCATTGTTGATCTATCATGTAGATGAGGCTGTAGGAACATTGCAAGTACCTTGTTGCTATTATATCTAGCATTGCTTATCTATCATGTAGATGAGGCTGTTGGCACATTACAAGTACTATTATAGCTAGCATTGCTATAATATCGTCGTGTTACTTGGTTTTGATATTGCATACCTCAGTGTTTGTTTCTTCCCTAACCGTGATGTGCGGTTTTATGGTCTCGTTAATGAGCGCCTAGCAACGTCTATTTAACTATGTTTGTTTAACATCGCGAGCGTTGTTAGACGCTCTGCTTGGGTTAATAATGCCGCATGGCCCATGGCTCGCGTTGGCATGTGATTGATGTGGAAAGCGGGAAGTGCTTAATCGGACAAGGATGTTTAGGGAGGCGCTGTTATGATCCAGCGGTATATCGCATGAAATAGGGAGGCGCTGTTATGATCCAGCGGTATATCGCATGAGATAGGGAGGCGCTGTTATGATCCAGCGGTATATCGCATGAGATAGGGAGGCGCTGTTATGATCCAGCGGTATATCGCATGAGATAGGGAGGCGCTGTTATGATCCAGCGGTATATCGCATGAGATAGGGAGGCACTGTTATGATCCAGCGGTATATCGCATGAGATAGGGAGGCGCTGTTATGATCCAGCGGTATATCGCATGAGATAGGGAGGCGCTGTTATGATCCAGTGGTATATCGCATGAGATAGGGAGGCGCTGTTATGATGTATATCGCATGAGATAGGGGAGGCGCTGTTATGATCGCATGAGATAGGGGAGGCGCTGTTTTGATCCAGCGGTATATCGCATGAGATAGGGAGGCGCTGTTATGATCCAGCGGTATATCGCATGAGATAGGGAGGCGCTGTTATGATCCAGCGGTATATCGCATGAGATAGGGAGGCGCTGTTATGATCCAGTGGTATATCGCATGAGATAGGGAGGCGCTGTTATGATCCAGTGGTATATCGCATGAGATAGGGAGGCGCTGTTATGATCCAGCGGTATATCGCATGAGATAGGGAGGCGCTCATTAAGCTATCGAGGATAATGAAAACAATTACGTTTGTTCTATTTGTTGAAGGCGCCATTAAAACGAAAATATTATCACAACATCTTTGGTTCACTCACTTATCGAGTGATTCTGATATTATTATTGCCACACTGTAATACCACCGCCACCAATTCGGCTAAAGCACATAAATCAAGCGCTCAAGATCAAGATCCAAAGAATGCAAAAACTAAGAGATCCAAATAAACAAAATAAGTAACGCTTTTTTTCTTGAATCAGAAACATATTACAAGTGTTTATGCCAAAAGTTATGTTATTTTGTCCAACCGACAATAGAATGCACAATGTGAATCAGATACCATTCACCGGCTTTGATGCTTAGTACCACCACGACATTCACGAAATTGTAATGTTCGTGTCATGAAATATCCTCCACCCACCGTTACCATTGCCCATACATATCCCACCAGACTGCGACACATATCTAATTGCACTGTACCAATATTGTGGTAGCTTGTCTGTGACATTAATAAAGGTCATTTGTTATTTGGGGATCGCCTTGGTTGTTAGATGATAGAAATGCCCTTGTTAATGTCCCGTTCGCTTTGGGGTATTTTGGTATTAATGTCATTTGGATCCAATGAGCTGGCCTTGTAATATGTCAAACCGTCCAGACCCATGCTGCAGAGAATTTAGCACCACGGTGTTTGGATATACGCAGGTCTGTGGCAAGTCATGCAATAATGAATGCCGATGATATCAACTCTCTATAATGAAGCAGCTTTGGGGTTAGGCCCGGATATCACCAACTTCCGAAAACATGGTACACACCATAAGGTGGCTCGGATCTGTTTACTGGTTGCTCCAATGGCGCTGAGATACTAAATGTTTTCTGGGCCTTCATAACGTTTAGTGGTACAAGAGATTAACTCTGCGCTCCGTGTGTTACACCAGATTGTCCGTAACATTCAACCGACGGCTTAATGTTCTTGTGTGTCAATTCCCCAAATAGATACCATTACTTGACGCTAACAGCAGAGACCATAGCACATGTGCAATACTGCGTGTCTGATCGTAAGGGTGTATCCTAGAATGATAGAACGACCCGATGTGCACACGATTCAAAGACAAAAGTTGGCAAATTACTTGAGCAATTAGATTGAATGATAGCGGCATACCAAACGTGGAAAGCCTTTTAAGGCGTTTCTCTTTTATAGTCAACAATTTGTTCAGTGCAGTGATTATCGTTCTGAGCTATCAAACCATTGACAACATATATAAATGTGAATAAAACGTAGTACAAATACGAAAGGCACCAAACTTTCTATCACTTATTCTTATCACGCGGGTCAATGACGATGGGCCATGGATGTGTTAATTTGCCTTGATTGAGTTTGAGAAAGTTTCTTGGACATCTTTGTCACATTATGCGCCTTAAGGTGCCTGGAATGTCTGTTAATTATAATTCACTGATCTAGCGGTCTGCAATAACAGAGGAATAAACATTTAATTACAGTATTTGCTATTTGTGCATTGGAATGGTATTACAGGGCGAAGGATTACGTGCGAGCACATGGACGTCAGACATCAATATAATCACTGTTATACCACAATTGTTATCCAATATGAAGTAAAAACCTGATTGTGCTGCGTTTGACTGAATATAAACATCGTGGCATACGTTTGACGTCTATCCTGAGGTGCTTGTTGACAGGATTAACATTTGATGGTGAGTGGGTGTCATGTGAGACAACATTCAGTGGTCATAACGCGAGAGAGCAATTAGCGCCCAGTGATACCATTTGAAGTGAACTCTTTTAATTAAACCGTATACCCCTATCATATCACCGGAGCAATATCAATTAAGGTTTAAGGGGTATTCAAAGAAAGTATTGTGTTTTCTGGAATTTGTTGTTTGTCCGTGTGGGCTGCAATGAACAAGGAGTATGCAGTCTGTACTTGGCGTAAATAATGTACGAATGCAGATGTGAGACAAGACTACACACGCACCCTTCAATCTGTCCTCTATCGAGAGGACCGCCAATCCTCGAGTGAACCTCCTTAGTTTATCAGAGGCCCCTAGAGAACGCTAAACGACACAAAAGCGAATATAGTCTGCTGTGTAATTACACGGACAGTGGAAATTATTGAGACCAATGGACAAGACTGTGATTAAATTACATACCTATTGATAGAGGATGCTTCATCCCATAACGAGTTCTTATATATGCTAGGCACAACCAAAAACGTGGAGGGAACATCTGTATTGAAGTGGATGGATAGCGAGGCGTTAACTACTCTTGCTATGGGATTAGGATAGTCCTGCTGAAACGTTCTCGGGAACGCTTTAACGTCGCACTTGCATAAAGAATGTCCCTGTATCGGTACAAATTAAGGCGCCTTTTGTTCAATATTGACTGTTTTGAGAGATCACAACTTTTTATTGGTAAGCGTGTGTTAAACCCACCCCAAAATAACCAGGTGAATATCAATGAACCACTGAACAAACAAACGAAAATGGCGAACTTTGCTGCACTCAAGATTCTAAAAACGCACACCACTAGCATCCTATAGTATAAGCTTCACCAATGAATATCATCATAATGAAATATTTACCATGATATACTGTAACGGACGTTTATATATTTCATATTGCGCGGCTATCCATATCAGCTGTAATGGTGATAGTCAAATCATTAAGTTATCATGCGTATTGCATCTTATATGTATTTCAGCACAACTCCGAACGATCTAGCCATCACATTCGCATCGAGTAAGTCATCGCAAAAGTTGATTAAAATCATCAGTCATCATCACCAAATCAGTCACATGACCAAAAGCCACAAACACGATGTCAATCCGATGTCGGGTTTCTTCATGAGGGTGGAATTCGGATCGCTGCTAATGCTTTGATGTCGTTAATAACCCACAGAGTAACGCCGTCCACGACTTCCTGTCGGCCCAGTTCGTGGAAAACAACACTGTTAACTGAGCCATAAATATAAGCCTGGAGGTATACATAAAGAGGCGCTTTACGATCGGCGATAAAGGTAGAAATAAATAGTCTCTTGTGGTTCGTTATGTTGCATTGTCCTTGTGATAGATACATGGTTAGCATGCGACTTATATTGGATGTGGTAAGTGCATCAACAGGTTGATGAATTTTTTGCTCGATATTGCGAGAAAAATACAACGAGGACGTAATGCTTGCATCCTTTCTAATATCTAGCAATGTCGATTATTGCAAAAGCAATTTAATGGTAATGAGCTGTCATTGTTGAAACGCATAACTTGCTGTGGGGGAAGGTTATGGTTCTGTAGTATTAACACGTCTTATCTTGATTCACCTCCACACTTTGTTAATATACAGCATATACATATATATATATATATATATATATATATATATATATATATATATATATATATATATATATATATATATATATATATATATATATATATATATATATATATATATATATATTATCGCTACAGCATCGACTCGTTCGAGAGTAGATCAGTCACAACGATGACTCAAGTTGTTGAGTGTCTTTCGGAAAATTAGACATACTCGGTTGACCGAGGAAGCGTTTGCATGATCGTACTATAACATGAGTTATTATAAGGACATGTAATCAGCATTGCATTTATAAATTGATAGCCATCGCCACGTACGACATTTCTTTTTTATTTCTATTTTCAACTGATGTTTATATAAGGTATTCAGGAAACAAAGTACATTGATAACCGCGCTAATATCGTGATTGATCGATAACAAGCTGGCATTCGACAACAGAGCATTGTACATAATAAAGAGAAAAGAAGCAGCAAACCCCATTAATACCAATACTTATCATGCGCGTAAATAAAGCTGGGCAAGTGTGTAATACAACTCGACGGTTATTACTGTCTCATCGCGAACTGTGGACCTCATGGGTCAGCACAAACTGTGGGCAATCATGTCGGTCACAGTGTTATAATATGCCAATCTAATTAGATAAGTATAAGAAATACAATGGTTGTTTTTTGGTGCCATTAATCATAAAAGTTTTCATCCGTGTTGAAATCTCACTAATGAAGCACTGCGTGACTACCTATCAAACAGTTGTATTGTTCCCATAGTTTAATCGTGTCAATCATGTCTGCTTTTGCGGCAATATCATTTATTCAGATATGATACTGTCTCGAGAATACGTGTTCAATTCATTGTATGACATCTAGCTGACAAGTCATATCTTTTCATCGATATGCATCTATGTGGACAATGCAAAGCGTATTTTGTCGAAGATGAATAACTTTGATATAGGAAGCTGGGTAATGTGCCGTTAAAATGCGTGTTCCGTGTCAATATTGCATCCACTATACATATTTGTTTAGTTATTGATAAGCTAGAGAGAAGACACGTAGTCGTTTACAGATAACTGTATGCAACAATTTGTCCCAATGGCCATCAGTAAGGAATTGTCATATGTGAAAGCTTCCGAATGCAAATATCTTGCAATGATTCTATAAGTGCAGCACTTTGTTGTACCAAAAGTTGCATCGTCACCCCTTATTCAACAAAAGAGGGTTTTATCTGTGCCACTACTACATGGCGTTGGCATTTAAGTTTGTACACTCATTATATATCGGAGTTAATTTGCCGTATGTATCATGATCAGCAGGCATTTAACTTTCCAGCGCCATGTTGACTACAATCGACCACTGTTGAATATATCTCGTCCAGACGCATCAATAATCAAGCGACCTTACTATGTGTTTCTCTACATGGACGGCTCTGTTACCGGGACAACGTTCAGTCACACACTCAAACAACTCATTTTAACAGATTGAGATCAAAATACAGTTCCCACAGTGTACACAACTATTGAGACCGCTTTCATGACCAAATAAATGTATTAGTAAATTTTCGCGTCAAATTCAAACAAGGCATTACGAGGGCAGTGGCTTAATTCAGCTAACCCCAAGACAGTTATCATCAACTGAGCTTTATATTAACTTTCCTGTCAAACCTCGCAAAACTTATGTTGTGGAAATATAAACTTTGGGTACTATAAAAAAATTAATATCTTTAAATGTTCTCGCAAAATGGTGCGTCACTATTATCAACTTACAAAGAGAAGTCCGCAAGCAAGATCAGATGGTCTATGCAGCCAAAAGCTGAGCGTTTCAGAAGGGTTATCTCTAAGAGCCTTTGAGTGATAGCTTTAGTGAACGCCGAAAGGGATTTATGGACAGTACGGACCACACATGGGATCAAAGACTATGGCATGACTCGTCCAACAGGAATATCGCTGCATTCGATACGACTCTCATGGCCTCGGTTCTTACATTTGTCATCCGTCTTTATTTCCTGGAATTATTGTCATTCCCAAGCCAGCACACAACGGTCCTATGAATCTTAAGACAACAGATCGTTTCGCTATACTGCGCCAATAGGCTTGGTTTTTACTTGGCGTGTTTATATGATGGTGTAACGAAGATGCGCCACGAACGATTTGTAGGTCAACAAAACGTTGAACAAATCACTTTTAGACAAGAAATCGATGATAGACAGTCACAGTAGGTTTACAGATTTACATATCACCGTCAACATGTTGTGTGCTGGTACAGTTTAAGAGACAGCTACATTAGCTGCTCGCCAATGCTGTTCATTGTAAAGCACCAAGCAAATTATTGTAATCGCTTTCGTTTAATTGCTTATACTTGGCAATAAATCTTCTGGTGCTGACTGCCCATATGCATCACAAATGTCCGCTTTGCCTCTCTGATTACTTCACGTCCTTACTGGTATATGGAAGGAGCGAAGTGATTCAAACACAAACCAACATTATGCCGCCTCAATGATGACGCCTAAAATAATGACACTAGTACATAAACCAGTTACTTGACAAAACGGCAAATGTTATTGAACTGTAGTGCGCCGAAGAGTGGCTTGCCACTACATTTCACAATGCGGACCGCAGCCTTTGTAACCAATATTCGTTTTGGTGTCGAACATCTAAGTTATATCAATAGTCACACCAATCTAGCCCTGTAATCGCGTTACTGCATAACATTATTACAGTCTGCTATGAACCGATAGGGGCGTATTACATAATACCGCCAGTTAACAGCCCAGCCAGACATGGCGTAAATGCGGTCTTAAATGGCCATATTTAAGCCAATATTTAAGGCAAATAAATCACATGCTAAATGCGACTATAACTTGTTATGAATCATGTGAAGCATCAGTATATGCGTGTTAATATTATGCTAAGCCGATGCTCGCAATGTTTTGGCTTTTGGTGTCAGCACTAAGCAATAGCGAAAAGTAATCACACCTTGCTGGTTTTGTAATCATTCAATGACTGATTTCATGCCTCTCTGGGTTACCTTATTAGCCCTCATGGTATACACATTAGAAGGATGAATACCCCTACTCCATTCCGCCAAACTCAAAGGATGATGTAATCTTTATATGCAATGCAATGGACCTATACTACCTCTAGCCATAATTCATGCATACTTGTGACCTCTGCAAGGCTGGTCTAGATTCATAATTGAACGTAACCAATGACTTACTCAATATAGCATTAGGGAAAGACAAGTTTCGAATAACAGCGATTGGTGGTTTGGGTACCAACCTGGTGGTTGGGGTACCTATCCTCGGTTTAGGTTAGGATCGCTATGTCTCCCAAGATGGTCATAGGTAAGTGGATTCCTTAATCCATCTTCACATTTCCTGGATGCATGGCATGCCTTTTAGCAGAAGCGCTATTTATTTCCCATAGACCTTGACTGGATAGTGGTTGACAGGTTTTGCCAATGCGCACAGAACATATTTGACCAGGCTTGGTCATTATGTACACTGCGCGAATATAAAGACATGGAAAGCATACTAGCTTGTCTGAACGATTAAGTCCCAGCTGTTACTATTAATCATGACTCCGATCTCTGAGAAAATTGCAGGTTATTTCATCGCAGAACATCATATCTCGTGTTTTGGTGCAATGTGCAATGTTAGTACAATGATAGCATCCTGATAAACAATGGAATGATAACGCTACATTATAACAGCGATAAGGTTACATTTTAACAGTCTAATATGCTGGTGTGTAAAACCGAATAAGCAATATACAACTTGGGTAATTTACATGATGTTAGATTGTAGCAAGCAAGGACAACCTCTTAAATGGTACATTCGATGTTCTTTGAGGTCGAATAAGTTTTGAATATACATGGCTTTTTAAATACATGGAGCAAGATGTATTAAAAAGTATGTTTTAGGCATCTGAATATATCAATACGGACCCTTTTTACTTCGCTGTTTGCGAGTTTGCAAGTAGATGTTTGATAGCCATGGTGCTGTGAACTATCACTATTGATACAATTCCAATAGTGGAGATTATCTTACTTTCCAATGCCCTTTACATATCATGCATACATCCTTACAAACAAACGTTGTACATCAATTTCTGTCGTTCACATAGATCGTAAGAACAACATTTATTGTACGTTTGGGGCAACAAATGATTCAACAAGAGAAACCGAAGAAGCATTGAAGTAGGAAATGCTGCAGTTGAGGGTAGAAATGTTTAGTCCCAGTTATATTTGTGACGAGACAATTTTTGATCAGATCTACGACTGGAAGTTCATTGTATATATTCAAGATAGTGGTCCTCGAATAGATATCAAGAGCACCTTACACGAGGGGGCATTTGTGTTATAAGCGACACGTCGTAAACATCCATCGGATTGAACAATATTGAATATCTCTGTTTGGTTGTGGGATGCCATTAATGAATTAAGAGAGGACTATGTTGTCGAACCCGCAGCAGATAAGACTTGGAAGAATATTGTGGCGGCATGTTTCTTTTTTAAAGATATTCTAGCTTCACTTAATATCGATGCGCCTGGAAGCATAACCAGATACCTTCTTAATGTGTGCTCTGCATCTCTCGTGTTCAATTACATCTGCAATATCACTGAGCCATACCGAATTTGCCTGGTATATATACTGGCGTTAAAAATCGTTGGTACATATACAACATTGCGTACGCCTAAGGGAATAGCAGATTATTTTGGAAAAGCGATTCATCGACACACGTCTCATTTGAATTACATGTTAGCAATATCGCCGGGGCTTATGGCGAAGATGTACACAAACCGTCGCTAATTCCTCTCCAGCGACTGCAGCATTGGATTTGCTATGATTGTGCAATCGATTAACGTGTCAATAATCGGTAATTTTTACAGCGTGCGTAGTAATCGACATACATGGTTTGTGGAAAAGATATAATCGGTTTGTGATGAGCTTCCTTTTACAAAATTTATTAATATAATAGAATATTAACAATCGCGTGCGTGTTGCGAAACCATAACCCAGGATTCATGCATAATTGAACCATTACTAAGGGTTCACACATGAAGAAACCATTTCTAAGGGTTTACGCATAAAGGAGCCATTACTAATGATTTACATGAGGGGGAACCATTACTAAGGGTTTTCACCTTAATGTAATGGTCGTTAGCAACAAAGGCGGCAGTTGTCGTTGTCGGAGGTTATATATCCATGAATTATTGTGGTACTGTTATAGCTTTAATACATGTCTCCCGTGCTGAGAGCTCGCCTCGGTTAAATGATCTATTCCGTGCTATGATGCAGCGACACGAAACGTTTTGCCTTTTGATGCCACCAGTTATCATATGCTTGATTATATATCGAGACCAAAGCAGAGCGACGATGATGATATCACCTCATCATCGTGTACAGCCAATTAGGGAAATAACCATTGGCATTACTACGAATATTTCAGGCATTACACATTGCGGCATACTTGATTGATGATCCTGTTTCCTGTCGATGGGGGACGAAGGACGCGTGGGAGTGGGGGAGGGGCGGGTGGGGATAATGTTAATCAAATAGAACGTGTGAGGGCATCACAGAGAAACGCGGACCGGCGTTCTTCTATGAGTCGACAAAGCACGAGCCAGTCATTGACATGCTCCTGGTATAAGTTATCACACCGATGAATTTAACACTGCAGTTACTTAACAACGATTAATGTGGATAATTGCATCTGTGCTTAAGGAAGCCATCAAGCAGTCAAATAAACAATCTGCTCATCGCATTGTTAACATTGATTCTGTAACAGAGTCTGGTAGCTACGAACAAAGTTATAAGGCATATTGACAAGTTTTGTTATAATCATTGTTTTTCTTCACAGTTTTGTCGAAATCATACGATAGTGAATACACATCTAATGAATTTTTATTCGATTGAGCCCAATGATAAGTCACGTATGACTATGCAAAGCACTGGGATATTGGACTGAGATCAATAGCCACGTGGCAAATCTCATGAATGATAATTGCTTTTACGCTTAACATTGGATATTGACAAATCGACTTTCACTAAAACTAATGAAAGCAATACATCACGTAATATTTTAGTTCAGCACTGCACCAGGCTTTGTTTAAAGCGGGCCGCATGTAAAATCCATTGAAAAATATATTTTGCGCCACTTTGTTACAAATTACTTCGCGTTATTAATGACAATGTGCGAATGGGGTGCAATGCCAATATTTCCAGGTATAACCTATATGACGCTCACCTTTGTTACTTTTGCATATCTATATTAACACAAAGCATAGATATACACACAACATAGATATTACACACATACATATATTATAAAAATATACATGTATATATAAGGGATATATATAATATATATTTTATATATAAGATATTTATATATATATATCTAGATATATATATACAGACATATATGCGAATATGCAATATACATATATATATCACATATTTAATACATTTTAAATATATTGTATATATAATATATATATATATATATATATATACATCTGATTCCCACCTTTGTTATTTTTGTATATAAATACACCCAGAGATATATTTTAAGATATATATATATATATATATATATATATATATATATATATATATATATATATATATATATATATATATATATATATATATATATACAAAAGGTATATATATATATCTATATTCATATATATGTAAAACATATTTAAAAGTATAAATACATCATATATTTACATATACACATAATTCCTACAAACAAAATGTATATATATATGTATATATATATGTATATATATATATATGTATATATATATACATATATATATAATATATATATATACAAATGTATATATATATATATATATCTATATTCATCAATATGTAAACATATTTAAAAGTATAAATACATCATATAGTTACATATACACATTATTCCTACAAAACAAATATATATATATATGTAGATATATATATGTATATATATATATAGATATATATATATATATATATATACATATATATATAATATATATATATATATATACAAATGATATATATATATATATATATATATATATATATATATATATATCTATTCATCAATATGTAAACATATTTAAAAGTATAAATACATCATATATTTAAATATACACATAATTCCTACAAAACAAATATATATATATATATATATATATATATATATATATGTATGTATATATATATATATATATATATATATATATATATATATATATATATATATATATATATATATAATAAATATATTAATGCAAACACGCATATCTTAACATATATTGATAGTAAACAATACATACCTAAAAATATATATAAATGAAAATATATATACATATTTATGTAAATGTATTTTATGTATATATGTACATTTTAAAATGAATTCACACATATATAAATATACATATATTTGTAAATATATATATATGTTTATACATATATGTATTAATCAGTACACACACACACACATATATATATATATATATATATATATATATATATGTAAATACATATATGTATATATAAATATATATATATATATATTATATATATGTATATATATATATACATATATATTATTACGCACTCATATATACATATAACTATATTAATCTATGCATACATATATATACGAAAAAATATAGCTATATATTAAAAAAGATATATATTATGCATTTATGCACAAAAATTATATATGTTCGTGCGTATATATGTATGAATATATATATGCATATAATAATAACAACTATAAACTTAATAATAATAATAATGTAATTCTTGCATCATCAAAGTGCATGCATATAAATTGTATCATACATAATGCATACAAGCAATAGGATGCAGACATCTGATGATGCATGGATCATTATATTGTATTAATATATATACATATTTATATCTGTTCAACTATTTTCACATTTATACATGGACATAATAATATTTATATATAAGCATGTTTCATAAAAATATATAAATAAATATTATTACGCCTACATATATACTGATATATATATATATATATACATATATATATATATATATATATATATTTATATATATATATGCATATATATTAATCAATATGTCAATATATTTAGGAAATAAAAATGCATTATAAATTTATATATACACAGAATTCCCACAGAATAACATATAAACATATATATATAGATATTTATATTTATATTTATATATATATATATATATATTAATGCACACACTAATATATATACATATATTGAGAGTAAACATTACATACTTAAACATACATATAGATGATAAAATATATTAGTATTTAAATAAACATATATCATGTATTTATATACATTTTATAATATATTCATACATGTATGAATATATATATATGTTAATATATATATATATGTTTATACATATATGTATTAATCTGTATATATTTACATATATAAATATATATTATAACATATATACATATATCTATATATCTATATTAATCTATGCATATGCATACATATATATATCTAATATATATGTAAAAATATAGCTATATATTTAAAAATATATATATCATGCATTTATGTATAAAACAATTATACATGTTCATGCATATTTATATATGTATTATATATATACATATAGATATAACAATAATAATAATAAATATTACTACACACACATATATATACATATATTGATATTAAACAATACATACTTACACATATATATAAATGAAAAAAAATATATACATATTTAAATAAATACATATCATGTTTTTATATACAGTTTTTAAATATATTCACACATATGTAAATATATATATATATGCTAATAAATATGTATGTTTATACACATATGTTTTAATAAGTACATATATATAAATATACATGATATCGATACATAAATATATATAAAATATATATATATATATATATATATATATATATTTATATTTATATATGTAATTACGCCAATACTCTCAGCCGTCTGTGAAACATTAATCAGTTCCCTCCTAGTGTAGTAACTTAATCCATTTCACTGATACATTGGGAACTCAACCTGCAATCTATTATTAGGCTGCGTGTAATTAAGCTTAAATAGCATTATTCGTAATCATTATGTCCAAATCGAGCTATCAACACATCTAAGAATCCCACTGAGATTCTAGCCATATCAGCTAACGAAATATATTTACTTGACTGCATCGGGCATTATTGTATTAAGTGTTCATATCCCATTAAACACTTCACCCACGCGAATTACGCGTTTTTATCTCATCTAACAGTCTCATTATTTCGGTCCAAATCACTGCTGTCCTAAGGAAAGTCACACCAACTTCATAGGGCGAATAAAACCATCAATTGTGAATCGGAATCCATGTAAAGTAAATATGTGCATCCGTGCGGCTACGTGCTTGTTTCATATAATGGCATTCCTGTCTGAGCGGGATTACTTATAAGACAGTTGCTTTTGAATAATACATGTAAAACTTGGGAAATTGCGATGTTTCATAGCAGTAATTCAGTTAAAAAAGCATTGACCATGTAATTGCATCAATAGAATATTCCATATTGTGACTTTTAACAACATGATGTCTAGAATTGGCAACTTTGTCAGATGCATTAAGCTGCATTAGACACAGCTAGGATGGGTATATATTAATCTTTAATTACAACGATTCAACAAAGATGGACGAATACCGGAAGCGATAGATTATGCTCTTTATACATTGGAATCATTATGTAATTGAGATATCCTGTAAATGTCTAGGTTCGGATGTCTTCTATGGCCAACACATTTTGATTTCGCCGTCTGAATTCGCTGGTGCCATAAAATGCCATCCTAAACCACAATGCAGTGTATCAACACCCCCTTACTTACTTCGCTAGTTTATTTGGATGATACATCATTCCACTGAACCCAGTACATATTTGCTATAGCTAGCACTTTTAAACACTAAATACATATTATTGAACTACAGTGCGAATGTATGTGTGCGATTCTATGTATTATGCGAAAAATATTTCTGCTAAAATACCTTGGCAGTTGTACCTGGGGCACAAATCATTAATCAATGCTGAAGTCTCGGCATCTAATCTTTGTATTGACCCATTGCAGCATTTTATTTTTCCATGCTGTGTCGATAGTCATAATCCAGCATATCTCCAAACGACACTTTAAAAGCGTCCTGCTGTGTTGAGATCAGCTCTTTACATAACACCGTCACCAAGGTTAGCATTCAGTCACCGATCAGTAGTAGTGTTCCAAAGAAGGAGCATTGTACGATATTGACAGAGGATTGCTGTGACATAAGCGGCCTTTTGGATAATGATACTAATTAAATTAAACATACAACTTTCATCACTACAGAGTAGCTATTTGGACAACAATAGCCTTCTAACAAATGGAATAACCATTCGCATTACTTATTGCATCTTAGACCATAGAAGATCCCAATATGAACATCGGCTATTGTGCGATACACTTGACTGGTAATCCTGCTGCCTGTGGGGAGGAGAGAGTTCAACATCCATTGCACTATCTCAGGGCAACACAAAGACTCGCGGACCGAAGATCATTGATCTTCAAACAAATTAAATCCTGAACTATTAACCAAACCGTCATATTGACAAGTTTTATGCAAACCAGCATATATTATACGATGGTAAACCGCACACACACTGAATCTATTCTAATTGCGCGCCACTTACAGCAATGGCGTCTGCTGTGCAAGGATATGTGATAGCAGGCCGTGTAACAAATCAAATAGATGATTATTGCCAATACGCCTGAATCTACTTCGGTTAATCATTAATCAACATATCTTTGGTGTTAGGATAAACCAACAAATTCATCGATCCGGGGAATTCCTTCATTTCCCAATATCATCTAACATACCCAGTGGTAGCGGATGACTGCTGTCCTAAATAGCACTCAGTCATGTTGTCGAATGCACTAATCATAGCATACTTATTATTCATGACAAATTGTTCAGAAATAAGCAATAAATGCTTGGAGATTGACAAGATCAACAACTCCTACCCCAATGCAATCAAACCAAATCACACTTGCATCAAATGACATCTAAACCTAATATTAAAATTTTGGTTCGCTTAGCTTTGATATTTTTGTATTCCAATGAGACTTCATCGAATTAATCAAGTTTGATTGCAGTAATCTATTTGAGCGATTGGTAATTAGGCGATTGCGCGTAATTCCAATGGCATTTAAAGGCAACATTTTACAAATTTCCGTCTTTGTTTGGGAGATTATCGGTGGACTTGTCATAGAGTGCATAATACAGAACCGTTCTGCCGCCTTGGTACATACCTTACCTTAATTAGCTAACTAAGTGTGGTGCGATTGGCATAATACCTACGCAAACGCAACGCGTACCAATTCAGCATAGCATTAAGGACAGACTAAGATCGTGTCTGATCGAGTACCAACAGAAATGTTACACATTGAATATAAAATCGTTTGATATCCCCGCCGTTTTGTTGGGCTACCATTCTCACGTTCCTCGGCTAATGTTAGGATCACTGTGCCTTCCAGGCATGGCCATCTGAGGTATAGATAATTATATCGCTTAATCCAGCCTGACATTTACTTGATGTAGGGTGCATCGTGGAAATCCTATTATATGCTTGTCTGAATCTTGAACAGATTATTTCTCTCTGAGCATAAAAATGACTCTGTTATCAGATAATGCGTACTGCATCCTAATAAAATATCGACATATTGAATTAATAATTTATTTTAACAAACATATGATTCCTTGATTATAACCAATACTTGCCGTACTTGATTTAAATTAAAGGAGTAGTTTCCAATAAGAACCGGCAGAAGGGATTGTTTCATTTCGGAGGTAGATGCTATATCCAATATGCTCCATTATCTTGATCATACCCGTATACGTCAGTCATATTGACTTGTGCTATGTATAATAAGGTTCAAATAGGCAAGGACGACTTCATTATGCCGAGGTTAAGAATGTATGTACGAATCTGAAAGTGGTATGGGGATGGGTTGTCACATAAGCATGTCCATTTGAATGATACATTAATGTGCATGGATTTGAATAGATGCCGTTATGTAGGATAGCAGCTATAGGTTTAATGCTTCTGGTTTAATATTCAGATTATGCCTCTAATGATTGCAATTTGAACAATTTTTCACTGGATCCGGTCAGATTTCTATAATGCTGCTGACTGTCATCAGTGATATAAAGCCGATAGCCACCACACATAGATACTAACTGACTAAAGTGTCATATCATGCAAACAACAAACAGTATTGCATTAGCCTCAGCGGGGACGAGATCAATTTGGAAAAACATTTTCTAAATATTTTGAATCGTCGGGTTTCACAGTACATCCACTTGAGTAGTATGTCTATTATATGCTAGCTAATACAGCCTCAGTGTGGATCATGTGAACACTAAATGGTCCTGTTCCATATGAGTCGCTCATTCTGCTGCTGAAGCACAACGTGGAATTTGCTTTTATTGTTACGCTTCATGTGTACGCGAATACAGAACACATTGGTGACATTCGTATATTATCAGGAGTGCTGATCGTGGATAGGAAAATGGGAAAATATTGAAACTCTTTCGTGGCAGCATACGGTTAATATGCTCAATACCGTATTCTGCACCAACACACAATCCATGTTGCACGAAGGTTTCTAAAGCTTTTAGACGTATGGCACGACTGCATGTTTATTCGGTATATATCAAGGACCAGAGTCTAGGAAATATAAGACACAGGGAGTCACAAAGCAAACTTTGGTGATACATTGAACATAAAAATCACACTCTTACACATAGTCGATTCCGCAACATTTATAAAGGTTTATTTACGCTATGGTTTTCGTGTGGATATTATGATAAAACCGTTCTAAAGTGGGCCTACAATAACTGCTGGCTAAATATATTGCAGCCAATAACACAATGCTTCCCATTTTATCTGCTCTTGTCTATAATACGTTGGCACCACCAGTTCCGGAAGTTAATCGAGCCCAGACACAAAATGACTAATGTAGTTGAATCGCAAGATGATTTTACAGTGTTTGAAAACACATTCGTGCAGTTAAGCAAATGTGACACATTAGGCCAATGTGTTCCATCCTATATAAATATATCAGATCTGCCACTTTGTCACAATATATAATCGATTGGATTGGATACTAGATCAATTTAACGTCAAGTAGACTTTAAGGGAGCAGAGGTATCAACCCGGGTGTAACCCGTACATTATTAAGGAAGACTGAAAGGTTTAAACATATTAGACTTAAAGAGACTGTTCAGCCCCATATAAGGCAGTCAGGAATCATCTCGTTATTACATTACTACGATTAACGCAAATGTAAGTAATAACATCTTCTAATTTGTGCCGCAAAGTGTACATGATGGAAATTATGTTGATAAGTTTTAAACGTTATTATTTGACTGGAAATATTCATGATCTACTGTGGAAATCTGTTTTATTCAGTTATGTCGATCCATCGATAACGGTGCCTCCTAAAACCATGAACGACGCGAATGTTAGCTGTAAATCATAACGTGCTCTGAATTTTCCTCGCTATCGATGTGTATTCTTCCGCTTAAGTTACATAATGTAGATTTCATAAAATCTTCACTTATTCAAGATGTGGGCATCATTGTGCACACATTAGACCGACAAGCAGGAAGGGTAATGTCCGACAACATAAATGGCGACAGCCGAAGTAAGGATCTTTTTTCTGAGACCACAGCGCCGCGTAGCGACTGAAAGTCTGAAAATTTTACATTTTTGGTTTCCAAGGTGCGGTTGCCAAGCAGCTTGCTAGGCAACCTCGTTCCAAATATGGGGCTGAACAGTCTCTTTAATACCAAAGATAAATATGCAAATGAGCTACCATCGAGGACACATGCATACTCACCATTACCTAAGCTTTGCAATAACAGGAACAACTACAAACTGTTGCCCTTGCAACAATCATTATAACAAACAAGTAACATTCAGTTTTTTGGATAAGTGATAAAAAAATCACAAAATAATTCACAAAACAATTTAAACACGTATGACTGGTCATGATTTCTTCTGCTACAAATATATATGATTATGAAGCACCATAGTTTTGTTAAAACTTTCCTTTTGTGCAGCACTTGCAAATATATAATAACAGTTAGTGCGGCTGTGACATGAACTGTGTAACGTATGCCACATTTTAGCTCATAGGGATATTCTTTCGGTCGACCATGATACATTAACCAACTGTTTTGTAATATAGCCATTTTATCTATTTAGCTGATATTATTGAAACTCGAGCTACATCTTCTCGTTATAGGCAACGTTTAAATAAGCTTAATATGGCTCAGTTCTGATACTCCGTTTCAAAATCGCGTTCCCGACACATCCAACAAAAACTGTGCGATAGTGGTTACAAATGAATCGACCATTATTGCATGTGACTGTATTCGGTCAAACACTAGATTCGCGTAGATACTACGTATTTATAGCATTCAACTGGCTTGTTAATTTTGTCTAACTAATTGCTGGCTTAAGCGAAGCCCTACCATCTCCATAGGGCGAATTAGAACATCCAATAATTGGAATCCACCAAACGAAGATATGCACATAGATGCGGCGATGTGTTGGTGACCTACAGCAGGATTTATGTACCATTAGGGAGAACTTTGACACGTTTTCTGAGGTTGATGGATGAGATAAAGCGGATTGCTGCGATGCATTCATTTGTAGGGTGAAAATAACGCAATCAATATCGTGAGTTTATGACCCCACCATGTGCATTGAGGCAGTATTTCTGTCACCATGTGTCCATGTTTTTGCAAATATACATTGTATACAGTTGACCTGGGTCGCAATATTAACTGCAGTAATCAAGTTGATATATCAAGACTTATCTGCCTTTACTTTGCATTCATTGACAATATTGTGAACCATGCAACATCATGACTCTCTATAAAACAAAGGCCCCGTGTTGCAGCATTGGCATCTGCGTAAGATACGTCACACAGGTTAGGTACGGTAGTGGCATACAGCACTGCGCAGTCATGCATGTAAGATACGTTGCGATATAGAACACTGTATGATTGCAGGTAAGATACATCGCGGTGTAGGACGCTGTCCACACGCTGTAACACAGCAGCCATATAGTGTTCTCAGCTTCGCTGCAAATCACTGAAACTCATCGTGAGATAGCACCAGAATAGAACTTGCAACGCTTCCTTCAATACAATGCAATAGTCGTAGATTACTGATTTGTTTTGGTTAAACCTTTATCACTCAATCGGACCTACGTTGCCCCTTTCAATATTAAGATGATGTATGCACCATACTGTCGCTGTAATTACACTTCTCCATTATTTGATCATTCTGCGAGTTATTTATAGCTTACTGCGGAGGACATAACGTTTGTTAACGTACATGTCATAAATACTGCATAACAATTACTCGTGCAATATTTGCGTTACTCTCAGTCGTCCCATCAAGGACTGTGAATATGGTAACGTATTGAACGCTGTTTCAATCGCAGTTTTATAAGTTGCACCCGTCCAATTCAGAGAACGACAATGCGGTTTTAAAAATGACTTTGGAATGATAACCCCTACTGAAATTCCATTAGCTTGCAGTGAAATAATGCACCTATGCAAGCTATCCAAGTCTTTGTCGTGCAGACGCTGCCACCAATGATGTTATTCTAGAATGCCTATCGACTACCTCCATTGTACCCATAACATAAACGTATCAGTCATATCTTTTTTTTTGCAGCAAATATCACTAGCATGTATACCGTTCCTTTTGTTGTATTGTCGGATGACTGGCAGGACATGTACAAGTTTTACAGGTAACGCAATGACATTTCGCATCGAAGTATCACCTACATAAACCATAATTTTTGAAAATTATGGCGGTTCCGTAAAGGCTGTTGCAGTTGTTTCGAAAGCATCTATATTGCGGTTGAACGTTGCCTTTAATGTGGACAATGGATGGAATCTTGCTAAGATAACGAGAATAGGTAACGCTAGTAATATCTTGTAAAATAACGAACCGAGAAACTGCATTTGTATTCATCCGGCACATATGGCGGGTTCTACTCGTATCAGAGGCACCAGGGATCAGCCTCTTATGGCGGGTTCCACTCGTATCAGCGGTATCAGGGATCAGCCGCTTATGGCGGGTTCCACTCGTATCAGCGACATCAGGGATCAGCCGCTTATGGCGGGTTCCACTCGTATCAGCGACATCAGGGATCAGCCGCTTATGGCGGGTTCCACTCGTATCAGCGGTATCAGGGATCAGCCGCTTATGGCGGGTTCCACTCGTATCAGCGGCATCAGGGATCAGCCTCCTATGATGGCATCAGGGATCAGTCTTCCATAACGGGATCCACAGCCAACAGCCTTATACTGGTCATCAAACAGCGTTGCGTTGCTAAATCGACAGCGGTCCCCATGTTTACAACGAGATGTACGAAATGGAATATAATGGTGATTTTATATGGTTATCATTATTGAAGTAAAAGCATAATGCACATCATGATGAATACTGCCATGATGAATACTGCCATGATGAATACTGCCATGATGAATACTGCCATGATGAATACTGCCATGATGAATACTGCCATGATGAATACTGCCATGATGAATACTGCCATGATGAATACTGCCATCACTTCATGCGGTTGGATTGCTGAACGTAGCACGGTCACTTAGTTACACATATTACAGTTGCAAGATGGATTCCGCGTCTTGGTACGCGTACAACACAATACACACATCCTTCCTCGATTTCATAACCATGTATTGGATCAGGTTTATACCATATCATATCCAAATGCACATCGACCGATTAGGTATTCATTCACTGCAAACAATTGTCACGGAAATGCTTTCTAAGCATACTCTATATTTACCGCAGCGAGACGCGTCGACCTAATTTGTGCTGATTTGTTCATTTTAATGCCAGACGTTTTGAGGACGGTTGAAAATTTGATATTGACATTTAACGTCATCGTATAATAAATAATTGTACTGGACTAGTTGAGTTACTCCGTTGTAATAATGAATAGGATGGCGCATTGACAGCAGTGACATTGCTGGTTGTGATCTTAAACTGCGTGATAACATAGGAACGTTTTCAAGTACATTACATGAGTCGTTATGGAAGGTCAGGGCCTGAATAAAACCAGCAATTCCCAGTTTATGAGAATGGAAAACCTGCCTCGTGTTAGTTGCACCAAATTTCTCCACCACGAGTCACAGCAGTCGAGCGCCGTTACATATTAATCCCCGCTACATTGTTGCCCAGGCAGTGACGTGTGCCAAGCTGGATAAGAACATCATGCATTTCCATGAGTTGTCGAAACGCGCAGATTAAACCACAACATATTTACGACCAATGGACGCTCTTAACAGATATATATTCAGTGGCAACATTTATGAGACATTTCATAAGATCGTATTAAAGAAAACTAAGTTAAATATCCGTAAAGATAAAATTGACAAATGGTAATCTACTCTTTGGTACTGATATGAAAGCGATGCCAGATCCCGTCATTATAACAATGATCCTGCCTTGTGCCCTAACGCTCCACTTTGAACAGGGACATCAATTTGCTTTACACAAGCCATAATGCACCGCTGAATAAGTTGACAGTGGCGCTATGGCTCATAACCAGGTCGAGCACGTAGTTAATTCGTTAGCTAACTTAAAGTGAGTCGTATACTTTGAGAGCCATTCAAGTGTTGCTATGAACATTTAATGCATGTACGTTACCATTGCAACCCATAAGGCTTTGAGCTATTTGAGTAAAGGTCAAAATGCCAGTGCTCAAGCAGTCACGATCTAAATATAGTTTGCTGCAAAGGGAAGTGAATATACGCTTGAAAGAATTGAGAAAGCCTCTGTGTTGTCTCACAAAGAAGCTCCCCTGAACGTGGCACAACAAATAATGACACTTGTGCAGGGCAAAATAGAATTTGCCGTTAGCATTGCTGTAATCCTTAGGGTGAAGCTATTCTGCCTTCTCGCAATGTGCAAGCGGTGATATGGAATGACATTCGTGTAGTTAATTTCAATGCTTCGAAACCGTGTATATTTATTAGCAAATTGATTAATTATATCCATAGAGAGACTTAAACAATGATTAAGCATCATGTGCACCTGAAAATTGCTAAGGCGCTAGTAAATAACAAATGAGGTAATGGAACGGACCGACTCGGAGTAATTGACAACAGATGGAACTAATACATACGGTAGTTTTGCTTCACTAGGGACACAATTAAAGAGGACATGAATTATTCAATGATTTGGACCAGCAGAGCGTAGTGCTAATTCTCGATGGAGGCATGAACAGCACCATGAACTGCGCTTCACAACGTACCCAGCCGTCACATAAAGCACAGAGAGTTAAGGCTGATGTTTATATTAATCCCAGATAACAGCTCTACTCTTAGGGAATACTCACTGAGGGTGACAATTAATGCAGCGGCATAATCCCCGTTCAAGTGAACTCACAGGTGGGTGCGCTGTGAGTTATGGATTTTGTTTTGCCTAATGATTAGTTTAACGTTACGCATATAACTCTAACTCAGGATGCATTTAGCGAGATATATGACTGGAGTTTACTCTATGTCACTTATAAATTGAAGATCAAACAAGACCAAAAGATGGGGAAGTGTCCCGTTATTGTGGTAGACTGATTATATACGGCAATGGAAATACAACAAGAGGATTATGAATGACAGTGGATGTCATGAATCATACCGACCCTGAGACACATCACGTACATCCGATACAACACCTGAGGCGGAATAGACTGGTTATGGTGATGGGGTGGCGAGAATTCTACGGCTATCTAACGGAACCAAGGAGGAGGAATTTATATTATCGAACATAGTTTTGAAAACCAATAATACAGGCAATAACATTCTGTAGTAGGAGGAGGCCACCAGACCAGAATAACACGCATTATTCCTGATTCAACAACGGCCATTGAGATTCGCCGTGGTAGACCACGTGGCTGCTATGGCACGGTGACTGATACGTGTGACAAGCAGCCTAATCACTTGCATGACGTCATAGCATATAATCACTCTCTTTTCTCTATTCAACTGAGTACAGTACATTCTAATGAACTGATTGAGGGATTGGGAATGGTGGCACGTTGTCAGACTATATAACATTATATCTGTACGCAATGCATAAAGTTAGATGATGTATTGCAGATCGTCATGTTCATTTGAATTCACATGGACAAAATATAGCCCAACGTCATCGAAAAATATAGCACCTTTCGCTATGGGATAGATGCACTCCAACAGCACCATGGTCAACGCACATGGGAGGACATAACGGCCTGGCATGCAATAGATCCTCTTCCTCCTTCATGTAAATGAGGTCAAGGTGAACGCGAGATCGGGTTAAGGTATTTAGTCAAAGCAAAAACCATTGCCTTCAAGGTGTTGTACTGCTGATATAGCCAAGACATAGCTTTTGGTGTGGCGACTGAGAGTACAATGGGCCTACTGTCCACTATTACTGACCATAATGACAGTTCTAAGGGTGTTCAAACACAGCTAGGGGTGACTTCCCTCCATTGCTAACAATGCTTATTGCCACATGGTAGGAACACTGATATTCACCACGCAAGGTCGTACCCTGCTGATGACGGCTTAAGGTGGCGACACCGCCTTGGTCGTCCATATGTTATTTTGCTCTTTACAACAAGAAGTCAGGGAACCTACAACTCCTTTCATCTTTCTCTTTACGGAACCCAAGTTTATCTTAAGTTGTCAATGCACTGTCTACGCATATGCGAATGCTCTCAGTGAACAATCTAAGTATAGTTTCTGCAACGGATTGTAATAAATGTGCAGAAGAGAATAACTTGTGCTGCTAATACTGTTACATTCTTAAGGACCCACATTCTCTGCCAGTGCTAGCGGTGAATCAGAGCGACATTATTGTAGACAGTATCATTTTTACCCAAAAAAAAGATTAAATATTGCTCTGACGCTAACAAATTACAAGTGTGGTAATAAAGTAGACCTGAAATTCCCAACGGACGAGATTGATGGACACGACAGATCCACATTACAAGTGACACGTTAAATTTAGTCATGATTTATTCATTGATAATGCCCAACAGAGTGCTAAGGGAATCCTCGACGGAAACATCAACAGCAAAATGTGCCCCACGAAGTGCCGGGCCATCCCATAGAGCACGTCCAGTAAACGCAGATGTTGACACCCAGTCGCGTGTACTGATCTACACTTTTGCTGCGTTAACATCACCGATACAACGATACAGAAGCAGATATAGAGTTGATTCATACACCTCCACAACACAACCGTACGTTCAGATACCATGGCACACCCTGTATGGTGACAGCCACTGTGGCAATTAACAAATCATGTTAGAACAAACCCCAAATGACTTTGCCAGAGGACGGCATAACGTGTCTTCCCTCGTGGGTAGATTTCGTGTCACGAAAGCCTGTACTGTCATATTGTACCATTCCAAATTATAGGAGACCGGCCCCAAGAAGATATGAATGGAATATGTTGCCATTCATCATCGCTTCTGGCGTGGTCAAATGATACAATGGCACAACTACGTGGACTTTGTGTTGATATCCACTGTGACAATTAACCATCATGCTTAGAAGTGCGTGTCGCATCGACAGTAGATGGTCTAACCCTGTCATCCTGTACACATTGTTCCAGGACATGTTCCATTTACTACACAGCTGTGCCGAGAGCCGACAATTATTGAAAACGGTTCCTACAATCACGTCTAATCCGAAATATGACAAGGTGATATGTGATAGTCGACATAATATGGAAAGAAATGACATGTAACACCGTCATCGTGACACCTGCCATTAGGTACCTTCTCAATACACCTGGCATGAAGGTAACATATAACCCAGGTAATATGGATCAATCAAGTACGAACAAACCCCTAATGACATAACCACAGCATTTCTTGCCACGTTGGTAGATTTCGCGTCGCCAAAGCCCATACCAGCTGCTCAGCACCACAGGTGACAACTGTGCAAGCCTGGTGTGCTTGCCTGGGGCGTGCTTGCCAAGAGTAAAACTTTTACTGCACTGCTACAGAGATAACCCCTGAAGGCACTTCCAATACAATGAAATAATAAATAAACAGCGTTGCCCCCGTACACTTGAGTGGACCATTCACCTCACACTCCAAAGACTTCTGTACTGTCACATTAATCGTGGAAGACCGGCTTAGAGAGGATATTTATCAACTATGTTGCCGCAATGAAGAATTCTATTTAAAATGTATATTATCAGAGCATAATAAATTCAGAGTCATTGACAGGTACATATTTGTTCTAGCTAAGATTTTGCTCCTAAGTTTCTAGCTCGTCGGGAAATATAGTCAGAATATGGCGATTGTAGCAGGTGAGATGCTGGCTAATACTCAAGTTTGGCTGGTTGCAGTTATTTGGCATTACATATATGGTGTAGAATAGATGATATAAACATGTGTTAAAGATATATTTGCAGCATGAACAAAACGATAGCAACAGAAGGTGTTTTCCTGTGCATCTACAATGACTTCAATATCATGCTAGAAGACGAATAGACTTCGCAGAGTCATAACCTAACTGAGATAGAGCCCCTTATCCTCGAATGAGCAGGACCCAGGAAGATCGCCTACACTGGGTCTTAAAGAAGCATCTTCAGTAAATCATATCGCGGGGTAAAAATCACATTATCATTGCGAATATATTAGTCTATAACTTACTGTAATGTCGCTGGTGTGATCGTGTTTGTCCAGTGGTTTTCTAACGTAATGTTATCTTTACCAGGACCTACACTCCACCTAGAGCCCACGCTTTCTCCGGCTTCATATCTCTTACATGCATCAATCGTAGCTTGCTGTCTCAATGTCAGATAAATACACACTTGAATGGTAGAGCTTACTGTATATATTTTACTTCCAGTGGTTTCTGTGCGAAATTAAGTCCATAAATGTATCTATGGCTCGTAGTTCGGCTGGGTTTGTGCAGTAATTGTTATATATGCGACACACTTATGGGGTATTTCCCCACCGGAGAGCCTGTGTGTTCTTACCCTACATAGATGTCGGCCAATATATACAATCCACAAGGTGTATATATATTAACGAATCAGTACATATGAAAACATACCAATTATGATTAAATGAAATTGTCAGGGTATTTTCATCACATAATGAATAACCTGTTGGGTTTTTGTTATTCGTGGAATGCTATTCATTGCATAGGGTCACTCGGCAACCTTATAAGCTGATTTGACAACACGAGTCAATGTCGTGCCAGACGATTGTCTACTTACGGCCTACACAATCTAGTTCATGAAACGTGCCTATTACTCCCTCGTGTAACCACTCCTTTACTCACACATCTGCTAATGTTATAGTCTGCAGTTCTGTTTATGCCCCGATTGAAAGTGGAACATTGCAAAACATGCACGCATGTCTTACTAACATATCGGGTCCATCACAAGTATGTTTTAAGCAAAGCAAAAATGTCTCTTGGATGTATACAGCTATGAGAATCGAGGCTGTCTAATGAACCATGCGGCTCAACATGAACACACTGATTTAGAAACTAGATTGACACAAGCGCCAACGACATGTCTTCCAACCGCAAGCTGGATGACCAGCAACACGGTATCAACATATTTCACGAACAAATGTTATCTCTTAACACAATTAATACTTGACCTATTAGTTCAGCAATTGGGACTGGAATTGCGCCTTGTTTACATAACGTAAGGTTGATGTTAAGGCACCCTATGCGCCGCACAAGTTTACGATACATATCAGTGAGGGAGCTGGTAACGCGCACTATTTTAGATGTCACAAGCTACTGTCGCTTAGATGTTTTGACATGATCCCTTAGCCAAGTCAATGCAAAGCCGAGGGAAGCGATAAATGCCTCTGGTCGATTACGTAAAGTTTGGCTTACTTAGACATGCCAAGTTAGCAGAAAGCCTACTCGCTAACCTGACGCAGTAGAAAACATTCAAACAAAGCAGTGAGCATTGTCAATAAGAAACAAACTATTATCGATTGCAAAAACGCTACATAGCTCTACGTCACCATTAGGGTTATTGGCACGATACACAGCCAATGTAATCAAGTAACTTGGCACTTTTATTGATGTTGGAGATTACAATATTTCGTAAGTTAGCCTGAAATTCAATATTCGAGCAACATTGGTTAGAAAAGTACATTAAACCTAGCTGTATGTTGCAGCAGGAATAAATCAACAGTGTTGGGTGTTACATACCAGGTTGCTTTATCACGTCTTCCGATGGCTTACCGTGTTATCAAAGGAAACCTGGTATTCACAGACGACCATCTCATGCGGACCGTTAGACGGCGTTGCGTCGCTGATTCGACTCCAGTCCCCAAGTTAATGCAGGAATGTACGGGACAAATTATGATCGCAATTTCATATGGGAATCTTCATTGAACGATAAGCCTGATGCACAGCAGACATTTCATCGCGTCGTCAATACAATTACTAATGACATGACTTCATGTGTTCAGATTGACTCACTAAGTAACACAGCTTTGTTCCTCTGGATTGGGTAACTAACTAGATTGAATCGGTGTCTTGGCTTGGATACAACACAAAACACACAGGCCTTCTCGACGTCACCTCTATGTTTTACATTCAGGTTGGGCATTTTCGTGTCCTTATGCCCACTGACAAATGGTTTTCCATCCAACCCATTAACTGTCCATGGTTATGCGTTTGACGTACAGTCCATATTGACCAATCATAGACTCACTAAGTCCTTTGCGAGATAAATCCCCGGTTTTATGTTCATTCCTTAATTACGATGTCCTGCGTGTGGAACTTGATGCAAAAAATGCAAATTGATACTTCACATCATCTCACAAATCGATACAATTTCACTCAAATGATTGATTATTAATTCAATAAACGATTTTGGGCAAATAATAGGAATCGTCGAGGTGCAGTCTTATTCAACCCAGCTAATGTTCCACGAGAATTTGTTTCACTTCAAATGCTGCCAATTCAGGTGTTGACGTAATCTTACGTGGGTAATGAAATAATAAGTCACCAATTATCAAGGGTAAGTGACGTTACCTATCATGATGAAATTTATGCATGAACCTTCAATCTACTAAGCCTCTAACGGGTTGGAATGTAACGATATTTATGTTGGATTAGCGATAATATAATGCAAAGAAACAACCTTGTTTTGTGCCAGCAATAATTCTCTGCTGACTGCCAGTCCGTCATGTCGGTTGTTCATATAGCCTGATGTATCCAATCATTAACGATTTTCCCAGCCCCCTCACATCGTTATTATATGTGCTGATGAAATGCCTTCTCCAGAGTATGCCATCTGTTTTATTGATGATAAACGCATGGCACAGTGTGGACAATGGTATTGTGCTTCTATATAGACAACACAAGCATCTCTTTGAAATATTATTACCATGGGAACTGCAAACATATCTAGCGCAAAAATATCACAACCCGTTTGTGCAAAGCCCCCATAGAGTACTTAGACAAACATGCAAATCAGAACATCAAATGATGTCTGCAAAGAATAACACATAATTTGTTATACAAATAGATGCGCTCTGATGAAATAATACAACCACCTGAATGTTATGGCCTCTAATATTTCCATAGACAAATGCTAACAAAGTATGCTACTTTTTTTGTTCGTATTCAATCGGGCTGTAGCATGATCTAGATAGCGGAAAAGCTTATTTAGATTTTTGCATTTTTGGGGGCGAAGAGTTAATGTGCTTTACTAAAAGGTCAGGATAAAGTTGATCCGAGGACATAAATCATTTGCTGATATTTGAAGCTCAAACAGGACCGCATTGTTGGTGACCAAGCCTAGAGGATAGTTATATTATAATATCAAAATATACATCATACGAATCGAGCGCTTCATCTAACCCTATATTGACCAGGTTTATGAATGTTTAAACTGGTTGATTCTTTGTAAAAACGTAACTGAATAACAGCGCAGATAGCAAACCGGATTCCACTCACTTGTTTGAGTAATACAGCATGAATATCGTACGGGAAGGATCACATTTGACACATTTACTGGGGAAAGATTGGTGATGAACAGGGAACAAGGGTGCCTCGTTACCCGCAAGAGAACAGCATGATCCCTTTCCCAGTGCAAACAATCGACCGGTTACGATGCGACTGAAGTTTACGTATATTTATAGTTGACGCAAGCAACAGTAAATATCATGATCATTGACGCGGAATGAATGCAGGTTTCGAATGGTTAAAGCTAAATTAACATGAACAAAGTATTTTGGGTGTTACATTCCTAAACGTATTCAAGCCAATCACCACCGATACATATTTTCCGCAATTCTTGCTTGCATTAACAGAAATTTTAATTCAGAGATTACTATTCCACCCTAGGCGAACTTGCCATAAAAAACTGTTTGTGTAAAAACACGGAATGTAAACTGGCATTGACTCATTTCCGAACGCTAGATTTGATATTCACATCTTAAGAGTTGAGTAACACAATTGCGCACTAAATACAGAAATAACTATTCAAACTATTTAATTTGCAGAGTACTGTTGCAATACAATACTTGGATACATCTACAATTAACATATGTCCCTAGCTATGTAAGGCTTATGAAAACAGCAATACTAGTTTAATATGACTATCAATCGATGCAACTTCTATTTATCCCTCACGCCAATTGGAGACAGCGTTATTCGGATGATTAAATTAATTGTTTGCGAATTTAAGATATACTTTCCTAATTGGAATTGAAATTTTCATGCATTCCTGCACAATGATAGAAGTAGCTTTTGGAACTATAATAACTATTGGTGTTTGCCGTCCAGTTACACATAATCGCAATAACAAATGTGCTGGTTGCTGCGCTTTGTGAAGTTTTGTAAAATTTCTTGAAGTACACGGACCTAAGACTGGTGCTCTATGAGTATTGTGACCATATCAGCAACGAATTTCCACAAACTAGTGACGTATTTCAGGTAATAAAGAAGCTGAAACGTTTTTATTAGGTTTTTGTAGCCGTTGGCTAGCTCCTGTAAAACTTTCCGGTCTGAATCAATACTGCTGCTGACAATTTTACCATAGGTTTCAATAGCTCCACTGATCCAAGCATCACTAGCTATTGCAACTTCATTGCCAATCATGTAAGCTCGTATCTCGTTAATGATTTTCCGGGACAACAATGGAGCCTCTTATAATGTAAGGAGGTGCTATATTGTATATTTTATTGTATATCCATCGCCATACACCATTTGCTTAAACACACGTTTTTCGTGTTCAATGTATAATGCATATCTAGTGTACGTCATGAATACTGGAATTTATCCCACATGTGCATACGCAAAGAAAATGGTATTGCATCGGTGTATGACGACGAACTCCACCCTATCCACCATTGTGGCAGTTTGTCTTGCCATGTTGTGTTGAGGATTCTACTTCAGCACATCCCGCATAAGTGATTAAATAGTAACCACATTTCAATAATTCATTAGCTGCATGGACGACCACATGTTTTAACAGGTGATAGCGAATAACGTAACTTGATAGACAAGCGAATAAGTGATGCATCATAAAGAGTATTGTACTGTATAATAACTCATGAGGAGAGATCCAACTTCAACGATACTATGAGAAAGGCGA
Organism: Urechis unicinctus; assembly: GCA_034190875.2. Lineage (NCBI taxonomy): Eukaryota > Metazoa > Annelida > Polychaeta > Xenopneusta > Urechidae > Urechis > Urechis unicinctus. The sequence continues at coordinate 78,670,583 of CM067350.1, read as the reverse complement.
GATGTTGTCAAGCTCTCTCAATGGCGCCTTTCAGTGCCAAGGAATAACTATGTAAGCGCGATCAATGTGGTTGCTTTTCAATTTGTCAGTTGTGTTTAATTCTCACCATATTTGAATTACCTATGCCTTCACACAATGTGCCACTAATCGTGCTCCGCTTGATTGCCTGTCTACCAGCGCAATTGTTTCTACAGTTTAATCGTGTCAATCATGTGTGGTTTGGCGGAAACATATGAACATAATTTATTCAGATATAATGCTGTTTCGAGGGCACTGAATTTCATTCGTTGAATGACAGCTGAATGCCAGCTTGTATAAAACATTTTCAGAAACTAATGATCTGATTGCACTGACCGACGCAGTCATATCCGAGTAACGTTCATACGTGACAAACGAAACGTTAATGCTGTTCAACGTTCTGTTTTAATGATAAAGAGTGCCTTTGTGCCGTTCGTCCGTATTAACTGTATAACCGTCATGGTTTTGTTTCGTAGGCAAAAACGTCATCGAACCCTCGTGAACATTGCCCAACGTGATGATGACATCACCTTATTGTAAATAATTGCAAACTATTTCGAAAACCATTGCCAAAACAGATCAAATCCGAAGCAATTGATCAACCAGGCATATAAACAAATTAACTAAAGTCATTTATCCGAATCCCAGCATGGCGTGTATATATAATGAGATGAAAGATAATGGTCCGCCCCGTATGGGAATGGAATTAGGAAGTGATTGTAGCGGGCAAATTGTACCGGTAATCATGTCGGTATTTGAGAATTTTCATTTTGAAAAGCCGACGCCTCGCAAAGGTTGCACTTTCTGTATAATCATTGATCAACGCAGGAAAGTAATCACAAAAAGTTGATTTTGTCGCCTGTATTCAGTCAGTAATCGCAATAATGCGCAATTTAGGCTTTCTTGGCAGTACCCCATCAACCCTAATGGCATCCAAATTGGCAAGATTGAGACCGTCTCCCAATCTCACCCAATCTATAAAATGATGCATTAATCCGATGCAGTGCAACGACCTATTGCATCATTACTCTAAATTAAATTCCTACCTACAATCGACCTTGGGAAGCCCACGTCATATAATTGTGTGATAGGCAAATGATTAGGTAAGGTGTTGTCTTGTGAGGCAACTTATCCGCCGCTCCATCGCAATAGCAATTATATTAATCATGCAGTACACCTGATATATTTACAATGATTGTCACCAAAGACTTAATGTATATGGCTGGCCAGGGCAAAAATATAAATTAGTTTTATGTATGCCCTGCCAATGGTAATCAACAATCTTCCACTAGGTAGAATTAAAATATTGTTAATGATTTCAGTGAACTGGCTGAATCTATCTTGGCTGGTAAAATAATCCATTGAGTAAAAACTCGATTGAAAAAGCTATTTCTTCTACCTTGGCCATTGGCTTTTGTCAATGTGTACGATTATCTCCGAAATCTTTAATTATCAGCACTGCGACGTTGAAATAATAAATCAACCTTGATAGTTTTTAATCCATTGAACATGTTGCATACATGTATGCGGTTCCCACGCCATATTTTCAAAGATGTTGGTATGAACATCTTTGCTCATAACATAACTCAGGCGTATAAGCTACGAGCTTAGCAATACGCCTTTGTGCTCTCTTTTATAAATCTATGTCACATTAAAGGATGAACACGCCTGAATTGCATATTTTAAATGTGGCATTAAACGTGCCGTATGATGTTTAATAAAAACTCACAGTACTGAACGTCCGTCTGATCCTACCGACAACTCTGTTTACCTTTTTCGCTGCTGCACTGCATCATTTGCTGGATTTGAATGACGACACGTTTTTAATGTTAAAAAGCATTTGCCAATCATTTCCCCGGTGAACGCGTTATGTAAGCTCTGTTGTAAGTTAGAGGCGTGGTTTTTGGTCCGAACCCTGAAGTCACATTGTGCTATCTGCAAATTGTTTTAACAGTAAGTCATAAGTACCATCTAGATCATTTACTGATATCAAGAAAAGAACGGATCCCATGACCGATACCATGATCGACCCTCCATCCTGCCGTTTTGAAGAGCTTTTATCCCATGTTCAGAATTTTACATTTTTTACAAACTACAATATCACCGACGTATCTGTATCTAATGTATCCAATTCGCAATTGGTATTCCCGAGTCATGATATGGCTTGGCTTAACGCTATTGTACGTCATATATTTAACAAAATTCTAGCCCGTTGATAAATGAATGTCAAAACCTTTTACGGCATATCGACACAAAGGTGCAAAAGCATTACTGATAGGTATATAGCCGATCAGCGGGGATTGTGGCGGACATGCCTAATGCATGAGGCTATTTGGCCACAAGGTCACTGTCAGAAGGATCGCCATTCAGGAAATTTATCACGCACCTAAAGGAATACCAATCACCGTGACGACGGCAATAAGAGGACGCTGTTTGCCCATATGTTGGGACAACATAGCATGGCGCACTCACAATTTACATGTAGTATTCAAATAGAAACATTAATTTTTAACATAACGTGTTCTTTGTGCTAGGACCAAACCGGTGTCAATTCGTCGTTTTCGGTCTAAGAGATGATACGTTTCCTTTAGCTTCTATCAATGAAGGCTTTGACCCTTGAAAAAAAAAAAAAACAAACCCGAAACACATTCCAATAGCCTCCTCACTCTTCCTCCTTAAGAGTTTGCATGACATCTTTGGATATGCGCTGCGAGACTTCTCGAATCTTCTCGCACAATCGTCATATTCGACAGGATCACTCAATGATGTGTATTTTGGCGTTGTGGCTGCGTCTTCAGGGGTTGTTGACCACCAATATTTTATGTATAGACGAATATTCATCTAACCCATTCTCCTACAAAAGTTCGATTTGATATATTGTTTGTTCAATAATCCTGATGACCCGTCTGAAACCGCCAATATATTTACCTCGTTTGGGCTCGCTGAGCGTGGGGATGGTCCAAAGAAAGAAACCGCGACTATCTGTACAAGCTGTAATGCTGTGCCGACTGCCTATTGACAAGCTGCGTGGTTCATACTGATTGACTGCGTGAACCAGGGTCAACAGCTTCATAAGGCTATCATCTATATGTAATGCCACTCTGTAGGATGTATGATACACGGCTGGGTAGGTCACAGTATTGTTATTATCGTCGGGCCTTTGTGTATAGCGTATCTTACACAAACGGACGCTGCATCTTTTATGGCGACAGGCGTGTGCATGGGGTCCATGAATACTGGGATGGCATCCAGCGCCTTATCTGTGCTCTGGCTGTGATGGTTACTAGGGCTAGTTAGAGTTCCGTCAGGGTGCTTGTGAGTTCATACCAGCCTTGGCTGTAAACAGCACGGTACTCTTGACAGCTATGGTTCCTCGTACTTAGTTCCTCTTGGTATCACAGTCAGTCAAAATCCTGTGCCTTCAGGTGTAAGGTACTTCAGCCAAAGGCTAAGGGAGTAAAACCTAACAGAAAATCCGGAGTGGAGCCCCTAAGGCAGTCTGTGGACAAATTCCGTCTACATTCTGGCAGTTTCTGCACCTCTTCAGAACCTTCGATCGTCTTGATTATTTCTTGCCATTGAAAAACGTTTTGCAGAGACGAGAGAGTGAGACTGACTCTGTGCAAATCACCCTCACTTTAATCAAATTCACGCGCACCTCATCTTTCATTCAACCAACTCATCCTAAAGAGTCCTGTGGCGACGGACAAGAGGTGAAGCAGCTGGTGCGGATATACTGGAAGCTATCAGTCACAAATCTGCGCACAGGCGGCTCAGGCCATATGGTCGTCTTTCATTGTAAGAAGCAGTGATGGAATTCGGCAGCCCCCTGAGTAACTGAGCAGCCCTCTTTAGGACAGCACTGCTCACCTCCCTAGAATGAGGAAGGGGCTAGAGAAGGTGCCCTAAACATTGCCTGCTTCACAATCTACCTGTTCAGCTTACCGCGGCTGGAAAGGATCCCACCTCAGCGGTAGAAACAATAAGAAACAAATTAAAGCCACAAACCTTGTATTTGGGGCATGGAATGTGCGTACACTTCTTGATAACCCAAATTCTCATAGGCCAGGCAGAAGAACAGCACTTGTCGGCCATGAGCTCGCACGGTACAACATAGACATTGCTGCCCTCAGAGAAACTCGTTTTGCTGAAGAAGGGCAACTATCTGAGATTGGAGCTGGCTATACATTCTTTTGGAGTGGAAAGGCTATTGATGATCGGCGTGAATCAGGTGTTGGATTCGCAGTCAAGAATCACCTGGTCAAGAAACTTGCAATTTTACCTAAAGGTGAAAATGACCGCCTCAATCAGCTGCTATGCACCAACAATGACAAACCCTGATGATGCAAAGGACAAGTTTTACCAGGACCTACACCAACTTGTGTCCAACACTCCCAAGAGTCACAAACTAGTCCTCCTCGGCGACTTCAATGCAAGAGTAGGAAATGATCTTTCCACCTGGAAAGATGTTATTGGTATACATGGGGTTGGAAAATCAAATAGCAATGGTCACTTATTGCTGCAGTTTTGCACAGAGCACCAGCTACTTATAACAAATACTGTCTTTAGACTTCGTACAATAAACAAACCACCCTGGATGCACCCAAGATCAAAGCATTGGCATTTAATTGATTTTGTTATTGTCAGAAAATCAGACAAGATGTCTCGATAATCAAAAGTATGTGTGGTGCAGTGTGTTGGACTGATCCTAAGATCTAAGATGAAGCTAAAAATACAACCAAAGAGATGTCCACAGGGGTCTAAAACAGACAAAAAACTTGATGTGTCTAAACTAAAAGACACGTCAGTTCAAAATAAACTCCAGGATAAAATGGAGACTAAACTGGATGACCTCCAGCTAAACTCCATGGATATCGAAGAAAACTGGTCATCTTTTCGAGACACTGTGTATGCCACATCACAAGAAGTCCTAGGACATCCACGAAAACAACATCAAGACTGGTTTGATGATAATGACAATGACATAAAGCTGTTACTAGAAAATAGAAAGACATCTTTAAGAAACCTTAACAACAATCCTTCAACAGCAAATAGATATGCTCACCAGAAAGATTGTAGTACTATCCAACGCAGATTAAGAGAGATGGAGAACAAATGGTACCAAGACAGAGCGGCTGAAATTCAACATTATGCAGACATTCATGACATGAGGAAAGTGTTTCTATGCTGCCATAAGGACATGACCTGCTTGGGTCGATAAACCTCAATCATCAAGGTAGCTATACCTGCTGAAATACACATTTGGAGGTGCAAAACTGCATAGAAAGCTCACAAATTGAGGCATCTTACCTCAGGAATTTGATGCAAACATAGTCCATCTATCAATAGCAAATCCTGGATAAAAAGGCATTTCTTTGCTATACTGGAAAAATACTTGCTCGAATTCTTCTGAACAGGCTCATTAAACACCTAGAGCTAGGACTCTACCAGAAAGCCAATGCGGATTTAGGAAAGACCGTGGGACAATCGACATGGTATTTGCAGCCAGACAACTTCAGGAGAAATGTCAAGAACAAAATGTTGATCTGTACTTCACATTTATCGACCTCACAAAGGCCTTCGATGCAGTGTGCAGAGAAGGTCTTTGGAAGATAATGTCCAAATTTGGTTGCCCAGACAAATTTGTCTCCATAATTAAGGAGTTTCATGATGGCATGCAGGCAAGAGTACTTGATAGTTGCGAATTTCCAACCCTTTCGATGTTTCAAACGGTGTGAAACAAGGGTGTGTGCTTGCACCTACACTCTTCAGCATGATCTTCTCAGCAATGCTGAGCCTAGCTTTCAAACCAGCAGATCCGGGTTTTGAAATCAGATATCGAACTGATGGAGATCTCTTCAATCTTCAACGTCTCAAAGCTAAAACAAAGGTCAACATCACTAAAGTAAGAGACTTCCTGTTGGCCGATGACTGTGCCCTTGCTGCACCAAATGAGAATGCAATGCAACATTGCATGGACAGTTTTGCAACATCCTGTGACAATTTTGGTTTAACTATTAGTACAAAAAAGACTGAAGTGCTTTACCAACCAGCATCAGGAAAAATATGTTCTGCACCAGAAATAAATGTAAACAACCAAATGCTATCAAACACTGCTGAATTCACATACCTTGGCGGCACACTCTCTAACACAATCCATATAGATGACGAAGTACTCTCCAGGATATCCAAGGTTTGCCAAGCTTTTGGCAGACTTAGTCACTCAGTATGGAATAGGAAAGGACCCACCCTAGAAACCAAACTCCAGGTCTATCGGGCTGCAGTTCTTACCTCTCTCCTTTATGGTGCCGAGTTCTGGACTGTTTACCAACGCCATGACACGAAGATTAACCGTCTTCGCCTTACTTGCCTGAGAAAACTCTTAAACATCAAATGGCAAGATATGATTCCTGACACTGAAGTACTAGCCAGAGCCAAAATGCAAGCATCTTTGCAATGCTTAAGAGGATCCAACTCCGCTGGGCTGGCCATGTCATCAGAATGTCGGACAAAAGAATACCAAAACAGCTCTTATATGGCGAACTCAGACCTGGAATAAGATCTTGTGGTGGCCAGAAGAAAAGGTTCAAAGACTCCCTAAGGGTGTCTTTAAAGGATTGTAACATCAACCACACAAACTGGGAGGCAATAACAGAAAACTGTGGCGTCCCAAAACCATTAAAGGAGCTGAGGCATATGAGGCTGACCGTATCGTGTCTGCAGTTGCAAAAAGGGAAGCCAGGAAATCAAGACATGCAGCGATACCCAACCTCAATGCCAACACAGGATAAAACCAGGACATCTCCGTCCTGGCTAGGATGAATGATGACTGAAAGATGGTCCTCTTCACATGTGAAGGACGAAGGTAGTGACACATATGAAAACTAACCATCCACTGTTTTGGATGGGAACTATATTCCGACACAGATTCCGTATCTGTTCTATAGTGGTAAGCGTTCAATTACTACACTGGGAATATTGGTCGTGACTTAGTCTTAAGTAAATGTTTTGGCATCACTTAATGTCGAAACGGGCAATAATAACGAAAGCTGAAAAGGATAAACCGAACTAGTTGCGTTGGAGTTATTTGATATCGTATAAGCCAAGACAGAGCGGCTCATTCATTAAGGCGGCTATACGTTATAAGTGTTAGATCAACGAAATGGGTCAAGACAATGACTTTGCGTTTCGTTGTAGCTGGAAGTAATAGGGCATCAGACTGGCAGGTAGGCTAGCGCGCATACACGTCATCGCATGGGGTATAATGTTACTTGCTATCATATGATTATGACGTGATTATAATGTCCAAATACCTTCTACCTGACCTTCTTTCAGGTACGCAGGTTGCATAACGCTCTCATCGATGTGGTTATGGAAGGTCAACTTAAGGTAAACAGACCTGTCTCATTATCGGCAAGGTGTTTATGAAATAGCTAGGGTTTTAGTTTGCAGTTCAGAATGCTTATAGTGACAATGTTTGGAATACTGATACACATGACACGATGGCAAGCTGGTTGAAGTTCGCTGTGGGTCATAATGTGCTTCGTTTCCCTTTATTGGAGCTATAATGGTGGCCATATCAATCTGCTATTGCGTAACTGTTTCATTTGACTATAGTTCATTTGCGACGTTTATATATTCTCGTGTCCTGAAAAACAACTAGATCAATGTATTGAAACGATGTAGAATTTGAATATGAGCTCTGTATAGTTTTTGGTACTTGAAATTATCAAATAAGACATCGACGGTTTGCTGGATACAGATGGCTCATGATATAACCCTGGTACTTTGTTCAGATAATGAATTGTCAAATCTCAATACTGTTATCAATAATGTTCAACTAACGACATACTCTGACCGATCTAGGAAACCTAGTCCGACCTAAGCGAACCTAGTCCCACCTTGGAGCACCTAGGTTGACAAAGGTAGCACCGAGTCCAACCTTATAGCATCTGGGAATTAGGGCTACCTTAGTAACCGACTGCACAGCTCTGACCAGTATCAAATACCAGTACAACTAACGACATAGCTCTGACCGGTATCAAATACCAGTACAACCAACAACATAGCTCTGACCAGTATCAAATACCAGTACAACTAACGACATAGCTCTGACCGGTATCAAATACCAGTACAACCAACAACATAGCTCTGACCGGTATCAAATACCAGTACAACTAACGACATAGCTCTGACCGGTATCAAATACCAGTACAACCAACAACATAGCTCTGACCGGTATCAAATACCAGTACAACTAACGACATAGCTCTGACCGCTATCAAATACCAGTACAACTAACGACATAGCTCTGACCGGTATCAAATACCAGTACAACCAACAACATAGCTCTGACCGGTATCAAATACCAGTACAACTAACGACATAGCTCTGACCGGTATCAAATACCAGTACAACCAACAACATAGCTCTGACCGCTATCAAATACCAGTACAACCAACAACATAGCTCTGACCGGTATTAAATACCAGTACAACCAACAACATAGCTCTGACCGGTATTAAATACCAGTACAACCAACGACATAGCTAATGAATGGTGCACATGTGGCTGGTTATTCAAACTAGCATTTTACCTCTCCCACCAATGTGCGAGCAGATAATCGTTCTCGGATAGATGCGCATCCACGTAGCTGTATAATGTATCACCCTATGGCCTCATTTACTACAATGACATAATGCAACGCTTCTTGGTGCAATCGACGAGGCTCGTAGCGACTGCTCATCGCTCGATGGCATATTTAGTTTATTAGTGTCAATCATGTCTGTATTAGCAGCAACCTCATGTTAGCATCATATAAACAGTTAAATGATAGTTGACTGGCTGGATACGTCAAAACATTAAGAAAAAGCTCACAACGACATTGGTCTAAGCTTATATGCATTTCTAGTTTCCTGTATGTTGTTCAATGTACCACCAAAGTCCCAATCCAAGGGAGCATCTAGCGGATTAATCCAAAACGCCATTCCATGGGCAGTTTGGTTATCGCTCAGAAGAATTTGAGTTTGCATATAAACGCTGGTTACCTGGAAGGTTGTGCGCGATAACAATTGTAGTTTAAAAGTTCAAATGAACAAACATAAATGAAGCGTACACAATCTTATCATTTGTCCGGCTAAACTGAACAAGAAGCACACTTCTACTGGCTAAAGAGATAACGGCTCAATGACGGAATATGTGACATGTGTAACGAGAAGGGGTCTCGTTGGCACTCCGAGCCTACCCGTCATAATGTAGATGTTGCTCAGTGAATGTAGTTTCGCTTTCTACATTCATTGTCTTGATTTTACATCCGGTTATGTTGACTGCGCATTTGGATGTCTGTGACCAGGCCGAAACTAGACCGGGTCACACCGGTTTGGTTTCTCCTTCCACAGACTGTCAAATAGTGCAGCCTGTTTTGCCTGTGTCTTTATTTTATTTGTAATTGCATGTTAGACTGTCTCAGGTGAGATGGTTTGTTTTTATATCATTATGTTAGTCTGTCTCAGGTGAGATGGTTTGTTTTTATATCATAATATATTTCGCCATAAGTTCTGTAACTTTTGACTGATGGCTTTAGGTTTGTATTTAAATGTTGACCTGGTAAAAAGTAGGGCGGATAGCGTCCTTTATGTAGGTTTCGCGCCAGTTCCATTTTAGTCTCGGACCGTAGAAAACGTGTCTGAATATATCGTGAAAGTTTGACTGATTGTTTCGTTCCTAGAAAGGTGAGCCTGTGTTGTGGTTAGGTGGTGAAAACAACCCCCAGCACGAGCAATATTTGTCAGTGAATTATAACTTTTACATGTGATATTTACTATAGTTGTATGTAGTTGGGATTCCCGCCCAACGGTTAGTTCTTAGGAATTAGAGTGTGAGGAACCATTATGTTACTTTGATCATTTGCAAGTGTTGCGCAGGGCTGGAGGCGAATAGCTACCCCCGGCATTAATTTTTGTACCCCTCAGTACTTTATATTATTGTGTCGGGTTGGAGGCGAACAGCCACCCCCTGATAGGTATCCATATCATCTTAAAGGAAATTTAATGTGAGAGCATTGGCGCTGTTCTCAATCAAGTTAATCTCTACCCTATTTTTATATACTTAACCCGAATAAAGGCTTCATTTTATATCTATATACTCTTCCTCAAACCTGTAGTTTGTTCTTCTGGCTGACTTGGTAATCATAACGGTCCACCCCTTGGGGTGTTACAAAATTGGTGTCAGAAGTGGGATTGCGCTGATTCTAAAGCGCAATGCAGTGTTACGAACCCCTGTCAGCAGAAGAATTTAAATAAGTCCCCATTATTTTCCTTGGAAAATTTCACCTAGAACTTCCAAATACAAATAACACCATGCCAGACAGTGAAGTGATGTTCAATGTGGGAGGAAGGGTTAGTCCCCCACATTCTCAGGAAGGCTCATACCGAGGTATTCAGCAGTATGGTCCAGGTCCCAGATGTGACTATTCGCTTCCTAATCCCCCCGGTGGGGAAGAGTGTGACTCCAACAAATTCAAGTATTCTGCAAAGTGTCCCTGGTGCTGCGAGGACAGTGGTAACAACTGCTAGTGCATGCCGTTCGTACATGCATAGCCCCGTTCCAAGTTGGCATGGTAGTTCTGATTCTTTGGTCTACAATTATCCATGGCCAAGACAGGATGCTGAGGGGACAGCTAGAAAACAAAGTTTTTCAGAAGGGTGCTGTCACAGAGGTTTTGTTCAGGCCAATCCATATTCCTACCATGGTGGCATTCCTATTTCACGAGAAGGTTCCTGCATTGAGGGGGTCCCTGACCCAAACCCTCCTAGACTAGTGAGAAGTCCTTCCCCTGCAGTATCGGTGAGGATAGCGGAACCCGTTCTCTTCCCGCCAGGGCATTGGCAGCGAGATCAACCACCTGTATATCCATCCCAAAATGCTGGTAATTTATCTGTCCCTGTCGCTAGGGAGTCGTTCACTCGCAGTCATCGCTCCAAGCCCAAAACTTCAGCCACCTATGACGGAACGTCAAGCTGGAGAGACCACTTGATCCAACTGGATGGTGGCAGACTTAAATTGCTGGGATGACAGAACTCCTGCTTTAGAGTTGGCGACAAGGGTGTTCTGACCGATTTGGAATCTGAAGACCGGCGAAGTTTTCAGAAGCTAGTTGCAGCTCTAGCCACGAGATTTGAGCCAGACAATCAGTCAGAGGTTTTTAGGGCTCAACTCAAAAGGTTTGGTTAGGGGGGCCAAGCAACCAGTGACCGAGCTTGCCAGTACAGTGAAGCGGCTGGTGAGGAAGGCATATCCAGGAGTAGCCCTAGAAGTAAGGAAAACGTTGGCCCTTGATGCCTTCACAGATAGTTTGCTTGACGCAAAGCTCGAGTGGGCTATCTATCAAGCCAGGCCTAGCAGGCTGGATGATGCTGTGCAGACAGCTCTAGAATTTGAGGCCTTTCACGTTGGCCGTCAAAGGGGGAGTCATATCCAGTCAGGGCTCAGACACATGACAAGAATAGGAGTGCGGAAGAAAGTGAGCTGAGTTCCATGATCCAGGAACTAAGGCGTCTACTCAGCACTGCCACCAGCTTACCTCCCAGCAATGGTAGCAGCTCAAAGCGGGCATAAGGATGGGCAATGGCGGGCTGATTATCACAAGTTAAAGAGGGACACACACTCTGACTCTAAGTTTGCTACCCCAACTGGGTAATCCCATCAGGGAAGCTGGTTGCAGCTGGGGTCGCGGTCCACGCCCCAGCATTGAGCACCGTTGCGATGGTTGTTGAATTTTAAGCAACCGGAAAGTCAGATGGCTCGCTGGATCGAAACGATTCAATCGTATGATCACACCATTGAGTATAGGGCAGGTCGTATTCATCAAAATGCTGATGGGTTGTCTCGACGGCCATGCCATCCTTGTCAGCAATGTGATCGTAAGGAGGAGCTGGAAGCGGAGAGGGTTGGCAAGAGAGATTTTGTACGGGTCACCAGAAAGCAGGTGTCCCCTCTTTCAGAAGATGAGGCTGGTATACTCCTTGAACCTGTGACCATCGAGACAAAGCGGCAGCTACAGGAAAATGATCCTAGTATAAAAACAATGCTCCTATGGAAGGCCAATGGGGGTAGGCCTGAATGGGCGGAGATCAAGTCTGAATCACCTGACCTCAAAACTCTGTGGTCCCTGATGTCTGAGCTAGAATATCACGATGGCCTATTGTACAAACGGGTCATACTATCAGGCCACGAGGTCCTCAGCTTGGTTGCTCCTCCTGCCATGAGGGAAGACATATTTCGCCAAGTCCACAACCACAAAACTGTGCGAGATTTAATTTCCTGCATGGCCCATTGATATTTCACATTAACTAACTCTGTTTGATGAACCTCATTTTCCTAGATATAAGAGCCTCACTCCATTTCGAAACGCATCTTAAGATAATAGAAGATTTACAGCTTCCTATTATTAGAACTAGAAACAACAGCAGCTATCCAATATAACTACACGGAACTTTGTGATCTTGTGTGCATTGGACGTGTTGCAGGGAAGGTAATACGATTTGTTTAAGCGGAAGCAGAAATAATATTGACGTTCCACAAGGATAGAAAGGATGTAGTCGTGCTTTATCTTAAGCATTAGAGCCGACATCAACGGGCACTCGTCACGACGATTACAGAACATCATGACAAATAAGAGTTAATTATTGTTTAGCCATTGGCATTTTAAATCACCAATGAGGCTTGAACTAATTGATGCACAGCTTCAGATAGATGATACAACCAAAATAATTCAAATGTTATTTCATCACTGTTTTTCTATTCTTCCCCTAGTGCGGTGTTGACCAGGGATGCTGCTGCCCTAGGGTAGGATATGTCTACACTAATATAGAGAGTAGCGGTTTTGGGCCAGTACCGCTAATCTATACTATTCTCCCTTTGACAGCTTATACAAAATTATTGCTCACCCTTAGTTAGGAGACGCATCGGACCCGACCCCACAAACGGGGTCGATGCGGTTCTGGCCTACCACCTGCTAGTTTGTCGGTAAACTAGTGTGCCCATAGGCCAATGTGTCTACGCCGTTTGCGGCTATTCACCTGCTTTGAATCAAATGGAGAGAGTTGCACCTGCTAACAAGCTCCTCTTGGCGCTACACTCGCTCCATAAGATCATCGTTTTAACCTCCAGATCTCTCATCATGTCCTTCAGTTCCACAAGGTCATTGTTATCACTCTGTTTCAGATCTATTATATTGTCTTTCAGATAATCTGTATCTAACTTCATTTCTTTTACACAACCTTCAAGTTCAGTAATATACTCTTCGGTGTTCATTTCTATACCTTAAATCCTCGTCTAATCAATTAATTGTTATATACAGTGCGTAGATGTAAGGTCATTCACAGTCCGCTTAAACTTGCAGGCGGTGGGCAAGAACCACCTAGGCCCCGTGGTTTGTTTTTTTTGTTTGGGGGGGGGGGGGGGGGGGGGGGGGGGGGGTCGCTGTCGAGACATCTCTTAACTTAGGGTGAGCAAAAATTATATATTGGCTGTCAAAGGGTGAATAGTATGGATGAGTAGTGGTGGCCCAGAACCGCCACTCTCTATACTGCTTCGCCTTACATAGGGAACCACATCAACGCATGGACCATATATCCTTGAGAAACCAACAAAACACAAATCATAATTTGACGCCCAATAATACGAATGAATTAATTGTTTCAGTTCATTAGCAATGATTTATATGGGTAGTGGTGTACCGCATGTGATGAAAATACGCTTCGCACAGACCCTGCAGATCTGTTGATTGCTGATTTTATGTGTATTACCGAATCTGTTTCAGGGTATTCCAGTTAAGATGAGTCTTTTTGTGCGAATTAAAGCAAGCCACTTATGACGGTGAGCACACGCCGAATTAGACTGATGTGATTACAATTCAAAATGGAGAAATGGGGCTTGAATGGAACCCCAAATAGTAATGCCAATCCCGAATAAATACTTTAATGTTAATTTCGATCTAAGCTAAACTCAAATCAGCTTTGATCTAAACTATTTAAGCTATCACCAAAGTTGCTGAGTTGTGAATTGTGCTGGTAAGCCTTATCGTTGAATGATGAGGTAAATGGCGTGTAGACATCCATTTAATGGGCTGTTGTCGCTTTTCTTGATGCCCTGGTTCTGGTGAGTGCAACAGCATTTCCATATGTAATGGAATGCCACTTGTGAAGACAATTTTGACGATCATAGTAAATGTGGTAAGATAAATTTAAGTACTGCCCTTCCGTATATAAATATTGCATATAACACCCACTGCTGTATAGCGTTACAACCAGTATTATATTAATTAGCGTCACTAGCATGCAGAAACATTGGCCAAAACTTCCTGCTATCTATGTATAGACACTTTGCATAAGAAGCATGTCATTTCCAATAGCTCTGGTCGGATATTTGTATGCGTAGAGGGTGTAGCCTGGATAACTCAAGGTGTGGTGGGTACAGCCCAGATAACTCAAGGTATGGTGGGTACAGCCCGGATTACTCAATGTGCAGTGGATACACCCCTAGTAACCTGAAGAACAGTGGGTAAAGCCCAGATAACTCAAGGTGTGGTGGGTACAGCCCAGATAACTCAAGGTATGGTGGGTACATCCCGGATTACTCAATGTGCAGTGGGTACACCCCTAGTAACCTGAAGAGCAGTGGGTAAAGCCCAGATAACTCAAGGTGTGGTGGGTACAACCCGGGTAACTCAAGGTATGCTGGGTACAGCCCGTGTAACTCAAGGTATAGCTGTTGGTAGCAACCACGCGCCCGATATATCTGCCACTGGGTAAGTGCAAGTAAACAATATATAGATATGTTCAGTGACTTTTACATGCAAATCCTTTAAACAAACGTGGAATATCCCATGCTCCATGTAGCGAACCTATAGAACGATGCTGATTGCGCAGCAGCAGAAGAGAAACGGGCAGCTATTGTATGGATAAAGGAAGTCGAAATAGTTGTCAACTCAATTCTTGATGCAAGGTGAAATCATCGTATCGCGACCACTGGATTACCTCGAGTTGATCATGGAAATCATTGGTTTTAAAGGTCAGCAAATTGACGTTATAAAAGCACAACAGATAAGAAAACTTGAGGAATATTTCAGCTCCGATGTATTGATCTAAGTAAATTCCTAAAGATGACTAAATTGTTTCGCTGATCATATGTCATTATTTAACTGCTTAGACGATAAAATTTATTTGTGCGAGGTACGAACAAATACACATGAATGATCTTTGGAATTGGTCTAAGTGACAAGTCCTGCGCGAGACTATTATACCATTAATCAAACACATATCAATATGTTAAAATGAAATAGATTGCGCAATATTCGCTCACTGCTTGATCAAATAAGCACTGACTCCCTTATATATTTTGTCTCTATTATCGTACGCTACCGGTATAGAGAGAAGGGGAAAGCATTGCTGAATATAGATCATTTCTAATATAGCACGTTTGTTCTGTTCAAATTGTCAAATCACAATACTGCTATGAATAAAAAAAAAGAAGCACCCAGTTCGCCTGAAAGCGCATAGTCCAACGACAGATCCAGACTAGACCGAGCATTGATAAACATCAATTTATAACAACATAGCAAAAAGAGTATCATATCAAAGGAATTAAATGTTGGTATCGATCCGAATTTCATACAGACTTAAGAAGGGAAGACTTATCTGTTATTCCCATTTGACGCCAATATTCCATGGAGAACGACCGCACATGTGTAAAGGAACCAGTACCAAATGTTTATACACATATGAATGGGCATTCATTTGGTAAGAACCTACAAACCCCACTATTGCCAAAAAATTTAAACGAAAAATGATATTACAAGAACTAATATGTAAATGAACCATTTTCAAGGCTTAACATGATTGGTTCTAATCGAATTGAATTTTTGCCTCTAATAAAACCAATTGGGTCTCATATAACTAAACTGTTCCTTACATTAGCCACGTCCTGTAACGGATAAGTAAATTCTGCTCATCTTGTAATCGTAGCATCATGAGCAAACCTTGCTTGGACAGTCGTGTGCTTCACCGATTGCTTATATGCGTTAGCATTAAGTATACTGCGTCTTATATTGCTGCCATGAGACACGCTAATCTTTATTGTCTTGGATGCTACGCCTCTGTTCCCCTACCTCAATATTCGGTATGTGGCATGCTGTCTTTAAGGGATCAATAAAGCAATGATCATGTCAGTCGTCGCTTTATGTGCAGTCATTGGATAAAACGGATCGTATCGTAAAGACCAAATGCTAACAGCAAAAGTAACCTAAGCAAGAATAGCTTAAACGGTTAGATGCATGGCACGTATTCCAACCGCCGATCAGCATAGCTTAGTTTATCCAGAAGATGTGCTGTGGTGAGTCTGATTGTCATTAGGTTGACCAAGAAACACTTCTAAATGATGCGCTGATCTTAACTCAATTTGCACTCCGCTTGAATCGTTACTGCTGTAGG
This sequence comes from Urechis unicinctus, assembly GCA_034190875.2. Classification (NCBI taxonomy): domain Eukaryota; kingdom Metazoa; phylum Annelida; class Polychaeta; order Xenopneusta; family Urechidae; genus Urechis; species Urechis unicinctus. The sequence goes on along the minus strand of CM067350.1, from coordinate 78,654,075 downwards.
TGGTTAGGTATATGGATCAGGAAAAAGCGGGCATACTAGCTCTTTCGTTAAATGCGGCTGTATCGTATATAACCAAACAATGCACCTTGTCATTCCGTACGTAAACATGCCATTTATGCGTGGAAAAAAATGACCTTTACATTAATGGATGCAGCCTAATAGTAGCAGTTTTGCGTGTCAATATTTCAATGGAATTGCATTATTCCGTAGATAGTAATCCAATAGATATCTTATGCCATAAAACCGTTTCGAATTTGCTATACGCTCCATTCCATTCATGGCATTCGACCAGAGAAGATGTGCCCGTCGAAAGTAGAAGCATTTCTAGCGTGACGGGATACGAACTCCTGGACTTTGTTATGCTATTGCAATAGCAGATGCGCACCGACAATGCGCTTAGCTCTTATTATTACCAATTGGAACATGGATTGTGCTTATATGCATCCTGACACAAGAATCGATATCAAACGCCATGCTCTGTTAAGTAGTCTTAAATATTCATATGTGACAAGTTTCCAACTAGAATAAATGGGTCATTAAACTGACATCACCCCGGGGTCGGGTTAACGTTGACATTATGTATAAAATCCGATATTACTTTCAGTGTAGCAGTGTGACATTGGTTCTTGCATCAGTTGTCCAACTATTCGCAGGTTCTCATATATAAGATATGGTTTATCTGATAAGTAATCCATGCGGGCTTGATTTAACAATAAGTCCCCTAAGATTGCGGCCAGGGTATTGTTTCTGATACACCATAAAGGTCTTTTGTCGCTTTTTAATGCACATAATATCGACTTGTTGGTTAGTGCCGTACCTTAATAATTAATCGATGATAGTAGTATAGATTACAGTATTACTCACACAAAATTGCACTCGCTGAAATTAAGATCAATTATGCAATACGCATTGTAATAAATCAACTGATCATAACTTACACAGGGATGACGCTACTAAGCAATTCGACTAAAAGAAATACGGCAGTCTTCTGGATCTTGTATGCCTCTAATGGTTTTGAATGTTACCATATTCCTGTTGTATTAGCGATTATATAATACAAAGTAAGACCCTTGTCTTTTTTGTGCTAGCTTTAATTATCTGCCTGACCACGTCTGAGCCTGACTCATCCAGTAATTGATGATTTTCCCGGGCCGCCTCATATCGCTATTATGTGTGCAGAATAAATGCCCCCACCAGGGCACAGTTTGAACAATGGTAATGTGCTTCTATATAGCCGAAAAATAGCATCACTTTGAAATATTATTGCCATGGGAACTGTAAACTTATCCATGGCGACAAATTTGAGAACCAGTTTGTGCGATGCCCCCATATAACGGAATAACAGCGCAGATAGCAAACCGGATTCCACTCAAAGGAATTATGTAGCGACTTGTTTGTGTGATACAACGTATATCTCGCATTTGACACATTTACAGCGCTAAGGTTGGTGACAAACAGGTGGATATTCTGATGCATTTATTATTGAGGATACAGCGTCATAACTCACAAGAGAACAGCATGATCCCTTTCATAAGCCTTTCCAGGGTAATAAGCCTGTTAATAAATGGCCATGTTTATGTGCATACGCAAGAATTTCAACGTATAATTTACTTCTTAAGATATGCATGCATTATGTTATGTCTATAAACTGAACCCACTGACTGAAGAAGGTGAGACTTTGTCGGATGAATCCAATGGTGAGATACATAAGCGGCATAGAATGCTGTCATATTACATTGAATGGGTTCACATCAGGTCAGGCACATTTGTGCGTAGATTGATTAGATGCTTCCACGAACCAACGTATAATTGCCTTCCTAAGATATGCATGCATTAACAGTATTGAGAATTCCTGATACATTAGAGGCGTAGGATGCTGTCACATCACGTTATTGGGTGGTTACGACACAGGCAAGATACTTTGGTGGCTTCGAATGGGGTCACATTACGCTGCACATAGCTGCAATACACAAGCTGCCGGAATGCTGTCATATCACGAAGTCATGCTGATGGGTGCCTCAGCCTCATGGTACGCTCTGCTGTGCAACCAATCTACCGGTTACATTGTGCTTATAGTCTACGTACATTTATCGTGGACGGCAGCAGCGCCTAAATATCATTTCAATTTACACGGATGATTTGTAGTTTTGGCATAACAAAGACTTAATTTACCTGCTCAAAGAACTTTGAAAGCAGTATACCTAAGTGTATTCAATCATATCACCACGAATACGTATTTTGCCACGGTTCTTGCCGGCATTTACAGAAATGTAACTTCACAAATCACAGTCCCACCCTGAAGGATGCTGCCCTAAAAACCTAATAGCGCTGAAAAAACAGAGCACGATACTTCAATCAGCATAGAAAAATCGAGCGAGTAATAAAGTTATTATCAATGGAACAGATTGAATTTACATAAATAACTAGTCAAATGACCAGACCTACCACTTGACGTGTATAGTGCTGTTGCAGAAGAATGCTAGGATAAGTACCTAGATTGAGCCCACGACTTAAGTCATGTAAGGCTTATAAAAGTGGATAGTTTTTGTATATACTTACCGATCAACGCAACTTGTTGATTATCTTTCACGAAAATTTGAGTCAACTATAAGACCTACTATTGTTATTTTCAGTGACTCGGAAAAAAAATGAAATTCCTACGCATCAATTATAGAAATTACTTGCAGAACAAAATCCCCATTTGCTGTCGACGTCCAGTTACACACACAATCGTTTATTCACAATACACAAAACAAAACAAACAGAAAACGTTGCTTTAGTCAATTGTAACAATTTATTGTTTCAGTTCACATGTTCATACAATCAATGCCGTTGCTCCATTACTTTAGAATTTTCCTACGTGTAAAAAATTGAATTCAGTATGACTCGCTATAACGTAAAATAAGTGGGATGTGAGTTTGGTAATAGTGCTTTGCATAAACCCTTAGAGGAAGCTGAATAAAATTGATGACTGGTAGTATACGGCGTGTAAAAAGCCACGTTTTCAGGTGTCCGAAATCATATGAGCCACTTTTTTTCAGGTGTCCGAAATCATATGAGTGCAACAGCATTCTGCAATATGCAATGAAATATTACATGTCATTTTTGTAAAGGCAAATCTAACGATAACTATGAATATGGTAAGATAAAATTAATCAGTACAGCCCTTCGGAATATTCTATTTGCAGATTCATATATAGCCCACTGCTGTATAGCGTAATAGCCAGAGTTGAATTGCTTAGCAAATAGCACTTTTGCTTCAGCTTCCTGCAATCTATGCAGCGACATCTCTTGTCGAACTCGTTGAATTGGGAACTGCAACTTTCTTATGCGAAGGATGCGTCATCAGCCGTCGCCTCAGCTGACGACACCTGCGCGTGGTCTGGGCTGCGTTGACAACGCATAGCCAATGTTGTTAATACGCTCACTAAATCGGCCGTTGGTATAATGCAACAACAAGGTTCATACTTCTCGGCGCGTATATGATGCCCTGTTGACTGTTCTCATAAATGTATCTCTCGTCCGTGCCCATAAAGCATTAAATACCCGTACCCTGAATATATAGATCTAAAGATGTCTGCAGAGTTTGGCGTCCCCATTATGCCATGATACGAAGCTTCAAAGTGCCCAGCTGGTAATATACGTGTTAAGGGCATGTATTACAGGGCTAAAAAGTCGCCCTTGCATTGTAATACTTGGGGAATCGTAAAAGCGGGCATGATGAAACGCGTTTACGAGATCACAGGGAGACATTGCTAGCGCGGTGATTATATATTGAAGGCGTCTGAGGCCTCTAGAAATATCTACAGGCCCATAACGGTGTTGACTTAAGAGCCCAGAACGGCAGCGCAGCTTTATAACATCCACAAGGCAAAAATAGCAATGCTACGGTGAAGTCAGCTAGCTTTTAGTAAAGAAAGGAGCTGACAGCAGCTGACATGAATAGGTGTATGCCACTCTCTGTGTTGTGCCTCTTTGGTGACTTTCAGGTTTACTTTCGTTCTTCAGGATGGCAACCTAGGAGTCGCTTGCTGCGCTTGACCCTAGCGCTATGCACTATGTAAAGCTTTGATCCACCGGGGGTCGGTTACCGAAGTGCTACTGCTATCCAAGCATGTTAATCTATTTACACACAAGAAACAATCGCAAATATAAGAGCAGGGTGCCATATTCAATGGCATAGTCTTAAAAGAGATACTCTCATCGTGATGTAGTTGTCAGGTGTCAGACACTCGAATGAAGCAAATTATTTCAATAAAAATATATCAAGAAGGTGTCATAACAGACATCAACCAAATAGACATGACCAGTTATTGCGGCGTACTGCACCGATACCTTGCATTTCATTCCTAAATAACATACTGCTCAGCGTTTAATAGTTGCAGCATGAGCAAACCTTGCTTTGGCAGTCGTTTGACTACATGTAAATCAGAACGTTTCATCGATTGCATTGTAATTCCGTAAACTACGTCAGACACACCGATAATTACTGTCTTGGATGCTATGCCTACCCTCCACACCCCCATCTCTCCCCCACATCAATATTTGGTAGGTGGCATGCTGACTCATCGAAGGGATTTATAATGCTATAATCATGTCGTACGTCATCAAGAAAAGCGGATCGCAACGCAATGAGCAAACGCTGAAAGCGAAGGTAATCTAAGCACCAATAGCTTAAACGGTCAGATGCATGGCACATGATCAAGGCGCGCTCAACACGCATAGCTTTCGTTATCCAAAGGATGTGCTGCTGTGTCTTATTGCCATTAAGTTGGCTAAGCACCACCAATAAGCAGTTTCCTACTCTGTCATTTGATCTTTATTGCCGACTAGCAACACTGGCCACATTGGATCTTTTATTAAACGCTAATGTATCGCATATGATCGAACAACGCACAAGGAACCTTGTCATTCTGTACTGAAACATGCCACTTATGACAAAATGACCTTTACATTCAGGGATGTACCCGAATCGCAGTAGTTTTGCATGGCAATAATTCAGTGGCATTGCATTGTAATCTCTGATAGAAACCCACGTTATTTTGCATTCCTTATTTTCATAGCAAAAACCTTTCTACTTAGCAATACACTCCATTGAGTTCATGGCAATTGACCAGAGAACATCTGCCCGTCGGTTTCAGAATCATTTCTAACTACTCGGCTATTGCGACTGTGTGTACTCACCAAATATGTGCATATCTCTTATTATTCATTACCCATTGAAAAATGGATTACGCTTATATACTTACTTACACAAGAACTGATATTGAACGGCAGATTCTGTTGTTAAGTTTCAATTTGGAATAAATAGTTCATCAATCTAAAATTAACATTATCTATAAATTCAGATATTACTGCAGCAGTGTTGCATTGGTTCGTGCGCGACTAGCGGAATCGTGTATTAGTTGTCAAATTATTTCTCATATGTAAGATATGGTTCATCGAATAAGGAAGCCTTGCGGGCTTGATTTAACAATGAAGCTGCTTCAGCTTTAGTAGAGTCCACTTAGATTGCGGTCAGGCCATTGGAGCTTATACATCATTGTGGCTTTTGTTTAGTTTTCAATCCACAGTTGGCCAATGCTTGAGTGGATAACACCTCATGTCGAATAATTGGTTAAATCCGTGCCGTAATGTTCAGCTGATGTTGGCTGTTGTCGACAAATGGTATTAATTGCACAGCATTTTCCTCGCTGAAAATTAGATATAGCATGCGCTTTATAGGACATTATTGCAATGAACGCAATTTACACAGGGATGATGCTTACCCAGCAAGTCGACTGCAAAGAAATGAAGCAGTCATCCGGGCCCAGTACGCTTATAACGCGTTTGGCGATGATATAATGCAAAGAAAGACCCATGTATTTTTTGTGCAAGCAATAAGTCTCTACCGACTGCTGGTCCACCACGTCGGTTGTTCATATAGCCTGACGATTCTCCCAGTGCCTTCATATCGCTAGTATGCGTGTAGATGAAGTGCCGTCCGCAGGGTATGCCATCTTTTTTGATGGATGATGCAAGCAATGTCACAGTGCGGCTAGTGGTAAAGTGCTTCTATATCGCCCGAAAAACCGCATCGTTTGGAAACGTTATTGCTATGGGAGCTGCAAACATATCCAAAGCGACCAAAACTTAAAAGTAGTAAATGCGTAGTCCAACTAGAGCGATGTATTAACCTGCAAATCTGCAAGTCTGTAAATCAAATAATGGCTGTAAAAACATTACTTAATTATGCATAAACACTGATACCCGAATGTTATGACTTAGAGTGTTGCTATGGCCAAACGCTAACAGAGTGTTTTACTTTTTCCTTCCATATTCAATCGGGCTGCAGAATGTTCTAGATAGCCTGAAAGCTTATATCATTTCGTTTTTTCGCGGGGGCAGGGGAGTTCAAAAAGGTCAGGATTAACTTTAAGTCGATCTGAGGAAACGAATCTCGCCCTTTCTAGTAAACAAACTTTCAATTCGATGATATTTGGGACTTAAACAAAGCAGTATTGTTGATGGTTAAGCCTAGAGAAAAGCTAAATTACAATAAAATCATACAAATCGAGCTCTCGACACGTTGTAATAATAACACGCGAATGATAACGAAATATAAGGACTTGACCGCATTGAGCATTATTACATTGAGTGCCTCTACTACATCCAACCCCACATTGACACGGATTATAGATGTTTAAGCTGGATGATTATTCAAAATGAATGCAACGGAATAACAACGCAGATGGCAAACAGAATTAAATTCCGGGAAGGATCACACTTAACACATTTACTGGGGTAAGATTGGTGAGGAACAGGGGAACATAAGTGTGCGTCATATTAGCATTAGTCCTTTCATAAGCCTTTCTAGGACAAAAATCTTGCTAATTAATGTTCATGTACACACCTACTCCATCCACAAGTCTGGCACACTTAGTGCGTAATAACCTCCATTAACCAACGGATACCTGCCTTCTTAGGATATGCATGCATAAGAAATATTGAGAATGTCTATTAATTGAAGCCATTGAGTTATAAAGGTGTGAATAATTTTGTACGATGAATCAAACGGGGATATATATTAGCGGCGTAGAATGCTGTCACGTGACGTGATTGGGTGGTAGCGATACGTTGGCGACATGTAATGGTTCTACATCCCCTTAAATAGTTGCGACACACTGGCGACACAGAATGCTATCATATCACACTATCACACGGGTGAAATACAGTAGCTACATAGAATGTTGTCACAACACGTTATCACGAGGGCAAGATACAGTGGCGGCATAGAATGCTGTCCTATCACGTTATCACTAGGGTGAGATACATTAGCTACATATAATTTTGTCACAACATCACCTAGGTGCTATACATTAGCGACATAAGATGCTGTCATATCAGACAATCATGTTGATTCACGCCTCATGGTACGCTCTGCTGATCCACGCCTCATGGTTCGCTCTGCTGATCCACGCCTCATTGTACGCTCTGCTGATCCACGCCTCATGGTACGCTCTGCTGATCCACGCCACATGGTACGCTCTGCTGATCCACGCCTCATGGTACGCTCTGCTGATCCACGCCTCATGGTACGCTCTGCTGTGCAGCCAATCAACCGGTTACGCAGTGGGTATAGTTTATGTATATTTAGAATGGACGTCAGTATCGTCAAATATCATCACGAGGATGGAATGCAGTTTTGGAATGGCAACTTTGCCTGAACAAAGAATTTTTAGTGCGACATACTTAAGTGTATTCAATCCAATCACCACCAATACGTATTTATCACAATTCTTGCTGGCATTCACGGAAAATTTAATTCAGCGATTACTGTCCCACCCTACGCGAACTTGCCACAAAAAGTTAGAAATTACTTTAACACAGAAATGCCCATCAGTGTTCGACGTCCAGTAATACATAATCGCTAAAACAAATGTACTTGTTGCTGCGCTCTGTGTAGTTTCTTAAAATGTCTAGAAGTACATGGACTTACGACTGCTGTTCTAGCAGTACTGTGACCATATCAGCCACGAATTCCCACCAACTAGTGACGTATTTCAGGTATTTGCCACGCGTCTCTTAAAGGTGCATTTCATCAAAAAATCACTCGAAAAAAAAACAGCAAAAAAAAGTTGCTCACTGCAAGAGTATCCTAAATGGTGCTGATATCCGGATTACCAAGTTGGAATGGCCATTTATATTTCTTGTTGTTCTTAATTAAACTTTAATTTCTTTATTTTTCACGTCCCATCAAAATAACCGTTATTTGGAAGCTAATGAATAATTATTTCCGTAAGCACAGGAACGTCACCACTCTGTGCCGATTATAGACCTACTTTGATTACACATTGCCAGTTACAAGGCTCCTCTGCCACCTCTTCCGGCTGGTCTGCAACCTCCACCTCTTTCTTGCGTCTCGGACATCTGTCATGATGACCACTTTCAAAGCATTAAGCACATCCTTCCCAATCCTAACAGATATACTGATTTGAATATAATACCCGCGATAAGAAACATATTTACCACGACCCCTACCCCGGCCTCTTCTTGTACGTGATCCCTTCTTGACGTTTGGTTTTCCTTTAAATTTGAAAGTGAGTTGGCTCAATTAAATCAATGAATGCACATGCCATGAATGATTAAATCAATAATGTCATAATTATTACAGTATTTGACCCAAAAGCCTACAAAACTGATAATTGACAGACAATTTGTACATTATACAGATTTAAGGTCATCTCAGACATCTGTCACTCCAATTTCATAAAATTTACTCCAGATATCCGAGGTTTCCACAACACCAGCATGGTGTTAAATTGGACAATTACTGACGCATATTCCAAACCATACGTAAAAGTCTCCTCGAAGTGGGTTGCAACAAACTTGAAATTAGAACCAAAATCTCCCCACCAGTCTACTTTTCCTTGTCCCACCCAACCCACACGATGATACGTACCACCCCAAACTCCTAGCATGGATGTTTCAGTTCATTATAACGTAGACGTCCCGAGGGCGACCCCAACCTCTTGATTTAGAATACAATGTAACTGTTGGTTAAGGAATATTCAACTGGCTTTCCGTGAAAAAGCGCCGATAATTCCATATAAAAGAATCACACTCCGAAGAAGTGTTATCCGCTTTATATTCCAAAACGAGGTAGACTAGCAAGAGCATGGGCAGGGTTTGTCTGCAGGTGTGATGCTATTTAGTGTTAAATGTAAAAATAGTGTTGACTATATTCAGGCGGGTTCTTTTTTTATACAATACCCAAAAACTCATCGAAAAATATAGGGATCAAAATACAATTTCGGCTGCTCGCATTCGTGCCTTCTGTCGAATCCCGCTGCTCATGACGTCACGACTATATGTTGTAAGCAAATGACCCTTCAATATGCATGCGCAATTTTCCCATCGACATGTGCTCATGTTTGTAAACACGGGTGTGACCGACAAATTTCGATACGGTGTAATCGACGATATAGCGTTAACCAGTCCGCAAAATGGTTTGTCTGGGTTCTAAAAGAGTTGTTCCATTAAATAGATAAGAAATAACGCATAAAATTATTTTGGAAAAATGCACCTTTAACGGTAGTGTGAATTGTTGTCTCATATTGTATGTACAGACTCCGTCAGCACCTCACCTCTATTCATCCCTGCGCTGCGCTCTTGTATCGCACTTGATTGAATGCAGAACCGAAGGCAAAGCTAAGGCCAGTGAGAAAAGTTGTCGTTACGACTGTTTACCGTTAGGGAATCGCTTTCCTGCATAATCCTTCTCAATATCAATCAGCAACAATATATATTGGTATCAATATGCCAATACGTATGACAATGGGAGTCTATGCACGTTTGATACGCTCCAATGCGAGTGATTGACCAAGAGGAAGCTCTACCACGAGACAACAATGAGACTGCATGGATACACAAGATAACAGCAGTCAAATTTCAAATTCTGAATACGTGTTGCCGATACATTTGACGGTCCACTCTGAACTAATACTGCTGTTGACAATTGTACCATTAGTTTCAATAGCTCTCCCGCTCCAAGCATTCATTGCTATTGAATCAGGTAAGCTGGGATCTCGGTAGCGATTTTACTCGGGACAAGCTTGGAGTCTCTCATATCAAACGTTGTTGTCAGAAAGGTATATCATATTGTATTTCCATCGCCATACACAATATGTTTAAACACAAGAATATCGTGTTCAATGTGTTAGGATTACCTAGTGTACTATCATGATACCATCCCCCCCTCACACACACACACACACACACACACACACAAACACGCACGCCGCACTCTCCGTCCATGCTCAAACGTCACTTTTGCCTCCATTAATATATCGGAATGCGGACCATGGTTTTCATTAAGCAATGAATTATGTCTGTGTTTTTCCCCCACCCGGGATTTGTTTTTATCCATGGATTACAGTACAGTTATGACCAAAGCCACGCCAAACTGTCCCTGTAAACGAGTAACTGCTTCATTTTATGATGGTCTTTTATTTATATACAGTTATTTAGGGATTGTTCCATCGTTATAACGAGCAAGCCTGGCATCGCGCCAACGCAGTCAGAAGATGGCATAAACTAATCCCGTCTACGATGGCTTATATTGTACAGTTCATAACTCACATAAGAATACAGGAAATGATAAATTTGAGCTTATTTCATAAGATTTATGCTGTGCAATGCCGACCGCCTGTAATAGTTAGGGATCGGGTGTGATCAATGGCCGATGCATGCTGATTTTGTCGCCTGTATTCAGTCCGTAACTTTTGTCTTAATATGGTATCAGCATACAATCCAATGATTCACGCCTTTGTCGCATATCTGGCGCACCTAATATCAACTAACGTTAATCTACCTCGACAATTCAAGTCTACAAACAAATGTGCCAAGAGCTAATCATTAATTGACCCAATAGGTAAGTTTGTCTTGCAATGATGTGTTGATGGTTCTACTGCAGCACATCTCGAAACAGCACAGTGATATCGTCAGCTTTGCTGAGATACGCGTGCTAGACTACGCAATCACTGGGTACAGCATGTTGTCAAGGATGATGAAGTTCTTCCATTATGCCGGCAAATGATCCCTGTTTGATTAGCCACAATACGATACATACCCATTGATGAGCTGCATAGAAGACAGCAGTCTTTAACAGGTGATAGCAAATAACGTAACCGGTTAGAGAAGCTAATAATTGCGGCATTATATACAGAATAGTACTGCATAATAACTTATGAGGTGAAATTCCTTCATAGCCCACTTTGACGATACTATGTTAAAGGTGACCTGTTTTCAGGCTGTACCAACAGTAAATCTATTATTTGCACCTTCCATATTGGCGGAATAACTGTGCAAACGCGTTCAGAGTGGTTTCCTCGTTGCCTCGTAATTTGTCTGCTGTTTGGAAAATCTCGCCATATTTGTGTGTCCCATGCCTCCATATAATGTAACGTTAATAACGATACATGTCGGTGCCACTAATGATGCTCTGCGTCTCTGCCTATTGACCAGCTCCATTGTTCCTATAGTTCAATCGTGTCATTCATTTCTGGTTTTGCGGAAAATTTACAAAGATATCATTTATTCGGATATAATGCTGAATGACGGTTTGTACAAAACACTTTCATTAAAAGCAGAAAAAAATTATCTAATTAAATTGACCGACGCAGACATATTAGACCAGTGATAGTAACGTTCAAACGGAACAAACGAAACGTGAATGCAGTTTAACGTCCTCTTTAGGGTGCAGTCATTTCGTTAGTCCAGATAAACTGAACAATCGTATGCGTCCAGATTTTATTTAATAGCCGAAAAATTCATCGTAATAAATAACTGCATACCATTTCGAATCCGATGCTATTGATCATACAGGCATATAAACAAATATACTTAAGTCATTTATCCGAATCCTAGCATGATGAATATGCTGATAACACCTAATGGTCCGCCCCATAAAGCAATAAAATTAGGACGTGATTGCAATGGGTAATTGAAGCGATAATCAAATATCATTCTACAAAGCCGACGCCTAGCAAACGTTAGACATTCTGTAGAAAAGTAATCGCTACAAGTTGATTTTGTCGTCTGTATTCGGTTAGTAATAGTAGTAATGCACCACCTAGGTTACCCAATCGACCATAGTGACATAGAAAATGACAAAATCAAAAACGTCTCCCAATCCCACCCAATCTGAATGATAATGCATTAATCCAATGCAGTGCAAGGTACCTAGTGCATCATTACTGTAAGTTAAATTCCTACCTAGTGTTGACATTAGAAAGCTTTGCCCAATTGAGTGATCGGCAAATGCGTAGATTTGGTGTTGTCTTGTGGGGCTTATCCACAGCTCTATAATATCAAGTATATCAAAAACGTAGAACACCTGATATATTTGATTTGCGATTATGGTCGCCAAAGACCTAATGGTGCCCTGCCAATGGTCATCAACAATTTTCCGCTAGTTAGATAGAGTTAAAACATTGTTAAAAGAGTTCAATAAACTGGCTAAATCTATCTTGTCTGGTTAACTAATCCATGATGTTATTGGCCATCTTCACATTGAGAGAACAACTTGCCGTAAGTGATGCCAACGCATTGCCGCTTCCGTAAGCATACAGGATGCAACAGAGGTCAACCAGTCACAGATGGCTATGTGCTGAAGACGGCAGATGTAATCTACAATCATTATATCTAGTTATCTATCAAGCTAAAACTGAAAAAGTCATAAATGATTGTTGCATTAACATTCAATTGGCATGCAGAATGAGAGTCCCAATTTAAGAGAATATAATCAACAAATGTCACTTCAAAAGCTATTCTACAGAGCATTTGACTCATGTGGAGAGTTGTAAATGTTGCACAAAGTACATTATAACCGACGCATATGCATCAAATATTTCCAATGCGTAATAGGTATTTCCGAGTCACGAAAGAACGTTCTTATCGCTTGTCTTAACGTATATATATATATATATATATATATATATATATATATATATATATATATATATATATATATATATATATATATATATATATATATATATATATATATATATATATATATATATCTATATATATATATATATATATATATATATATATATATATATATATATATATATATATATATATATATATATATATATATATATATATATATGACAAAGTCCAATCCGGTCATACATGTGTGATTGTAGCACAGTGACTGTAGCTCTGACTATAGCGCAACGGTTTTAACTGCTATGAACCGCCATGTTGTCAAATTGATGTTGTATGTAACTAATAACAGTGGGACAGATGAAGACTGGCCATCCACTGTTTAGGATGGGAACTACATTCTGGTACCAATATGTTGCCTAAACATTCCGTATCTGTTCTATGGGAACATTGGTGGTGGCTTTGTAATGAGTAATAGCTTTGTATCAGGTGCAATAATAACGAAAGGTGAAACACAAAACTAATTGCAGGAGAGTTATTGGATATCGTATGTCATGCTATTAACATTCCGTTAATGGAATTGGTATTAACGAAGGATAAAAGAAATGTGATAGGTCAACGGTTGTACTGCTTTCACACAACGCCAACGTTCCGTTTTGTAACAGTCTATCAGGTAGGCTTGCAGACATACTGGACATCGCACTGGGCCGATTATATCTGTTACTTGCTTTTGTGTGAATATGACGTGATTGCAATGCCCGAAAGACTTCTGGGTAAGTACTTCAAAGGAGAACCGACTCATAGTCAATTCGTTGCCGTTGTGAGACTGCTCTGGAATATCTCGAACGGTGCATTCAATACCTGAGCTTCCTTCATGTACGCAGGTTACATAACGCAGTCATCATTCAACATTCGAGCAGCCCCCGGTTAATGTCTGTCACATGTTGCGTCTTGCGTCATGCCTGTCATGTTCTGCTGGCTTATGTTTATGATTTCATTGCCGTCATTACCCACATCGTGACAACTAATTAGCTGTAAATACGAACACAGCATTAGAGAAGTAATAACAAATAACCTCATTTTGCCTAAAAGTGAGACCTAATAGCGAGTACGTTGTTTGCATAACTCACTTCATTGTGAATTGTCCTGCAAACCTTCCACACAGATACCACATGAGGGGTAGACGGCTAGTATGCAGTTCCAATCGAACTGTACGAATCACACTCTCCGATTCGAAGAACACCAGTACTTGCGCCATCAGTGTACTTTCCACAGTGGGTATCGCCTTTTTTATTACTTAACCTGATACACACATACTCCTTGTGTCTCACGGTATCATTTATGTCTGCGTATTTCAGCAACCTTATCTCAACATTACCTTCCTGGACACAATGTTGTCCTGTAGGTACAACCTACTTTAGTAAATGACGAAACACTTATTTTCCCAATCAAGTGTATTAAACAGGGAAACGGGAAGGCTCGGCACCATTACCGCTGTATTATTAACATCGCTATTGCTGTTTCACTCTTGCAAATGGTCGGACTATGCTTGACAAAAGCACCTCTTCTGTCTGACTAAGGTTAATGCTTGAAATATATGACAGTGATCGAGCACATACATCGAATAACGGCCTGGTACCCAGCTGCGTCCAGTTAATTGGTTCACCAGACACCTATTGACGTGGGGATTTGCACACCCAACCCAGATGGATATGTTTTAATGGCGGGAATATGCAGGACACCTCGGTCTTTTAATATAAGGTGGTACGTAGTGCTTTAGCCAAACGGTTAAAGAAAGTAGTTCACCTTAATATTGGAGAGCAGATCTTAAACCCCTGACGCATTAGAGACACCTGTAAGATGAGAGGTTCCATGGTCCAATCAATATACATTTTGAAAGCATCATTGTCAGGGCGATTTAAGACGATAACCGCCGTGTTGACGATGATCACGTGAGCACGCAATGTTAAAACAATCATCATTGTTTGTACAAAGAGAGCGAACAGGCCTTCGTCCTTATACGTAGCTATGTCGGATTCTGAGGGGACAACATTTAATTTATGATGTAAGTGGTACAATCCTACGCAAGGAAATCATCGCTAATTTTGCCACGTTGTAATGGTGTGTAACAGCAACGACAGTGTGAGCATTTCCATTCAGCGTATCATAAACAAATGACAGGTAGTATCGCTGCTCAAACCGAAGCATGGACTTCAATCAGCAATATCGGTAGCTTCCGGGAACAGATAGCACTCATCGTCAGTTTGTAGACTCATCCGCCGATCGTTTAAAGACCATCGGCCGCATGCAGTAGTCATTTCCATCGAGTTGTTAAATCATTATTTGGTTATGTACCGGTAAGAAGCGCCTCAGTGGTTATGGAAGGTCAACTTAAAGTAAACAGGCCTATCTCAGTATCGGCACCGTGTTTATAAAGCAGCCCCGAGGGTCAGAAATGTTAAGGATTTAGTTTGCTTACTGTGACAATGTCAACCATTAATCTTTGCATGCGCGCTCAAGTGAAGGTGAGTGCGAAAGTGTGTGAGAGCGTATGAGTGTTTTTGTGTGCCACAAATATATGCTATCTACAATTCAAAGAGGGCTACCTTTCAAGTAGTGAAAATTATCAAATTAATTGTCAGTAGAATAAGAAAACCCTAAATGGAACGTGGTTGAAGTGTGGACTAAATGTGTAAATAATTCAAATAGAAAGAAATTACTGACAAATAACCGAACCATTCTTGTGCACATGCAGTTGTAAGCTGTGATCCTCGGAACGTAGTATTGTCGCCGGCACATTCGGCACACCAATCAATGGTTGAGGGTGTAGTTGTAACAGAGTAATGGTAGCTGTTTGAGAAGCGTGATATGTTTATTGCTAAGAATGTGCATCGCTTACGTGATTGAGATGGCAGAAGTACTTCAACGCATAGAAATGCATTCAGCGCTTTTTACAAGGAACCCCATTGTAAATCAACCTTACCAAGTTAAGCATATAACGCTATACTTTATGATCGACATGAATAGAAAAACCATTAAGCTGTATCACTGGATTAGATGCAGAAAGACATACTGGCAGATAAGCTTAAGTTTGTCTCTGGGGTTATGTTAACCCTCCTACTAGACTATCATTAAATCACTGTTTAAATAATTCTGTTTATGAATCGGTTATAAATTATGACGTAATGCTGTGGCCTTATATTGATGCAGGAGTATCTAAGTCGTGCATTGTTTGGTGTCACATTCCTCTGAGCACAAAATGATGACAATATTGTTGCTAGCCTAGTCTTCCCTGGAATGTTAAATCTTCTTATCGCGACCACCAGATACCAAGAGTTGATTCAGTGAAAATCAGTGGCTTTCAAAGGTCAACGTATAAACGCTTTAATTGATGACGCCACAGAGAATACGGGCGGAATAACTAATAGTGATAATCGTAGAACATAAATGTTACCAGATATATGGAAAAACATGGGAAGACATATTCATTGCTGCACTGAATAAATAATTCGATTCAATGGGACAGACTGCACAAAATGATATTTCTGACGCTTTACCGTTTAAATAACTGTCTGCGCGCTGCCTTGCTCCTTAAAATTATCATCTACTATCTGGTATGGATATGTAAACGGTGCGCACTATTCTGTGAATAGTAATCACTATCAATCGCATATTGCTCCTCAACCCCAGTCGAAGATTAATCTTGACGAGAACCACAGAGGCGATATTCAACCAATAATTGTATGTTAGTCTAAAGTGTATTCAGCTGAAAGTATATAACAGCTGAGAATCAACGATAACCTCTATAAAATACTTCAAAATAATGAAGTATCCAAATGAAACAATAGCTTTATTGGTATCAGTTACAGGATTACTAACGAGTTATACGTACATTTTGGTGATTACATCATAGATGTACTGTTTTTTCTAGCTATCGTGATATAATGAAACTAGCTACTATATATCTTACAAGCATTATACAGTTCCCTGGAACCAATTCGTATACAACCATTATATAGCGACCTGACACTGTCACTGCTATATGGCCCCAAATTCATACAGGTACAATAAACACATACAAATCATTAATCGAGTATAACCAGGTCGTTGGGGTGATACATTCATTACATCCTTACTCAAGCCTATATACTGGCCCTTGCATGGCTGATTATTCGATTAGGTATAAGTGGCTGCCTGGGTGCAACAATGTGTCTTGTGGTACTTGTCTATATAGTTATGTCCATAGACATATAACACCACTCTACTGACCTAAATACACCATTATCAACCTCCCTATTGTCCATAGACACATAACACCACTCTACTGACCTAAATACACCATTATCAACCTCCCTATTGTCCATAGACACATAACACCACTCTACTGACCTAAATACACCATTATCAACCTCCCTATTGTCCATAGACACATAACACCACTCTACTGACCTAAATACACCATTATCAACCTCCCTATTGTCCACAGACACATAACACCACTCTACTGACCTAAATACACCATTATCAACCTCCCTATTGTCCATAGACACATAACACCACTCTACTGACCTAAATACACCATTATCAACCTCCCTATTGTACATAGACACATAACACCACTCTACTGACCTAAATACACCATTATCAACCTCCCTATTATATTTCTCGTTGTTTTCATCAGGAATCCACCTCGGCGCATTTGTGCCACGCCTGTATATAAATTCCGCACGAATATGTAAAGCTAATCGCTCGTCCAAGTATTTGTGATTCTATCTATACAAATGAGAATTTTCAGCTGCACGGAATCAATTATGTAGGAAGGAAGCAATAAATGTTACTCCAATGTGCATGTTGCTTTCACACAACGACAAAGTCTCGCTGCATTGATTCATATGTAAGGCGGCGACGCACAGCATCGCGCAGTTCCTATCAGTTATTGGAACACTAATCCGCGTCCGAGCTTTGCATTCTTGATGAACAATATTGGGACCAGATCAGCCATGCATAGTTATTGTGTGCGTATTCAGGTAAACCACAGATGAAGATTTAAATAGGGAAATGGACAGGTTATCATTTATGTATTAGAGCTGATTTAATGGTGAAGTAGGTGTCGTGTAGAACTCGGGGTGTTGTCATGCCGCCAAACACAATGCAAAATCGTTCAAGCTTGTAAGCTTTGCTTCATTTCCATTTGAATGTAATGCAAGTGGTAAAGTAAACACGATAAGTATTGCCAAGCATTATGGTCTGGCATCAGCATCAATCAACAATACAGTACTGTCCCACTTAGTTTTAATAGTTTGCAAAAATATTTTCCTGAGATTCCCACTGTCCCTGTCCAGAAAATTTGCACTAGCAGAATGCATCAACTGCGCATTTGTGGGTGGGACAAATCGCATCTCTCTGGAGAGATTTTGGTTTGTCCGAGACTCTATTACATCAGCAAAACATACCATAAATTATGATAAGCTCGCGAGACAACAGGCAGCAATAGAGATGACTGAATATAACATTAATGAATTAAAATGTGAAAGATTGTAAAATATGTATCTGTGGTACAACATCAAATGCCAGCACTGCCGACTGCGCAGATCCTGAACATCATTATCACCAAGAGATGTATCGGTTCCAGTTGATGTTCAGATTGCAAACGAATATGAGTTAATCGGCCGTTGGTATGATGCGACATCTTGCAAAGTGTTGCTTAATGAATTTGAAACCGAGAGTTGGTGAAGCGCGCGTACAAGAACACATCGGCGGCAATTGTAGCGCAGTGATCATGCATTGTCTAATTTAAATCAGATTACATTAGACAACTGACTAAAAAAATCATTGAGATAGATGTCCTCTTGTATTGATATTTGGGCTCCTCGTGGAGCGAGCATCTTGTGTCCTGTATCACAACTCAACCACTGTATAGAAATAATGTTTTAATATGAATATTGTATCGTTTTGGCATTCACTCGACTTCATCAAATAAGATATCGACTCCCATGCATATAAAGTGCAAACAATGCGAGGGAGAACGCTTTGCTGGATATAGTTCATAACATAACCCCTGTTTTTTGTTCCATTCTCTTATCACAATTATATATGAGCACCTAGTCCGACCTGGGTTACCTTGTCCGACCAAGTGAGTCCAAACTAAGAGAATCTGGCCCGACTGCCGATCTGATCTAGACACAGTTATCATAATAATTAGTGCCATGGTAAGATATTTAAACAGCGTTATAATAGGCATTTTTCCAATCAACATAAACTGTCATTGCGGTGTATAACACCAGTATTTTTCTTTTCTGGCACTTCCTCGATTAAATACCATGCAGGGTCGACTAATCTGGTCTATCCATTGGACGCCAATGCATAATGGAGAACAATCTTAAGTGTGTAAAGGAAGCAGTATCAAGGGTTTTTGCTTATATGGGACCCTTTATTTAACGATTTACATGCAAAGGAACCACTGCTAAAGTTTGGAATGCTATCTCTGAAGGATCAATTATACGAAGGGCGCTTTATGTGCGATTGTACTGACGAGGAATCATAGTGTAATGAGCCTTATCAAGAGGAATATCTCGAGGTGTCTGCATTATTTAACAATGATACTCGAACACTATATTAATTTAACAATTCATTGCCCGTAATATCTTGCAAGTACAACCAAGTAACGCAGTGATTACCTAGCTATCCTATACTTGCATATGTCATATATTCGTTGATAACATGGCATATAAATGAAGGGCTGTATCCATATATGACTTCTTTCGCTTTGAACATAATTCTGCCAATTAGCTCTATTTCATTTCATTTCAATCGACCAAAGAATGTCTGCCTGTTGGTTGAGTCATCGAAACGAACTCCTGCTTAGTGTGACTTCACGTATTCACCGGAAATGGGCTTGCTCTTATCATTACCAACTGGAACAAGAGTATTAGGGTACAATTGCACCCAGTGGGACTAGCGGGTTAATGCAGCAGTTGTCTATTTATGCTCAATTTATGCTATATACGATATGGTTTATCTAATAAAAAGCACTGGTGGCTTGATTAACAAAAGGCAGCTAATGCAATTTGATGAAGTCCGCTAAGATTGCGGCCATTGCCTCAATAGCTCTATCAGACGCCGTTGCCATTTATATCAGCATTCTTGAACACCATGTCAGATGCAGTATTGCGATATGGTGTCCGTTTGTTTTGCAAAGTTGACCAATACTAACATGAAAACAACATAATGTTGAATAGTTGGTTAGAGCTGTAATGTATATGCAATTCGACGGCGTTCAGTCTGCTGGACATTCTCAAGCATGCTTATGGCTGTAATCTTGTACCACATGTATGTAAATTGAGTACATATAGCCTAATTGTACCAATTATGACTGGTGCTCCCAGCACCCTCATAACGTTATCATGTGTGTCGATGTAATGTATCATGTGTGTCACTTTTAATGTACGATGCACTCATGGAATGTTGCAAGTTTGGCTAAAGTGATTATGCTTCTATGCAGCCCAATAAAATGAGGTCAATTATTAACAATAACGCCCGGGGGAAAACACTATTATTCAGTTTTTACGCTACTTCTTAGGAGCAGTGAAATCACTGCTTTTGACAAATCTCCTAGTCAGTAAATCCGCAAAGCAAAGGATCATGTTATGATAACCATGATGCACAGACGAGGCCTTGTATAGAGCCTTTATTTGTAAACAAGTGTAAAGGTGACTACAAATACAACTGAGCGCAGGAAACATTCTCACTGTTACTGCCTCTGGGTCAGTGCAGGCATTAAATGTACTGTCGTTGAGCTATACATGTTGGCAAACGTTTCAATGTTTCAAATGTAATATCGTGTCTATGGCCAACACGATGATCGGAACACACAGCTGGCTTATCGAAACAATACTTCATCGAACCTACCTTTAACGCTGTTCATCCGGGCTTTTCGTGCCCAGCATCAGCGAAGAGTGTGCAACCATTTCTAGCTATGGTTGACACATTGCCGTAAGAAATAGCGGAATTTTTATGGTGAACATCTTGTCAATCTTGTCGTTGTCATTGTCACAGGTTCCCAGATTGGCTACGTTCGGAAAAAGACCAGCAACAATATGCGTCTCCACATTGCACATATATCCAGCATTCCAAAAAGTGCGCGCTGATATCAATAGGCAGATTTAACGATACTGCCAACTTACATAGCACCTTGTACACTTAAGAAACCATCAAGACTTGTGTAACAACGTTTAAGATAATTCTGTTTTGAACTCTCTACCTTAGCGGTGACCTCCTAATGAAGTTCAACTTTCTCAATATTTCTACAACGATCGAGTCAACATGAACATTCACAACATTTGTAAACGCTCGAGTCAGCCCATAGGTATTAATACGATAAGTAAACAAAACGCTATGATTACACCATCCCGTAATGATTATGCAATCTTGATTTGTCACAGTCGTCATGCTTGATTTGAGATGTAAGCCATTGAAACCTTTACCATCATCATACTTCCTGATTCTTTCATTCAGTATGCACGACCAGTAGACACGATAATTTATTATTCGGTTCGCAAGGTTTGAATACACAAGGCCATTATATCATAAAACTTCCTGACAAGTATTTGTTTCCTCGAGGCTTATTAGTCGGGCTCATATGAATTGTGGGTGCGAAACAAGGCCCATAGAGCAATCAAATACCCCAGCAAAATATTCGCCTAAGAGAACGATTTTTGTATTTGTGCTCTATATCAAAGTTATGATGACAGGCGCACCTAACCGTCCCTGTAAATGCGTAACTGATTCATTTATGACAGCATTTAATCTTTTGATAGTGATTTATGGCATAAAACCACCAACCTGTAAACTGCCAATACTATCTAACATGGCTGTAAACCAAACGCTGCATCTACGATTGCCTTTATTGTACGGCTCATAATTCACATACGATGGGAGAATGCAGGAAATTATGAGCTGATTTCACATATGACATTCTGTGCAATGACAGCATTCAGCGATAGTTTGGCTTCGGGTATCATCAATGGCCAGTGCATGTTGGATCATACAGTTAATGGATTTTGTGTCTTATTACGGCTTACCCCTTTGTCGCATGTCTAACACTCATAACATCACCCAAGAATACGATATCTACCTTGAGCAATTAAGGAAGGTGTTGTCACAACATTGCTCTGTTGATGATCCTACTCAAGCAACTCACGAAACAAAATTGTGATAATATGAATTGCTGAGATATGCATGATAGACAACACACTCACAACATGCAACATGTAAACGCCGACAGCAGAAGTGTGACAATTATGTCGGCCTATGATCCCTGTGCCATTAACTGTCTGATGGATTCTGATAATTACTTAATTGTAGTTACAATCCAAACATCACAACTAATGAGCTACATAGACGACATCAGCCATTTCTCATGGAGGGTTTCTTCCGCGTTGAAATCACGCCACATTTGTGAAAACTACGCCTTCAGCCAATGTCACATCATTAACAACGCATGTCGATACCGATAATGATGATCTTCGTGATTGCCTAACGACCAGCTTCATTGTTCGTATTGTTTAATCGTGTCAATCATGTCTGCGTTAGCATAGTAAAAGTATTTAAACTGGATTACCGAAAAGTAAAACGCTCTTCCCGATTGTAATAAAAGCGTTCAAATGAAAGATGAAACCCTAATGCTGTTTAACCTGTACTTTGATGGATAATAAGTATCTAGCCCTATGGGTTGTCCGGCTTAACTGTACAGCGGTCCACTTCCGTTGATTGAAGAGGGTAGGGTTTGTGGACGAACACGTGACATTGATTGACCACTGGTGGTGATTGATGGCGTTGAAGCTGAAGCGTGGTAAAACCTCATGACAGCAAACAGCAAATTATTCTAATAGCTATTGGCACAACTCACGCAATACAAAATTCAGATATGATTGAATACTACTTCATGCTATGAGACGAGTCATCGCTATTACTGCGTTGTTATTGACAGGTGATCCCGATTCCTGTTGATTCATTGTACTTGTCTGAAGGTATAATGGCTGTGATATATTGCGCCGCTGGTCGCAATAATTACAAACAATGGAACAGTGCAGTAAATTGAGAGAGATTAATAATAATCATAGATGCACCTTGCAGTTAAAATCTACAGTTATTAGCCATTTTAGAAATGACTAGCTTTGCTGAGGAAATATTTACTATTTCAACGTGCAACATATGATATCAAATACTCACCCAGTGAATTTGATACGATTATGACAAATTAATTACAACTTTTCGGTGAATGGCATGTATTAATTCAATGAGTAGGGTGTCGTCACGTGTGCAGGTGTGTTGCAGCATGTGACCAACGCCAACGATAATGCAACAACATTTCAGCTGGTGATTACTTGCATCGACGCATAGCCTACTTGCCATGCAAAGAGGTGAGCAATGAAAGCATAGTCTATGATCAGATCCATTCAATCAGTATCAAACTGCAGTTAATAACGGCAGCACTGTCGTTTTGCATCAACATCAGCATATTGCGATCCCTATTAATGCAGTGCCGGGCAGCAATCATCTCAAAACAGCAGTATATAATCCATACGCAATGGTCAAAATTCATTATTCATGACCGGATGTTCTGATACAAAGTGAGTGTGTAATCAATGGATGCCGAAGTCTGTACTTTGTCGTCCTGCTATGTAGCTACTGATTAACATAGGGTAAGTGAGAAGCATATCGTCCTAGATATAAGGCTGTCTCCAGGGGGTCACATCTCGTTTGGGTTTATTAGTGTGCATTTCATTACATTGAGATAAAGTAGCTTTTAGAAACGATTGCGTAAAGGATCGTGGTCTCACACCTGGTCACGTGTACACAAGAGACCACAGGGAGGCTTGGTTGATGCTCCGCGTCTTTTTCAGCCCATGACATGAGCTTTTTGGTATATGCCGCGCGTTTATACACAGACGGCTACGTTCCTGGGATATCGCTCAGTCCCACATTCTAACATCTCATTTCAACCAAACAAATAGAGATCAAATATACGGTCCCTACAATGTACACAACTAATGCCAAAGCGTTCACCACCAAATAAATATATTAGTATACACTTCCATACATCGCGTCAAATTAAAACAAGACATTGTTTAATATAACTCACCCCATGATAGTTTTGAGCAGGTGTATATTGACATCGCTGCCAAAACTATTTGTGGAAATATATACTTTGCTTACTATAGAATAGCTGGATACAATGAATACTTTTAAATGTTTTACAAATCCGCTTGCATGTGCAAGACACATATGTGCGTCAATATTATCCACTTTGAAAGAAGATTAAAAGTGCGCAAGCAAGGTCAGCTTGAGGATAGATTCAGTGAACCCCGAAACGCGATAGTGGTTGAAAGGTTTTGCCAATGCGCACAGATCCCATTTGATCAGGCTTGGACACTGCGCGAATATAAAGACATGGAAGGAATACTACATGCTTGTCTGAACGATAGAGTCCCAGCTGTTAGTGCTTATAACTCCGTTCTCCGAAAAACAAATTGCTTGATTGCAGGTGATTTCTTTGAGGAACGTATATTCAGCCATATCTCGTGCTTTGGAGCAATGTGCCATGGCAGTATAATTATAGCATCTTGATAAACATGGACCAATGAAATGATATCGTTTAATTGCTAAGGTATCCGATTCATGTTGATGCAGGTTTGTTATATGTATGCATGATCCGAACCACCGATTGGTTCATTTCTAGCAATCTTCCCTTCTTTTACCTCATAAATGGTACCTTATATTCCATGAGGTTGAATTACTTGTGTTCGTTGTATATGCTTTGTTCTTTTACATATGAGTAGCAAGCGGGATATAAACATATGTTTAGGCGGAGATATACCAGCTGAAGATGACAATAAGGACCCTTTTTCATCGCCGTTTGCGAGTTTTCCACTGAACGTGGAAGTATAATAACCATGGCGATCCTGATTATCATCAGTTATCAAAATCTAGAAGCGGAGATTAGCTTATTTCCCAATGCCGTTTACATATCATTCATACACCCTTACAAACAAGCGTTGTACATAAATTTCTATCGTTCACATACATCGTAAGGACAACACTTATTGTTCGTTTTAGGGAACAAATGAGTCAACAAGAGAAACCGAAGAAGCATTGAAACAGGAAATGCTGCAGGTGAGGGTAGAAATGTCCAAGCCAAATGTGTGACGAGGCTGTAAGTTCATAGTATATTTTCAAGATAGTGGTCCTCGCTGATACCTGTCCTCGAATAGATATCAAGAGCACATTACACGAGGGGCGTTTGTGTTATAACCGGCACGTCCAAAACATCCAACGGAGCGAACAATATCGGCGCATCATGAATATCTCTGTTTGGTTGTGGGTTGCCATTGATGAAACAAGAGAGAACTATGTTGTCGAACTCGCAGCTGATAATATCTGGAAGACTCATATTATGTCGGCACGTTTATTCTCAAAGGGAATGTCACATATAACAGTGTAATAGACGGACTCCTATCTATTTCCGGTGACATGAACAAACATTGGAGATTATCCTGCAGCACGAAATAAGAATCCTTCCAGCCGAGTGACATAGTGTTATATATATGAATATTTCTTAAATAAACAATAAGACATGACTTTGAACAGCATGATTGTATTCATTATATAGTTTTGTTATTTCATATTTCACGAGTTTGCTTAGAAACATGTGGTTAATTATTTCTCATCCGTGCATATGAAGGGTACGATACTAAACAGAAGGCAACAAGATGTGTAACGTTTTATCGGTGGGTATGTGTAATTAATACAAAAGCTGGCAAATGAACATAGAAATGTGAAATCATTACAGCCCATTCATATCAGTTTGAGGGCAGGTACTCTGAGCAGGCGCACCATATATGTTATAACTCGCATTTGGACACTGCAAGATGTATGTCTAGCAGTGTGGTTATTTAACCATATATCCAGGGCGCCGTTATCAAAGTATAAGACATTCAATAATAAGAAAGCAAAAACAGAGTTGTACAAAGAAGATGGAGGTATATACCAGCATACCTAAGAATTTCACTGCGTGCTTCCAATATTAGACATTTAATCCGTCGTTTGGATTGTCTCCCAGCAACTTGAAATCGGTTAAGGTGTCAATAATCTGTAGTTAGAAATAGAGGTAAATGGTCTGCGGCACTGGTATAATCGGTTGGTTATGAGCTGCATTTTACATATCTATCAACATATTGAAGTGAATTCGATGAAAAATTTACTATTTGAACACGAAATTGCGTTTCGGATCGTTATTGGTGCCTGACGTTATCCTGTAAGGTAACATTATTTATCTATGTCACATTTTTACCTTGCTGTAAACTGAGGGAATATCAATAGTGGAAGCGTGGTTGAATAGAATGATATCACCCTTACATGCATAAAAGACCATTCGCTGGCGAATTTCAATGCTTTGATCAATGATACATTAGAAGCACCTAGACCAACGACCGATCAAGTCTAGACACATAAATGATGATCATATCGCTACTGAGTAGCTGGATATTTAATAGTGTTGCAGCAGAAATCGATTATCATAAAACGAAATTATTATTGCGACCTAATACACAAATACTTTCCTTTTATACCAGGTTAATAGATCTGCCGCTTAATCAAAATATCAGGCGATACAAGTATCATATTGAGATCAATCGGACATAAACATAGATCTGACACTAACTCGATTACATAGCAAACAGACATTGGGAATGGGGGTTTACCTGCCATATACATTTGACTTCCGTACATAAATAAGAATAATCGCATGCGTGTTGCGACACCATTACCCAGGGATTATGCATAATTGAACCATTATTTAGTGTTTACATATAAAGGAATTCTTACTAGGGGTTTACATGAGGGAGAAGCATTAGAAAGGGTTTTCACATGATTGTTATGGCCGTAAGCACTATAGGTGACTGTTGTCGTTGTCAGTGGTGATTATCGATGCTAAGCTATTGGGACAGTCACTATCACATTTTATAGATGGTTACATCTTTAGTTAATACTTAGTGATACAAAGATTTTCATATTGCAATCATTTCGAGAACTTCCTTTATTCTTTGACTTTGACTTTATTCTTTGTCTTATTCGTGCATTACCGATTGGGAACTATGGTCTCATGAAAACTAGACATGGTGAATGCGTAACCAAGTCATTTAATGGCTCACGTTAATGCATTCGTAAAGATTTACCGTAAGATACCGCCGAAATAAGGGCTCATCCTGGTAAAGCGTTAATACCGTCCAACATGACACGCACTAAGCATCACACGCTCACTTTACGATAGACTATATTGTCCGGCTCATAATTCACATAAGATGGGCGAATACTGGAGGATATATATCTTACCCTTTCCACATCTACATCATAAGGCGATGTCGATTCCATGCACATCCTGGCTCCGGGTAACATCCAAGCCTTGTGCATGTTGCTTCTGCCGTCTGTATTAATCGCCGCCTAAACAAACCCTCCTTGGCTGTGCAGTTACAGATTATCATAGCATGCAGATTGGCAAGACCAAGACCTGTATCTTATCCTACACGAATCATTGGATGATATATTAATTACACTGGAACCTGTACACCTTTGCTCTTGTTGGTATTCCTAAGTACTATACATCTTGTATTGCCTATTCATTTAATTCAAGTATAGTCGGATGTATGAGTACAATACTGTTTATTGTGTGAGTGACATCCCTAAATATCATAGCAATTATCACTGCTCCTTTGATCTTTTATTGTAATACATGTTCGAATATGGCGTTTGTCTGGGACTCATAACTTGCATCAATATTGAAATTTCGTTATCATATCTTTAATTATCTAGCAAGGTGTTGCGACAATAAAATGTTATATCCATGGCTGAATTTGCTGACTCATAGCGCAATGATAATAATGTGACAGAGACGGAGCCTCGCACGATGTTGACAGAGGATTGCTGTGCCATATGCATATAGCAATAATTAAATCACACGCACAATCCGCATCGTATAAGCTATATAGACGACCGTAACCTTTCACGTTATAGGTAGCAACTTACATCGCTTGACGAACATTGAAGCATATCAAACAGTACTGCATGTGCATAACTCCGATGTGCATTTCAATCACAACCATCAACGCAGTTTACATGCAATATATGCTGTCTGCTGCATGTTCTAATCGGATTTTAATTAACCCCTACGATTTAGGTAACAATGATATTTCCATCAATTACTGAGGTATCCTCATAGCTTTGATATATGTCGCCCGTGTTGAAAGTTCACCTCAGTTGAATTATCTATGCCGTGCTATGTTGCAATGACACGAATTGCTATAATTTTCTATGCCACCAGTAATTCTATACTTGATTGCATATAGACTATTGTGCCCACAGTCTAATAGTATCATTCAGGTCTGATTATGACGGCAACCTTATATCAATATCATTTATTCCGTTATGATGCTATCTCGAGGTTACGACATTCCTTTGGTGTCAAAAAGGCGACTGCCAGGGTGCATAAACCTTAGTTGAATAGAATCAGACAAAAATCGCATTGACAACGCAGACATGGCAAAGCATTTTCACCTGCTCCCCGGAATTTACCCGCTACAATGGTGCAAACGTACAATGGAACGTTATTGCAATTTACCGCTCCCCTTAAATGATAGCAAAGGGTATTCAACTAGTTGCCAGAAAGGTAGTACGCTTTTGTTTACTGCAAAGGTAATGGATGTAACGTAAATATAAACGATAGTGCAGTTTTACTTTCCACTTCACCTTAAAGGTACATTTCTGTTTGATGAAGAGGCCGAGGGTTGTTGAGGTGCTATGTGATATCGACCGGGTGTTGTGTTATAGGGCGGATACGGCTTCCGGCTGTGTCCAGCTAACCAGTTCACCAGACACGTGTGTGCCCAAACGGAAGAGTCCTCCAAAAAGAGATCGTTTAATCCCCTCTTTGCTCCCAAAGAAGATGAGGCCACCCTTGTCATAGAAGGTAACTGCTACGCTGCTATGTTTTCTTCGTTTATACATCAGTGGCAATATTGGACCCATAATGCAAGAGTCGTAATTTATGGTAACCACCGCCACACATATACAGTGAGAACACTTAACAACAATTAGCCGACACACCCAGGCGTGACACATAGCAAAGAGATACACTTATTGTAGCCTACACAGATCATGGACAATTGCTTAAGGTGCAGTGTCTGTAATGCTGAAAGTTGCATCAGTTCAATTTCAAGCGACAGCAAGAGAGTGTACCCGCTTTGCCATAACGTAGCCTTCTGTGATTATATGCTCAGCACGTCTGAGTGAATAAGCTGTCGGCCCCGTTCAACTACATGCATCATACCAGCATATGTTATACCTGGATGACTGGCTGTCGATCATTGCTATCGTGTCACTAGACTAAACGCATCAATTATTAGGCATGGTTTGGCATCCCGTTGATGATATTCTCCATACCTGCGTTGATTACAGCGCATGCGTAATTAGCTTTTATAGGATAACAGAGGATAAGCTTCGCCTTTCGAACAACAGGCTGTGGGTACGATCCCGAGGTGTGACAACCTGAGACTCGGACGATCACGTAAAATGGCGGCCCGATCACTGAGAGCGAATATAAAAGACGCCGACCATGGCAGTGACCACCCTCAGAATAAAACACACTCACTGCTTGTCGTACATAGTCTAGTTGCTAAAAATAAGACTGTAATACGACACACACACACACACACACACACACACATATATATATATATATATATATATATATATATATATATACATATATATATAAATATATATATATATATATATATATATATATATATATATATATATATATATATATATATATATATATACATATATATATATATATATATATATATATTATATACACTATAAGGTATATACCATTTGCTGCCAATGACCACCCGAAAATGCCTGCGCAGATATGAACAAGAACATGCGTGTTCCTAAAATGAGCCCAAAACAACAACCAGTCGTTCATCAGCTATGGCCCACACCATTATTTTTATCGAAACATTTACATAAATTACTATTCTACACTAGCAGTAGGGTCGCTTTGGACAGGCTGTTGTTTTCAAGTAAGCGAGCAGGACCGAATTCGGAGTGCTTTGTGGGGTTATCAGACAGGGGGGTAGCTTGGGTGGAATCAATGTGTAGGCCAAAGTCTTAGGGGGTCTGACCCTAGAATGTCAGAGGTGCGTTTTGGAGTATGTTTGGTACAAATTAGAATGTTCATAGACCATTTATATTATGTCATTTTACTTAGATTTAAGTCTCATGACTGGAATAAATTTGACAGCAACTGAACGTTGATAATTTTTTATCCGTTTCATTCCACTCAATGACCTTTCACATGTGGCCAACGATGGTGGCATGGCCACAAGGACCCCGATGATGGTACAAATGCAAGGAAACAAGTCCTTGCACGTCTGCCGAAGGGTGTTTTGGAGTCTGTCATACTCTATCTAACTCTCCATCTAGCAATTTCCGACTTGAATGTTTCGTATGTTTGAGGAAAGTCGGGGGTAATGGCGGCATATATTGTCGTCAGCATATTAGCTCACAGGTCAGCCAGTTTGGAAGGCAATAAGTGTTGCGCACAGTACCGATCTTCATTACCCAGGATGCGAGTTTCTATTTCCTGATCTAAATGGTCCAGGAAAACATTATACAAAGTGACCCTTTAGTAATCGGACACCGTTTGGACACCAGGGTTAGCTCTGTTCTGCTGTCGACCAGCTCTCGGCATTGATGGTTGAATTTCAAATTCGGCCCTAACATTTACGTCCTTGTCGTAAAGAGCATCCAAAACATACTGGTCAGCCCTTTCATCGTTGCGCAGCTTAATAACTACGCGTGTTTATAACGTGACGTCACAAGTAATTCACGCGAGTCGTACATGCGGGGGGGGGGGGGGGGGGGGGGGGGGGGGGGGTGTGAATATGAGATTTTCGTGCACTGGTAAACACTGCAGATATCCCCATCTGGTATGCAAGAAAGGATAAATCCAGTTTTAAAATAAACCTATGAGTTATTGTACCAAGCACACAATTTGATACAACTTATTAAAAGTTGGAAATGGGAACTGAAGACTTGATGGCCAGGTTCCATTTAACAACTTTTGTTTCGTGGCTTCGTCAACAGGAGGTTAAGTAAGACATCGATATCCGGATACTTGGGAATGTTTTCGGTCATGCTGACCTCTGTCAGGATGTTGGTCTGTTTACATTTCAAAGAACAGGCGCCCACCAAGCATACTTTAAATGTTTCAAAGACGGAACTTTACAATACGGGCCAGCCCAAAATTTACAATATGCGGGCTCCAGTCGTCCGCACTGTTTCTTGGGGTATAAAGACTAGAAACCATTCCATACGTGTAGATTCCGACAAATCAATCACTGTCTGATCTTGGCGAATCCTGTTTCTGGTGTTTCATTACCCCTACCCCCATCCCCCCTCCGATTTTTATGGCATATTTGGCATTTTTATTTGTTCGACTTCCTGGGGAAATGTGTAGGCCTACACGGCCTATAGGAAGCTACGACCCTGTCAGAGTGGGTGTGATTAAAGTAAAATAAAATTGATTATGCATGATTGGCCATGTTACAGATACATTTCCTAAACGTCAGGATTTCATATTATTGAATTTAAGGAGAGCAGCCACAGACCCCATAGCTCTATGAATCCACTTTATGATTACATGGCAGATATTGAAAGTGGCCCCGAAGCCTAAAATTTGCATATTTAACCGCAACTTATTAACAACACGGATGTTTGGCAAAAACACTCCAATTAATGCGACAACGACAAATACATATTATGGACAAATGACTTGCAGTGATGCTGTTACGCGCGAATTCAAACATATCAAACTAAACATCACAGCGACCAGTAGAAGAAAGTGCGTGTGTTCATCGCGGAATTATAAGATAATTAGCGCAAGCATCGTGGATGGAATTATTTGCAACTTTGGAATAGCAGTGATTATCATACCGATCATAAGTCGAATAGATGCTGGGCTACTGTGCGTCATCTCAGCTTTCTTTGCTTTTCCCGATCAACCCTCATGACATAGAGATCAGCACTTACTACCCCAATCAGTCACATTCATGGGTTGATATATTCATTTTGTTAGATCTAATGCATCTGATTCCGAGCTACAATTCTTACTTTCTTACCAACATTAACCAAAGTAACAGTAGGGTCCCCCAAGGAAATGGCCATAACTTAGCTAATTTGTCCACACATTAATTCCTGTGTCAGCAACAGCACGTTGGGAGTGTT
Organism: Urechis unicinctus; assembly: GCA_034190875.2. Taxonomy (NCBI): domain Eukaryota; kingdom Metazoa; phylum Annelida; class Polychaeta; order Xenopneusta; family Urechidae; genus Urechis; species Urechis unicinctus. The sequence goes on along the minus strand of CM067350.1, from coordinate 78,621,795 downwards.
CCATACTGTATGTGTAAAACTACGAATCCGACTTCCGTCCAATGTCCAACGACACTTCAGTCTAATATAGTTAACAAACCTGATAGATATTTTTCATGTAATGAGGCTATTTCTAATCATGTAAATTATATTTCATTGAATTATTTGTGAGATTGATATTCATGTGGTAGCTCGGGATCGTATAATATTTACAGCTAGCGCATGACATGTTTCAGTCTCTCTTGGATCAATAATCAGTGGGCTTGTCATAAAGTGTATAATTCAGAACCGCCCTGTCTAAGTACATACCTGAGTACATACAGAGTGTAGTGCGATTCATAGTATACCAACGCAAGATCAACGGCTCCCTAATCCACACAGCAGCAGGGACAGAGTTCCTCTTCTGATTAGACAAGAAAGAGTAGAACTCGAGGCCTTTAACAAGGGTGCTCTATCGCAAACGTGCTCCTGACATTTTCTTTGTTATCGTCTCTTTCAAAAGAGAGAGGACCATGTAAATCGCGCAATATGCCAGTGAAAGTGTAAGGACTACAGAGTCGATGAAATGGTAAGCATAAATATAAAACACTACGGCTAATCATGATTGGATGCAGATAATAAATCTACTAGACACTCAGATTGCGTATACTTACTTGATAAATGACATACCGAAGGCTTATAATGAAGTATTACCATTTCAATGAATTTAAGTCAAGAAAATACGAAAATTGCACTGGTTCTCTGATAATCGTACAAACACTCGTCGAAGTTAAGAATAAATTCTATCTGAAATACAGAATACAACCAATTATGCACAATGCAACTAAATACAAACCTATATTATCTTATTGCTATCAACCAGAATAAGGCTGACATTAATATGATTTTCGTTTTATGGGGAATTTATCAAGGATAGAACTACTATCGTTGTACCCATACGCAAAAGTGGTGATGAAAAGTGAAGAATTACGACCACTTTCTGTATCACCAAAGGTTTCTAAAGTATTTTGAAAATTAGTTTTTATCAGGCTAAGTATAGATAAATTACACATTGCCAACACAATCGATCTGGATATTCTACCAGCATGGCTTTTTCAATCTTAAATGAAAATATCACAAAAGTCATAGAGTATTTTCTAGATATATTCCTAGATTTATCACAGGCATTCGACCCGGTTTACCATAAATGTATATATATGTACATATATATATATATATATATATATATATATATGATAGATATATATATAGAGAGAGAGAGAGATATATAGAGATATAGAGATAGATAGATAGATATATATAGATAGATATATATAGAGATATATATATATAGAGATATATATCTAGGAGATATGAATATATATATATATATATATGATATATATATATATATATATATATATATATATATATATATATATATATAAAATCTAAATATCTCTATATATATATATATATATATATCTCTCCTGTATATATATTTGTATATATATCTTGTCTATATATATTATATGTATACAATTACATACTTGTTCTTAGTGTTTCATATTCTAGTGACACCTGTATTGTAATTGTCCATCGACTTTAATTGATGCTATAACGGAATGTAACCTGTGTATATACTTATGTATCTATATGCATGTGACAAATAACCTACCTATTTTATCTATTTAAATTGTTAAGGTCGAATAGAAAAGTGTATGATATCCCCTATTGGCTGGGGGTACCATTCACACGTCCCGCGGCTTAGGTTAGCAACGCTATGCCTCCAGGGAAGGCCATTTGAGGTAAAGATAATTGGATCGCTTAATCCAGCCTGACATTTTCTGATGTATGGTGCGCCGTTAAACAGAAGCGATCGTTTCACTACTTGTGATATTGTGTCAATGTGATTTGACAAGAGACACTTTTTTGCGCTCAGGCGGGTACGCGATATGCGCTGATATGCTATGCATCTACCGGTAGATGACATTTGATCAGCATTGGCCTTGGACGTTATACGCAGTGCGCGATGCTAAAAGTAGGCAAAGCCTATTATATGCTTGTCAGAATCCTGAACTTTCAAATGTATGGGTTTATGATTACCCTGCAAGTAATTTCGCTCCGACCATTGTACTTACTCTGCTGTGGTATCTAGCGTTCACACACAATGCGCTATCGCAGTGCAAGTATAGCATCCGAATTAAAGCATCAACCAATGAAATAATAGAATCGTTTTTTGGGAGTAGTTTCCATTCAGACCCAGCAAAAGGGATTGGTTCATTTACTAGTGAATCTACTGGAGGGCGAAGATATTCTCAAAAGGGACATCTATGTATCATATTCCAATACGTCACATTCTCTGCTGTTATATATAATTCACATTGTTAGGATAAGCAAGGACGACTTTATTATGCAAGGGTTTACAAATACGTGATGATATACATTCAAAATCCATGCATTGGTAATATCCTGACAGCCTTAATGAATGATGGTGAGCTTCATAATAGTGCTCGCTGCATCTGCGTTGATCGTTTACAAATAAATAACTGGATAGAGGTAACATATGACCACAGTAGGTTGGTGCATGGAAATAGCATTCCACATAAACAAATCGATTTCAGTGATTAATTGGTGTGCTTGGATTTGAGAAGAATCGTTGTTTATTATTAGCTATCAGGTTGACGTTCGTGTTATAAACGACACGAACACAAAGCACACCAGATAAAGTAATACAGTTGCGCTATGAAGGTCTCTAAAAGGAAATGGGTTTGCGCAAGTGGAATATGATATGTCGGCTACAGCTGGTACAACGCTGCAGATCCAGATTATATAGGATCACGATACCGCCATGGCATTTGGTCACTTCCTATTTATTTATTCTGCATTATAACCCTCGATTTTAGAGCTATTTGGACCTCACCCAATATCAATGTAAATGGGACTGTAATCCAATAGCTACTGCATTGTGATTCAAAGCATCTCACTTATTTGATTACATTCGCAATCTAAGGGCACCATATTCTACTGCATATTAGCGAACATTTCCTTATATTGGCTCATGCCAAACGTTGTATTTTCCCCGGGCGGTTAGAAAACGCTCTCCCATTTATTTGAAAAAACAACATTCAATAAAACCAGAGTTATTTGAATCACTTGTGGAAAAATCATCAATCAAGTGGTTTAACATCATTTATGGTCCAACCACTGGAAATATAAGCTTCCTATAATATGTACCACAACTGTATCACATATAATCACATAACGGTGGTGTTCATGGGGATAAAAGCTGCATAGGTCAATATCGTCGTTGTTTGAATTAATTGTGCGAAGAGACGTTTTCCATTCTACGTTGGCTTATATAGCCTCAGTGAAGATAATGTCAACATATGGGTCGCTTATTCGCGACTGTGGATACAACATTGGATTTGCTTAAAGGGTACAACGCAATGGACAAGAGCCCCAGTTCTGTTGATTGAATCGTACGAGGTTTATTGAGAAGATGTACGACAATAGTCAAGCTTTATGCTGAATACCGGCGCAGAATCCAGCTGCGTCCAGGTGCTCTGTTCACTGATACCTATCGCAGAGGACACAGGTAGAAGATTCATCGTTCCCTCGCCACGTAATGTCGACGATATCACCTCACGATAGTTAAGAGCCAATCAATGAAACACCCATTCGCATTACTTAAACCATTATAGACTATTGATGATCCAAATATGATCTTATAGACTATTGATGATCCAAATATGATGATTTCTTCCTCTTCGCACAATTCTCGGTTTATTGTGCGATACACTTGACTGGTAATCATGCTGCTTGCGGGCAGGAGAGAGTTATCAATCCGTTGTACCATCTGAGGGCATCACAATACTTGATTGGGGACGGAGTATGACAATTAACCAAACTGTCATAGTGACAAGTTTTATCAGAGTAATTTTTCTATGCATTCTAGCATATTATACTAAAACGCACACACAAGGAATCTGATGGGATTTATAGCAATGGCGTCTGCTGTGCAAGGCTATGTGATAGTAGGCCGAGTAACAAATCAAATACATGATTATTGCCAATACGCCAGAAGGTACTTCGGTTAAACATTAATCAACTTCTTATTGGTGTTGGGATAAACCAACAAATTCATCGATCTGGGGGCCTTTGAAACAGTCCCCACGTCAACATACAAATTAAATGACTACACATGCACAATTCCTTATTTCCCAATTCATCCAATATCATAGCCATAAAATGTGGTCCTCATATCAGTGGTAGCGGATAACTGCCGTCCTCAATAACGCAACAGCTCTCGGTTATGTAGTCTAGTTATGTAGTTTGGGAGATGATCGGTGGACTTGTCATAACGAGTGTAATACAGAACCGTTCTGTCTAGGTACGTACCTTACCTTAACTACCTAGCTAACCTATGAGTAGAATTAAGTGTGGTACGATTCGCATGATACATACGCAAAAGTAACGATTGTCTATTCATTGAACATAGCAATCACACCACTACAAATTGTCGATTACGCATTTTACAACATTGTAATTGCGCTATGGATTTCGTATGGATATAATGATAAAACAGTTCTAACGTAGGCCTGCAATAAATGTCAGCTGAATATAAACAGCCAATAACATAATGCTTCCCATTCTACTTGTATGATAAGCTGTCACAGCACACTGCTCTTATCTACAATACACTGGCACTACCAGGCCTATATATAATAGCAGTTAGTGCGGCTGCGATATGGATTAATTTATATATGTATATTGACTGTAAAATGTACCATTTAAGCTGATTTGCATGTAAAGCATTTAAGCTGATTGGGAATTGATATGATTCAAAGTATAAACCCACGTTTCCTTGTGCCACCAACAATTTTCTGCTGATTCCCTACGGACCGGGTCCATCGTTATCATGGTCTTACCATTTCTCAGCTTCCTCATATCGTTGTCACGATCCAAAGTAACCGCACTATGTTGACTCCTTCAGATGCATTCAATCATGTAGCGATTTGCTAAAACATACCGAAACAAACAGTATAACTAGACCCACGATGTCGTGCAATACAATTTCATGGAAATAGTCATTCGATTTATTGTTAGTCAAAACGTATTTTTTTCAACCTGCATACGTCGTTCCAGCTATAAATATTGAAGTGAATATTTATAAGTAAAAAAAGTATGACTACATAATTGCGATATCTATATTTATACATCAGTATATGCTGACTTCTGCTTGACCGTTTGCGTTCGAGGCACCAAAGCAGTGGTAGTTATACATTGGTTAGGATGTTGCAAATAGTAAAGTTGTTGGGCTAGGGTTGTTGTAACGTTGTCAAATTTATATGGGCGGAAAGTTTAGTTGATGTATCTGGGAATGAGTGACACAAATGTAAACTAGTCATCCGATTATTTGGAAAAGAACAACAATTTTGCAAGAAAGGATGCCTTATTTATCGCTGGTCTGTTTATATTTATGATTCAATGACAAGCAATATTAATCATATCTTGTCTTGACTTCATATTCAGGCATCAATTAGTTTCATCACATGCTTCGCTAAATCAAAATGAGTAATAAAACACAAGCACAATTGAAGGTGGGTTAGTTAATATGTTCACAATATAGCAAGTATGCGCCACGATAAATTGATCAACTCTCACCAACTGTTTATGGAACAATGGATTTTAGGTGATGTCGTACATAAGACATTAACCAGCTCTTTCATAATATGGTCATAAATATGAAACTCGAGCAGTATCGTCTCGTTATAATGGCTCAGTTCTGATAACCAGTGTCTAAATCGCGTTCTCGACACATCCAACAAACCCGTGCGATATTTGTTACCAATGTAACGGTCACGAAATAGAAGGAGGGAATTGCATCGACCATTATTGCATGGCATGTCTGTATTCAATAAAACACATTTACACATTTACATAGATTATACGTATTTATAGCATTCAACTGGCTTGTTAGTTATGTTTAATTAATTGACGGTTTAAGCCAAGCCATACCAGTTTCATGGGGCGAATATTAACATCCAATAATCGGAATCCATTCGAAGCAGACATTTCTTGGGGTTGGTAGATGAGATAAGGGGGATCACTGCCGTGCTTGTACGTGTAGGGTTAAACGCCTTTGTCCATTTTTTTTTTGCAAATATACAGTATGTACAATTGACATGTGTCGCAATATCAAGTGCAGTAATCAAGTGGATATATCCAAGACTTATCCGCCTAGATTATGCATGCATTGGCAATATTGTGAACCATGCAACATCATTATTCTCTATTAAACAAAGGCCCCGTGTTGCAGAATTGGCAACTGCGTGAGATCAGTCGCACAGGTTAGGTCCGGTAGTGGCATACAGCTCTCTCTTGCTCCCCAGTCATGCAACATACGTTGCGTTCTCAGCTTCACAGCATATTATAAAATGTTGTGCTGCCTTTGATCTTTGCATGTTGAACATTTACGTTGAAAGCACAAAAATATCACTTATGCTGATGGAATGCAGTGACCAGTATACTTCGACCTGTTTGCTCAGTGCGTCACAACTAGTATGGTCGTAGCCCGGGTTGTATATAAGTTCTGGGACACTAACGGTTTAAATTACAAAGGATTGTCGAAGATGTTATTCTAAATGTAATCAATCCGATCACGAAGTACACAGACCAAATGTTCTGTCGTAAACCATGCTTGTCAGCGTCGCTAATCATGCGCTGCTTGTCTGCCTATTGACAAGTTCTTTTGTTCCTATCATCTTACCACATCAATCATGTCTCCGGGAGGGTTATCCTCTATAACTACTGTAATAATAACGTTCAAGCGTAAGTAGAAATGCTATGGCAGATTAAAGTTCGCCATGAAGGATTCAAGGGATGCAGTCATGTCCGGCTCAACTGGACCAGAGTACCACTTCTACTGATTGAACACGGCAAGGTTGATGGAAGAAATATTTGACATCGTGTATTGGTGTTGCGCTGCAGCCCGATATCCACCTGCGTCCAGCTAATTGGTTTAGCGGCCAGCCACCCCTAAGAATTTGCTCACGATGAAAACGCATCATAAAAATTACACTTAGTTATGGCTGGCATTTATGCACGCAACATGTGGCGTGCAATGCTTAAACATACAAACAGTGGTAGGCATGCATTACAACCTGGTATTATTGGCGCGATTTCGTCATGATTGCTCAGTTTATGATTTATCAGTGATGCAGCTGCCTGATGGAAGGATATTTTAATCAATTAAAGCGGCGGTGTAAGGGCCAAATATAAAACACGACCCATTATATGACGCTTAACAATTTTACAAATGAACAAAACTGCATTAGCTGAGCTGAAAGTACTCCTATTAGATTTTAGATAAAACGATCGATAAACCTGGCATATTAACAAGTTCCGCCAGATTCATTTTTCCGAATGCAAACATACCACATAAGATGGTAAATACACAACGATATAAAGTGATGAGATGACTTATGGTGAGCAACAAATGGCAATGAAATGTGGATGTGGTTTTAATGGGCTAAGAATATACAACACACACCCAATCAAATGATATTACGTCTGAACTTATGGCAATAAATCTACATACGACATTTATCAGAAACTACTCCAGGCATATATCAGATAGCTATTTAATTACTATTGTAGTTGACCTTGCCATGATCTTAAGCCCGACATAAATGTGGTTTTCCGGAGTGTATCAGAAGGCGACTGCCGCCCACATACTATGTTCAGCAAAGGCTGCGGGCATGATAAATCTGCCCATGTAGCTGAATGTTGACATTCTCCAAGGTTATAATACTAGCAATACTGGAGACATGCTCCTACACAAACGTTCATATCATATCACAACGTTGACCGAAGGGTGCATAACACTTTTAAAGCTCGCTGAAACTTGTGATATAGAACCAGAATAGTGATTTACACACACGTGCCAATTTTTTTTACAAAACACCTTGGCAATTTTTTTAAAGTCAACATTGGTCCAAGCCTGGTTTGGTAATATTGTTCATAATGCGGACCATTACCTGTTACGATGCCCCCGATCAATATAATGATGATGTCTGCAACATATTGTGGCTGTAAATAAACTTACGCTGCCGCCAATGATGTTATGCTTGGCTGCCTATCGACTGCCTATAATGTGCCCATAACATAAACGTATCAATCATATCTGGTTCTTGCAGCAAAAATCTCTAGCATTTTTACCGATACCACGATGTCTCGAGGGTATGGCATTCCTTTTGTTGTATTGTCGGATGACTGGCAGGGTACATACAACTTTTTAAGTTAAAGCAATCACATTTATCATCGAAGTATCACCTATATGAATTATAAAAATCCATATTAAGGCGGTTCCGGAAAGGTTATTCGCTATAGCCTGGGCAATTGTTCCGAATTTATCTATATTGCAGATGAACGTTGCCTATTTTATGCGGAGAATGGATGGAGTCTTGCTAAGATAACAAAAATAGGTAACTCTTGTAATATCTTGTAAAAAAACTGACCGAGAAACTGCATTTGTGTTTATCTGGCACATTATTACATTTGAGCTTACCAATTACAAGGGTGCGCTGCAGTGGTAATGTACCAAGCTATTGTAGATACATGTTGTTGTCTTGCAGGGTATTCGTAAAGAGTTCGAGTGAGTCCAAATTGGAATTGGTTGTTTGGTGTGGGCGGACTGATATGTCAGTTACAATGTTTTAAAGTCAACTAGCTAATGTACCTATAGTTATTATCGTTGATGACTTAAAAGCGTGATTGAACGATCATTCTGATATTTGCACCTACCTTCACCACAAGTATTTGTATCGGAAACGATGTAAATATTTTATCAGTCCGTTGTCATATTAACCTTGGGAAGTGGAAATTGCGGCTTATTTTCCGCGTCGAATCTGATTTCTGTGGTTATGCACGTGTTATGAAATGTTAGCGGTTTCCTGTGATTCAGCAGATTAGATGAGCAGCAATTCGGTCGAAAGAAACAAATGACGTTATGTCGTTTTCAAACGATAGGACGCAGAACTATATATGTGGCTTGAGTTTACTCATGTACTACTTGAGTAGCAGGCAAAGAATGAGATCACAGAGACCAGAGTCAAGTCCAGTGTTTGTGATGGTCTGATTAATGACGACCAATGTCAATGGAAGCACAACTCCAGCCTATTGAATGACAATGGATGACATGAATCATTCAGTCACATATATTTGATACAACATATGTAGTTCTGGTGTTGGGCAAGCATGACCTCAAGGACTGTATGAAAACTGGCAGGACAGAAGAAAATAGACGACATTTTAACGTCGTAACTATAGAAGATAATTATCTACGAGTGGGGTAGGAAAGTGGGGGTCAGCAGAAGGAACGAGAAATCATGCTTGCTGATTCAGCGGCAGCCATTGTCTGGTGAGACACCGTAGTAGAGTATGAAACTGGAGCCTCTTGAGACTCTCTGACTATGACGTCAAAACATAACAGCACACGCTTTCCCCATTCCAGCCAAATCTTTGCGCCATTTTCTAATATATCACCAGACCGTCTAACACTAAACCAGATGCCCCATGTATTGCTATGTCAATCTCTCTCATATATTTGCATCATATTGACCACGCGCCATAATAAGGGCATATTAAAGGCGCATCAATTAAAGCATCGCTTACAAGGAACTAACCAGTGGAGGAATCTCGCGGTGATGCGGATTAGACATTCCTTTGGTGTCAAAAAGGCGACTGCCAGGGTGCATAAACCTTAGTTGAATAGAATCAGACAAAAATCGCATTGACAACGCAGACATGGCAAAGCATTTTCACCTGCTCCCCGGAATTTACCCGCTACAATGGTGCAAACGTACAATGGAACGTTATTGCAATTTACCGCTCCCCTTAAATGATAGCAAAGGGTATTCAACTAGTTGCCAGAAGGGTAGTACGCTTTTGTTTACTGCAAAGGTAATGGATGTAACGTAAATATAAACGATAGTGCAGTTTTACTTTCCACTTCACCTTAACGGTACATTTCTGTTTGATGAAGAGGCCGAGGGTTGTTGAGGTGCTATGTGATATCGACCGGGTGTTGTGTTATAGGGCGGTACGGCTTCCGGCTGTGTCCAGCTAACCAGTTCACCAGACACGTGTGTGCCCAAACGGAAGAGTCCTCCAAAAAGAGATCGTTTAATCCCCTCTTTGCTCCCAAAGAAGATGAGGCCACCCTTGTCATAGAAGGTAAACTGCTACGCTGCTATGTTTTCTTCGTTTATACATCAGTAGCAATATTGGACCCATAATGCAAGAGTCGTAATTTATGGTAACCACCGCCACACATATACAGTGAGAACACTTAACAACAATTAGCCGACACACACCCAGGCGTGACACATAGCAAAGAGATACACTTATTGTAGCCTACACAGATCATGGACAATTGCTTAAGGTGCAGTGTCTGTAATGCTGAAAGTTGCATCAGTTCAATTTCAAGCGACAGCAAGAGAGTGTACCCGCTTTGCCATAACGTAGCCTTCTGTGATTATATGCTCAGCACGTCTGAGTGAATAAGCTGTCGGCCCCGTTCAACTACATGCATCATACCAGCATATGTTATACCTGGATGACTGGCTGTCGATCATTGCTATCGTGTCACTAGACTAAACGCATCAATTATTAGGCATGGTTTGGCATCCCGTTGATGATATTCTCCATACCTGCGTTGATTACAGTGCATGCGTAATTAGCTTTTATAGTATAACAGAGGATAAGCTTCGCCTTTCGAACAACAGGCTGTGGGTACGATCCCGAGGTGTGACAACCTGAGACTCGGACGATCACGTATAATGGCGGCCCGATCACTGAGAGCGAATATAAAAGACGCCGACCCTGGCAGTGACCACCCTCAGAATAAAACACACTCACTGCTTGTCGTACATAGTCTAGTTGCTAAAAATAAGACTGTAATACGACACACACACAACACACACACACAAACATATATATATATATATATATATATATATATTTATATATATATATACATATATATATAAAAATGTATTTATACATATATATATATATATATATATATATATATATATATATATATGTATATATACATATATATATATATATATAAAATATATATATATTTATATACACTATAAGGTATATACCATTTGCTGCCAATGACCACCCGAAAATGCCTGCGCAGATATGAACAAGAACATGCGTGTTCCTAAAATGAGCCCAAAACAACAACCAGTCGTTCATCAGCTATGGCCCACACCATTATTTTTATCGAAACATTTACATAAATTACTATTCTACACTAGCAGTAGGGTCGCTTTGGACAGGCTGTTGTTTTCAAGTAAGCGAGCAGGACCGAATTCGGAGTGCTTTGTGGGGTTATCAGACAGGGGGGTAGCTTGGGTGGAATCAATGTGTAGGCCAAAGTCTTAGGGGGTCTGACCCTAGAATGTCAGAGGTGCGTTTTGGAGTATATTTGGTACAAATTAGAATGTTCATAGACCATTTATATTATGTCATTTTACTTAGATTTAAGTCTCATGACTGGAATAAATTTGACAGCAACTGAACGTTGATTGTATGTTGTTAATTAATACACTATTTGCTGGCTATTTTCCACTTGAGGTTTGTTTTCTGCATTAACATAATTATATTGTTGAATTAAATATATGCTATGCCGTTATGTTAAACAATATGCTTTAACCCCTGAATATTTTGTATACCTTATAAATGTTTTTGAAATTCATAAAATATCCGTGATTATTGAAAATAAAAGACAAGAGGAAACACTAGCGACATCAACTTTCAACATCTGCATGCGTTTCAAATCAGTGTCAAAGTAACATTAATCCAATGTCAAAGTAACATTAATCCAATGTCAAAGTAACCTTAATCCAATGTCAATTTAGAAAAGAACGTTAATCACTTGGTCAACATCGATGTTCATCTATATCAGGGCTAACGACCACAGCCTGTCAGACGTCATTGTTATTCGCAAATAATTTTTTATCCGTTTCATTCCACTCAATGACCTTTCACATGTGGCCGACGTTGGTGGCATGGCCACAAGGACCCCGATGATGGTACAAATACAAGGAAACAAGTCCTTGCAGGTCTGCCGAAGGGTGTTTTGGAGTCTGTCATACTCCATCTAAGTCTCCATCTAGCAATTTCCGACTTGAATGTTTCATATGTTTGAGGAAAGTCGGGGGTAAAGGCGGCATATATTGTCGTCAGCATATGCGGGGTGGGGAAGGGGTGGGGGTGTGAATATGAGATTTTCGTGCACTGGTAAACACTGCAGATATCCCCATCTGGTATGCAAGAAAAATCTATCTAAAGATAGGATAAATCCAGTTTTAAAATAAACCTATGAGTTATTGTACCAAGCACACAATTTGATACAACTTATCAAAAGTTGGAAATGGGAACTGAAGACTTGATGGCCAGGTTCCATTTAACAACTTTTGTTTCGTGTCTTCGTCTCCAGGAGGTTAAGTAAGACATCGATATCCGGATACTTGGGAATGTTTTCGGTCATGCTGACCTCTGTCAGGATGTTGGTCTGTTTACATTTCAAAGACCAGGCGCCCACCAAGCATCCTTTAAATGTTTAAAAGACGGAACTTTACAATACGGGCCAGCCCAAACTTTACAATATGCGGGCTCCAGTCGTCCGCACTGTTTCTTGGGGTATAAAGACTAGAAACCATTCCATACGTGTAGATTCCGACAAATCAATCACTGTCTGATCTTGGCGAATCCTGTTTCTGGTGTTTCATTACCCCCATCCCCCCTCCGATTTTTATGGCATATTTGGCATTTTTATTTGTTCGACTTTCTGGGGAAATGTGTAGCCCTACACGGCTTATAGTAAGCTACGACCCTGTCAGAGTGGGTGTGATTAAAGTAAAATAAAATTGATTATGCATGATTGGCCATGTTACAGATACATTTCCTAAACGTCAGGATTTCATATTATTGAATTTAAGGAGATCAGCCACAGACCCCATAGCTCTATGAATCCACTTTATGATTACATGGCAGATATTGAAAGTGGCCCCGAAGCCTAAAATTTGCATATTTAACCGCTACTTATTAACAACACGGATGTTTGGCAAAAACACTCCAATTAATGCGACAACGACAAATACATATTATGGACAAATGACTTGCAGTGATGCTGTTACGCGCGAATTCAAACATATCAAACTAAACATCACAGCGACCAGTAGAAGAAAGTGCGTGTGTTCATCGCGGAATTATAAGATAATTAGTGCAAGCATCGTGGATGGAATTATTTGCAACTTTGGAATAGCAGTGATTATCATACCGATCATAAGTCGAATAGATGCTGGGCTACTGTGCGTCATCTCAGCTTTCTTTGCTTTTCCCGATCAACCCTCATGACATAGAGATCAGCACTTACTACCCCAATCAGTCACATTCATGGGTTGATATATTCATTTTGTTAGATCTAATGCATCTGATTCCGAGCTACAATTCTTACTTTCTTACCAACATTAACCAAAGTAACAGTAGGGTCCCCCAAGGAAATGGCCATAACTTAGCTAATTTGTCCACACATTAATTCCTGTGTCAGCAACAGCACGTTGGGAGTGTTCCATACTGTATGTGTAAAACTACGAATCCGACTTCCGTCCAATGTCCAACGACACTTCAGTCTAATATAGTTAACAAACCTGATAGATATTTTTCATGTAATGAGGCTATTTCTAATCATGTAAATTATATTTCATTGATTTATTTGTGAGATTGATATTCATGTGGTAGCTCGGGATCGTATAATATTTACAGCTAGCGCATGACATGTTTCAGTCTCTCTTGGATCAATAATCAGTGGGCTTGTCATAAAGTGTATAATTCAGAACCGCCCTGTCTAAGTACATACCTGAGTACATACAGAGTGTAGTGCGATTCATAGTATACCAACGCAAGATCAACGGCTCCCTAATCCACACAGCAGCAGGGACAGAGTTCCTCTTCTGATTAGACAAGAAAGAGTAGAACTCGAGGCCTTTAACAAGGGTGCTCTATCGCAAACGTGCTCCTGACATTTTCTTTGTTATCGTCTCTTTCAAAAGAGAGAGGACCATGTAAATCGCGCAATATGCCAGTGAAAGTGTAAGGACTACAGAGTCGATGAAATGGTAAGCATAAATATAAAACACTACGGCTAATCATGATTGGATGCAGATAATAAATCTACTAGACACTCAGATTGCGTATACTTACTTGATAAATGACATACCGAAGGCTTATAATGAAGTATTACCATTTACAATGAATTTAAGTCAAGAAAATACGAAAATTGCACTGGTTCTCTGATCATCGTACAAACATTCGTCGAAGTTAAGAATAAATTCTATCTGAAATACAGAATACAACCAATTATGCACAATGCAACTAAATACAAACAATACAAACCTATATTATCTTATTGCTATCAACCAGAATAAGGCTGACATTAATATGATTTTCGTTTTATGGGGAATTTATCAAGGATAGAACTACTATCGTTGTACCCATACGCAAAAGTGGTGATGAAAAGTGAAGAATTACGACCACTTTCTGTATCACCAAAGGTTTCTAAAGTATTTTAAAAATTAGTTTTTATCAGGCTAAGTATAGATAAATTACACATTGCCAACACAATCGATCTGGATATTCTACCAGCATGGCTTTTTCAATCTTAAATGAAAATATCACAAAAGTCATAGAGTATTTTCTAGATATATTCCTAGATTTATCACAGGCATTCGACCCGGTTTACCATAAATGTATATATATGTACATATATATATATATATATAGATATATATATATATATATATATATATATATATATATATATATATATATATAGATATATATATATATATATATATATATATATATATATATATATATATATATATATATATATATATATATATATATATTTATATATATATCTCTATATATATCTATATATCTCTATATATATATATCTCTCTCTCTCTATATATATATATGTATATATATATATATATGTATATATATGTATATATATATATGTATATACAATTACATACTTGTTCTTAGTGTTTCATATTCTAGTGACACCTGTATTGTAATTGTCCATCGACTTTAATTGATGCTATAACGGAATGTAACCTGTGTATATACTTATGTATCTATATGCATGTGACAAATAACCTACCTATTTTATCTATTTAAATTGTTAAGGTCGAATAGAAAAGTGTATGATATCCCCTATTGGCTGGGGGTACCATTCACACGTCCCGCGGCTTAGGTTAGCAACGCTATGCCTCCAGGGAAGGCCATTTGAGGTAAAGATAATTGGATCGCTTAATCCAGCCTGACATTTTCTGATGTATGGTGCGCCGTTAAACAGAAGCGATCGTTTCACTACTTGTGATATTGTGTCAATGTGATTTGACAAGAGACACTTTTTTGCGCTCAGGCGGGTACGCGATATGCGCTGATATGCTATGCATCTACCGGTAGATGACATTTGATCAGCATTGGCCTTGGACGTTATACGCAGTGCGCGATGCTAAAAGTAGGCAAAGCCTATTATATGCTTGTCAGAATCCTGAACTTTCAAATGTATGGGTTTATGATTACCCTGCAAGTAATTTCGCTCCGACCATTGTACTTACTCTGCTGTGGTATCTAGCGTTCACACACAATGCGCTATCGCAGTGCAAGTATAGCATCCGAATTAAAGCATCAACCAATGAAATAATAGAATCGTTTTTTGGGAGTAGTTTCCATTCAGACCCAGCAAAAGGGATTGGTTCATTTACTAGTGAATCTACTGGAGGGCGAAGATATTCTCAAAAGGGACATCTATGTATCATATTCCAATACGTCACATTCTCTGCTGTTATATATAATTCACATTGTTAGGATAAGCAAGGACGACTTTATTATGCAAGGGTTTACAAATACGTGATGATATACATTCAAAATCCATGCATTGGTAATATCCTGACAGCCTTAATGAATGATGGTGAGCTTCATAATAGTGCTCGCTGCATCTGCGTTGATCGTTTACAAATAAATAACTGGATAGAGGTAACATATGACCACAGTAGGTTGGTGCATGGAAATAGCATTCCACATAAACAAATCGATTTCAGTGATTAATTGGTGTGCTTGGATTTGAGAAGAATCGTAGTTTATTATTAGCTATCAGGTTGATGTTCGTGTTATAAACGACACGAACACAAAGCACACCAGATAAAGTAATACAGTTGCGCTATGAAGGTCTCTAAAAGGAAATGGGTTTGCGCAAGTGGAATACGATATGTCGGCTACAGCTGGTACAACGCTGCAGATCCAGATTATATAGGATCACGATACCGCCATGGCATTTGGTCACTTCCTATTTATTTATTCTGCATTATAACCCTCGATTTTAGAGCTATTTGGACCTCACCCAATATCAATGTAAATGGGACTGTAATCCAATAGCTACTGCATTGTGATTCAAAGCATCTCACTTATTTGATTACATTCGCAATCTAAGGGCACCATATTCTACTGCATATTAGCGAACATTTCCTTATATTGGCTCATGCCAAACGTTGTATTTTCCCCGGGCGGTTAGAAAACGCTCTCCCATTTATTTGAAAAAACAACATTTAATAAAACCAGAGTTATTTGAATCACTTGTGGAAAATATCATCAAGTTTTATGGTCCAACCACTGGAAATATAAGCTTTCTATAATATGTACCACAACTGTATCACATATAATCACATAACGGTGGTGTTCATGGGGATAAAAGCTGCATAGGTCAATATCGTCGTTGTTTGAATTAATTGTGTGAAGAGACGTTTTCCATTCTACGTTGGCTTATATAGCCTCAGTGAGGAGAATGTCAACATATGGGTCGCTTATTCGCGACTGTGGATACAACATTGGATTTGCTTAAAGGGTACAACGCAATGGACAAGAGCCCCAGTTCTGTTGATTGAAGCGTACGAGGTTTATTGAGAAGATGTACGACAATAGTCAAGCTTTATGCTGAATACCGGCGCAGAATCCAGCTGCGTCCAGGTGCTCTGTTCACTGATACCTATCGCAGAGGACACAAGTAGAAGATTCATCGTTCCCTCGCGACGTAATGTCGACAATATCACCTCACGATAATTAAGAGCCAATCAATGAAACAACCATTCGCATTACTTAAACCATTATAGACTATTGATGATCCAAATATGATTTCTTCCTCTTCGCACAATACTCGGTTTATTGTGCGATACACTTGACTGGTAATCATGCTGCCTGCGGGCAGGAGAGAGTTATCAATCCATTGTACCATCTGAGGGCATCACAATACTTGATTGGGGACGGAGTATGACAATTAACCAAACTGTCATAGTGACAAGTTTTACCAGAGGAATTTGTCTATGCATTCTAGCATATTATACACGATGGTAAAACGCACACACAATGAATCTGATGGGATTTATAGCAATGGCGTCTGCTGTGCAAGGCTATGTGATAGTAGGCCGTGTAACAAATCAAATAGATGATTATTGCCAATACGCCTGAAGGTACTTCGGTTAAACATTAATCAACTTCTTATTGGTGTTGGGATAAACCAACAAATTCATCGATCTGGGGGCCTTTGAAACAGTCCCCACGTCAACATACAAATTAAATGACTACACATGCGCAATTCCTTTATTTCCCAATATCATCCATAAAATCAGTGGTAGCGGATAACTGCCGTCCTCAATAACGCAACAGCTCTCGGTTATGTAGTCTAGTTATGTAGTTTGGGAGATGATCGGTGGACTTGTCATAACGAGTATAATACAGAACCGTTCTGTCTAGGTACAAACCTGACCTTAACTAGCTAGCTAACCTATGAGTAGAATTAAGTGTGGTACGATTCGCATGATACATACGCAAAAGTAACGATTGTCTATTCATTGAACATAGCAATCACACCACTACAAATTGTCAATTACGCTGCATTTTACAACAGTGTAATTGCGCTATGGATTTCGTATGGATATAATGATAAAACAGTTCTAACGTAGGCCTGCAATAAATGTCAGCTGAATATAAACAGCCAATAACATAATGCTTCCCATTCTACTTGTATGTTAAGCTGTCACAGCACACTGCTCTTATCTACAATACACTGGCACTACCAGGCCTATATATAATAGCAGTTAGTGCGGCTGCGATATGGATTAATTTATATATGTATATTGACTGTAAAAGCATGTACCATTTAAGCTGATTGGGAATTGATATGATTCAAAGTATAAACCCACGTTTCCTTGTGCCACCACTGCTGATTCCCTACGGACCGGGTCCATCGTTATCGTGGTCTTACCATTTCTCAGCTTCCTCATATCGTTGTCACGATCCAAAGTAACCGCACTATGTTGACTCCTTCAGATGCATTCAATCATGTAGCGATTTGCTAAAACATACCGAAACAAACTAGACCCACGATGTCGTGCAATACAATTTCATGGAAATAGTCATTCGATTTATTGTTAGTCAAAACGTATTTTTTTCAACCTGCATACGTCGTTCCAGCTATAAATATTGAAGTGAATATTTATAAGTAAAAAAAGTATGACTACATAATTGCGATATCTATGTTTATACATCAGTATATGCTGATTTCTACTTGAATCGTTTGCGTTCGAGGCACCAAAGCAGTGGTAGTTATACATTGGTTAGGATGTAGCAAATAGTAAAGTTGTTGGGCTAGGGTTGTTGTAACGTTGTCAAATTTATATGGGCGGAAAGTTAAGTTGATGTATCTGGGAATGAGTGACACAAATGTAAACTAGTCATCCGATTATTTGGAAAAGAACGACAATTTTGCAAAAAAGGATGCCTTATTTATCGCTGGTCTGTTTATATTTATGATTCAATGACAAGCAATATTAATCATATCTTGTCTTGACTTCATATTCAGGCATCAATTAGTTTCATCACATGCTTCGCTAAATCAAAATGAGTAATAAAACACACGCACAATTGAAGGTGGGTTAGTTAATATATTCACAATATAGCAAGTATGCGCCACGATAAATTGATCAACTCTCACCAGCTGTTTATGGAACAATGGATTTTAGGTGATGTCGTACATAAGACATTAACCAGCTCTTTCATAATATGGCCATAAATACGAAAAACTCGATCAGTATCGTCTCGTTATAATGGCTCAGTTCTGATAACCAGTGTCTAAATCGAGTTCTCGGCACATCCAACAAACCCGTGCGATATTTGTTACCTATGTAACGGTCACGAAATAGAAGGAGGGAATTGCATCGACCATTATTGCATGGCATGTCTGTATTCAATAAAACACATTTACACATTTACATAGATTATACGTATTTATAGCATTCAACTGGCTTGTTAGTTATGTTTAATTAATTGACGGTTTAAGCCAAGCCATACCAGTTTCATGGGGCGAATATTAACATCCAATAATCGGAATCCATTCGAAGCAGACATTTCTTGGGGTTGGTAGATGAGATAAGGGGGATCACTGCCGTGCTTGTACGTGTAGGGTTAAACGCCTTTGTCCATTTTTTTTTTGCAAATATACAGTATGTACAATTGACATGTGTCGCAATATCAAGTGCAGTAATCAAGTGGATATATCCAAGACTTATCCGCCTAGATTATGCATGCATTGGCAATATTGTGAACCATGCAACATCATTATTCTCTATTAAACAAAGGCCCCGTGTTGCAGAATTGGCAACTGCGTGAGATCAGTCGCACAGGTTAGGTCCGGTAGTGGCATACAGCTCTCTCTTGCTCCCCAGTCATGCAACATACGTTGCGTTCTCAGCTTCACAGCATATTATAAAATGTTGTGCTGCCTTTGATCTTTGCATGTTGAACATTTACGTTGAAAGCACAAAAATATCACTTATGCTGATGGAATGCAGTGACCAGTATACTTCGACCTGTTTGCTCAGTGCGTCACAACTAGTATGGTCGTAGCCCGGGTTGTATATAAGTTCTGGGACACTAACGGTTTAAATTACAAAGGATTGTCGAAGATGTTATTCTAAATGTAATCAATCCGATCACGAAGTACACAGACCAAATGTTCTGTCGTAAACCATGCTTGTCAGCGTCGCTAATCATGCGCTGCTTGTCTGCCTATTGACAAGTTCTTTTGTTCCTATCATCTTACCACATCAATCAATCATGTCTCCGGGAGGGTTATCCTCTATAACTACTGTAATAATAACGTTCAAGCGTAAGTAGAAATGCTATAGCAGATTAAAGTTCGCCATGAAGGATTCAAGGGATGCAGTCATGTCCGGCTCAACTGGACCAGAGTACCACTTCTACTGATTGAACACGGCAAGGTTGATGGAAGAAATATTTGACATCGTGTATTGGTGTTGCGCTGCAGCCCGATATCCACCTGCGTCCAGCTAATTGGTTTAGCGGCCAGCCACCCCTAAGAATTTGCTCACGATGAAAACGCCTCATAAAAATTACACTTAGTTATGGCTGGCATTTATGCACGCAACATGTGGCGTGCAATGCTTAAACATACAAACAGTAGTAGGCATGCATTACAACCTGGTATTATTGTCGCGATTTCGTCATGATTGCTCAGTTTATGATTTATCAGTGATGCAGCTGCCTGATGGAAGGATATTTTAATCAATTAAAGCGGTGTAAGGGCCAAATATAAAACACGACCCATTATATGACGCTTAACAATTTTACAAATGAACAAAACTGCATTAGCTGAGCTGAAAGTACTCCTATTAGATTTCAGATAAAACGATCGATAAACCTGGCATATTAACAAGTTCCGCCAGATTCATTTTTCCGAATGCAAACATACCACATAAGATGGTAAATACACAACGATATAAAGTGATGAGATGACTTTTGGTGAGCAACAAATGGCAATGAAATGTGGATGTGGTTTTAATGGGCTAAGAATATACAACACACACCCAATCAAATGATATTACGTCTGAACTTATGACAATAAATCTACATACGACATTTATCAGAAACTACTCCAGGCATATATCAGATAGCTATTTAATTACTATTGTAGTTGACCTTGCCATGATCTTAAGGCCGACATAAATGTGGTTTTCCGGAGTGTATCAGAAGGCGACTGCCGCCCACATACTATGTTCAGCAAAGCCTGCGGGCATGATAAATCTGCCCATGTAGCTGAATGTTGACATTCTCCAAGGTTATAATACTAGCAATACAGACATGCTCCTACACAAACGTTCATATCATATCACAACGTTGACCGAAGGGTGCATAACACTTTTAAAGCTCGCTGAAACTTGTGATATAGAACCAGAATGGACTCTGCAGTCACTTCCTGCAATACCGGACAATATTCACAGATTTCATATTTGTTTTGGTTAAACCTTTATCACTCAATCGGACCTCAACGGCATAATCACTAGTGATTTACACACACGTGCCAATTTTTTTACAAAACACCTTGGCAATTTTTTTAAAGTCAACATTGGTCCAAGCCTGGTTTGGTAATATTGTTCATAATGCGGACCATTACCTGTTACGATGCCCCGATCAATATAATGATGATGTCTGCAACATATTGTGGCTGTAAATAAACTTACGCTGCCGCCAATGATGTTATGCTTGGCTGCCTATCGACTGCCTATAATGTGCCCATAACATAAACGTATCAATCATATCTGGTTCTTGCAGCAAAAATCTCTAGCATTTTTACCGATACCACGATGTCTCGAGGGTATGGCATTCCTTTTGTTGTATTGTCGGATGACTGGCAGGGTACATACAACTTTTTAAGTTAAAGCAATCACATTTATCATCGAAGTATCACCTATATGAATTATAAAAATCCATATTAAGGCGGTTCCGGAAAGGTTATTCGCTATAGCCTGGGCAATTGTTCCGAATTTATCTATATTGCAGATGAACGTTGCCTATTTTATGCGGAGAATGGATGGAGTCTTGCTAAGATAACAAAAATAGGTAACTCTTGTAACATCTTGTAAAAAAACTGACCGAGAAACTGCATTTGTGTTTATCTAGCACATTATTACATTTGAGCTTACCAATTACAAGGGTGCGCTGCAGTGGTAATGTACCAAGCTATTGTAGATACATGTTGTTGTCTTGCAGGGTATTCGTAAAGAGTTCGAGTGAGTCCAAATTGGAATTGGTTGTTTGGTGTGGGCGGACTGATATGTCAGTTACAATGTTTTAAAGTCAACTAGCTAATGTACCTATAGTTATTATCGTTGATGACTTAAAAGCGTGATTGAACGATCATTCTGATATTTGCACCTACCTTCACCACCAGTATTTGTATCGGAAACGATGTAAATATTTTATCAGTCCGTTGTCATATTAACATTGGGAAGTGGAAATTGCGGCTTATTTTCTGCGTCGAATCTGATTTCTGTGGTTATGCACGTGTTATGAAATGTTAGCGGTTTCCTGTGATTCAGCAGATTAGATGAGCAGCAATTCGGTCGAAAGAAACAAATGACGTTATGTCGTTTTCAAACGATAGGACGCAGAACTATATATGTGGCTTGAGTTTACTCATGTACTACTTGAGTAGCAGCAAAAAGAATGAGATCACAGAGACCAGAGTCAAGTCCAGTGTTTGTGATGGTCTGATTAATGACGACCAATGTCAATGGAAGCACAACTCCAGCCTATTGAATGACAATGGATGACATGGATCATTCAGTCACATATATCTGATACAACATATGTAGTTCTGGTGTTGGGCAAGCATGACCTCAAGGACTGTATGAAAACTGGCAGGACAGAAGAAAATAGACGACATTTTAACGTCGTAACTATAGAAGATAATTATCTACGAGTGGGGTAGGAAAGTGGGGGTCAGCAGAAGGAACGAGAAATCATGCTTGCTGATTCAGCGGCAGCCATTGTCTGGTGAGACACCGTAGTAGAGTATGAAACTGGAGCCTCTTGAGACTCTCTGACTATGACGTCAAAACATAACAGCACACGCTTTCCCCATTCCAGCCAAATCTTTGCGCCATTTTCTAATATATCACCAGACCGTCTAACACTAAACCAGATGCCCCATGTATTGCTATGTCAATCTCTCTCATATATTTGCATCATATTGACCACGCGCCATAATAAGGGCATATTAAAGGCGCATCAATAAAAGCATCGCTTACAAGGACCTAACCAGTGGAGGAATCTCGCGGTGATGCGGATTAGAAGTTGCTTCCTAACACTACTATCACGAAGGCACTACTCATAGCGACGCCGACTTATTCACATGGAACTCTCAAGATTGCTGTGTGGGTTTGTGCCCCTAAACCACATCGAGCTGGGGCTCCTAGGTGGCTATATATAGAAGCGATTACCTAAATGAAGGGTCATTTATCATCGCTTGTGCCTTGGTCAAATGATGTACACACGATAGGTACTGATTGAGGATCTTTGGCCTGTGATTGGACAGCCACATGGCTCTAACTGACATCATCGTTTATTGCAGCATATACCTCAACGTTCATCAGTTGTCTGTTTCTGTGAGGATAAGAAAAGTTTGTTATGATACCGATCAATAAGATCACAGCAAGGCGGACTCGTCGATGCTGTAGCTAAACTGCCTGGGTCGCCATCATGCGTACAATGCTTTTCTATGGGTTTGCTCCTTACAAAAAGGAAGCTCTAACGAAACCTAAACGGTCATCGCAGTGTATGTGAGGATGATGTCACCCTGTAGCTGTTACGGTCGTCGACAATGTGTCATCCGCTGCTAGCATGTACCAATAACTGCGTTACGGTGAACAAGGAAAATAGAAAAGGGCAACTAGGTTATTAACGTGTCAACAATGCAGAGTGCCTTGTTCGTGTCCTCATGGCTTCGACGACACATCTTACTTAACTAGCGGGCGTGAGAATGGGCAATGGAAGCAGTCAGTCTGCTGTGGCCAACCTTTCGTGTATAAAGAATCAAGGAAATATCCTATAAATAATACAAGCGTCAAACTGCTTTATCATTGCGCTGTAGTAGTGGCTCAGATGAAGAGGTCGTTTGGAGTATTTATAGCAGTTATGTAACACAATATCCATAATCACAATCACTCTATTTTGAACATTGGTGCCACTGTTTTTCAGTGTTCCACAACAACATAACATGAGTCGTTGAGGATGGTGTGGGCCTGAATAAAGCCGGAAATTTACATTAAGTCAACGAGAATGGTGAACCTGCCTCGGTTACACCACACATTCAATTACACATATGGGAATCTCTCCAGCACGCGACTTATCTGCAAACTCGACGTGAGTAACAGCCGTCTAGCACCATAATAGTAATCCCCGCTACATTGGTACCCAGTGACTTGTGCCAAGCAGGATGAGAACGCAACATCATGCATTCCAAAGAGTTGCCTAGACGCGCACATTAAATCCTAACCTGTCGACGACTAGTGGGCGCTCTTGAAGGATGTGTATTCAATGGCCACATTTATAAATACTTCACATGGTCGTATTTAAGTAAACGAAGTCGAATATTCGTAAAGATATGTAAATTGACAAATGGTAATCAACTCTTTGGTACTGATATAAAAGCGATGCCAGATCCCGTCATTATAAGAATGATCCTGCCTTGTGCCCTAAAGCTCCACTTTCAACATGGACATCAATTTGCTTTACACAATCCATAATAAGTTGACATTAGCGCTCTGGCTCATAACCAGGTCGTGCACGTAGGTAAGTCGTTAGCTAACTTAAAGTGAGTCATATACTTTGAGAACCACTCAAGTGTTGCTATGAACATTTAATGCATGTACGTTACCATTGCAACCCATTAGGCATTAAGTTATTTGAGTAAAAGTCAAACTGCCAGTGGTCTAGCAATCACGATCTAAATATAGTTTGCTGCAAAGGGAATTGAATACACGCTTGAACGAATTGAGAAAGCCTCTGCGTTGTCTCTCAGAGAAGCTCCCCTGATCGTGGCACGACAAATAAGGACACTTGTGCAGGGTAAAATAGAATTTGTGCTTAATATTGCTGTAATCCTTAGGGCGAAGCTATCCCGCCTTCTCGGCGTGTGAAGGCGGTGACCTGGAATGACATTCGTGTAGTTAGTTTCAATGCTTCGAAACCGTCACATTTATTAGCACATTGATTAATTATATCCAAAGAGAGACGTAAAAAAATGCACCTGAAAATGACTAAAGCGCTAGAAAAGGACAAATAGAACGGATCGGACTCGGAGTACTTGACAACAGATGGAACTCATACATTCGGTAGTTTCGCATCACTAGGGACACATTTAAAGAAGACATGAATTATTCAATGATTTGGACCAGCAGAGCCCAGTGCGAATCCTCGATGGAGGCATGAACAGCACAATGAACTGCGCTTCACGACGTACCCAGCCGTCACATAAAGCACAGAGAGTTAAGGCTGATGTTTATATTAATCCCAGATAACAGCTCTACTCTTAAGGAATACTCACCGTAACAAAGACACAGAAGCAGCTACCGAAATCACCCGTACATTTCCATCCTAACTCAATCACACACATACAATCAGTTACCACACGGTGGACTGATTTGTGGCATCCACTTACCATGATGGAGCGGGCCTGACATGGACGGGTTGGATTGTCTGATACTGTCATAGGCTTATCAAGAATACTAACTGCCTGTAACCCAATGTTGTTACTGCCTTTTAGTTTCATTATTTTGTAGTGGAAAGTTCCTGCAAAGTTATTGTATAGGACCTACGTGAAATTATAGTATTAGTTGAAATAATACATTGAGGAAGGAATATATTCTCCTTGTCGGTATTGTGACGGATGGAGAGCGTGGTTATAATTACATAACACCTGTCATTAGGCGCCATCAACAAATATTACGTGGAAGTAACTTGTAACCCAGATAAGATGGATCGACTAAGTTTGAGCTGTCTGCCAATGACCTTGAGAGGGACTGGCATGAGGTGTGCTGCCTCTCTTGAGGTTTCGCATCGCGATACCCCGTGTGCGACGATCAACACAAAGCACAGTCTAATTTAACAAAACCTCACAGATATTTATTTGAAGGCAATCGCGATTAAACGCTACACCCTTAAAGGGCAGGATCCGAGTAATCGACATCCGATCCAGGGTAGTTGGAGTACTTCCTGTGGAGGGCCAGATCTGAATCAATGCATCCGGAGCATTAGACAGATCCATGCTCTGCTGTCGAGATCACGCCCAGTTGACACTTCCATGAGGGTGACAATTAATGCAGCGGCATAATCCCCGTTCAAGTGAACTCACAGGTGGGTGCGCTGTGAGTTATGGATTTTGTTCTGCCTAATGATTAGTTTAACGTTACGCATATAACTCAGGATGCATTAAGCGAGATACATGACTGGAGTTTACTCTATATCATGTATAATTTGAAGATCAAACAAGACCAGAAGATGGAGAAGGCCACCAGACCGAAAAAACAGGCACATTTCCTGATTCAACAACAGCCATCGTGCTTCTCCGCGGTAGACCACGTGGCTGCTATGGCACGCTGATGTTATCGTGTTTTTAAACGTGATGTTATCTGTACCATGACCTACACTTCGCTTAGAGCCCACGCTTTCTCCGGCTTCATACCTCTTATATGCATCAATCGTAGTTTGTTGTCTCATTAAAATGTCAGATAAATACACACTCGAATGATAGAGCTAACTGCATATATTTTAATTCTAATGGTTTTTGTGTGAAATTAAGTCCATAAATGTATCTATGGCTCCTATTTCTGCTGGGTTAGTACAGTAATTGATAAATACGCCACCCGCTTATGTGGTATTTCCCCACCGGAGAGCCTGTGTGTTCTTACCCATATACATGTCGGCCAATATATACAATCCAAAAGGTGTACACATATTAACGTATCAGTACAAATGAATACATACCAATTATGATTAAATGAAATTGTCAGGATATTTTTCATCACATATTGAATAACCTGCTGGGTTTTTGTTATTCGAGTAATGCTGTTCATCCCATAGGGCCAATCGGCAACCATTTAAGCTGATTTGACAACACGAGTCAATGAAGAGCCAGACACTCGCCTAGTTATGTCCTACACAATCTAGTTCATGAAACGTGTGAATTATTTATTTATCTGGCCGCTTACTCCCTCGTGTAACCACTCTTTTACTCACACATCTAATAATGTTATAGCCACCAGTTCTGTTTATGCCCGGATTGAAGGCGGAACATTGCAAAACATGCACTCATGTCTTACTAACATTTCGGGTCCATCACAACTGGACACGGCTAAAGTATGTTATAAGCAAAGCAAAAATGTCTCTTGGACGTATACAGCTCTGAGAATCGAGGCTGTCTAATGAACCATGCAGCTCAACATGAACACTGATATAGCAATACCGTAATGTCGTCAACATAATGCCTATCACCAGTCGTGATTCAGGGAGGGCCTGACTAAATATGAGAAATGAATCATAGCGAGGGTCATTCAGTAATGATTCACCCCCTAACCCTCTGCAACCCCACCCGCCCTTAACGCGCGAGGGACACAAGAAGGCTCTCTCATTAAAACACAGCGTCATCTAATCTCTACACTTATAACCAGTCACATACATGTTCGCTAGTATTCTGTGTGATAATTTGCAACCTTTGGAGTGTTTGACAGGTGAGGTGTGAATTGGCTGTCCTCCTGTTTGCTCAGCTGACAAGCTGGTATGTCAAAGGCGGTTACTGATTGGATATTAACCCGTCTTACCAAAAGGTGATTATGAGGCAACGAGATTTCGCTGTACTCCAGTCAAAGAGTGGCTTCACAATATATTTTATAGCAGGGAGCATTGTCAATAACAAGCAACAATTATCGATTGCAAATACGCTACATAGCTCTCCGTCGCCATTAGGGTTATTGGCACAATACACAGCCAATGTAATCAAGTTACTTGGCTCTTTTATTATTGTTGGAGATTGCAATATTTCGTAATTTTGCCTGAAATTCAATATTCGAGCAACATTGGTAAGAAAAGTACATTAAACCTAGCTGTATGTTGCAGCAGGAATAAATCAATGGTGTTAGATGTTGCATACCATGCTGCTTAATCACGTCTTCCGATGGCTTACCGTGTTATCAAAGGAAACATGGTATCCACAGACGACCATCTCATACAGGCCGTTAGACGGCGTTGCTGATTCGACTCCAGTCCCCAAGTTGACGCGGAAATGTACGAGACGAATTAAGATGGCGATTTCATATGGGAATCTTCATTGAGCGATAAGCATGATGCAAAACAGACATTACATCGCGTCGTCAATTACTAGTTACTAATGACATGGCTTCTTGTGTTCAGATTGACGCACTAAGTAACACAGCTTTGTTCTTTTGGGCTGGGTAACTAACTAGATTGAATTGATGTCTTGGCTTGGATATAACACAAAACACACAGGCCACCTCGACGTCACCTCTGTGTTTTACATTCAGTTTGGGCATTTTCGTGTCAGCAGTAACATTACTGATTGCAGTCCGCAGTAAAAAGATTTTGGTCGTGTAATAGAATTTGTCATGATGTTCAATGTTACAGTCCTTTTCATCCCAGCTAATGTTGCACGAGAAGGCGAATTTGTTTCACTTTCAAATGCTGCCAATTCAGGTGTTGACGTAATGTTACGTGGGTAATGAAATAATAAGTTACCAATTATCAAGGGTAAGTGACGTTACCTATCATGATGAAATCTATGCATGAACCTTCAATCTACTAAGCCTCTAACGGTTTGGAATGTAACGATATTTATGTTGGATTAGCGATGATATAATGCAAAGAAACAACCATGTGTTGTGCCAGCAATAATTCTCTGACGACTGCCAGTCCGCCATGTCGGTTGACTATATAGCCTGATGCATCCAATCATTGCCGATAATCCCAGCCCCCTCACATCGTTATTATGTGTGCTAATGAAATGCCTTCTCCAGAGTATGCCATATTTCATTTTAGATGATACACTCATGACACAGTGTGACCAATAGTAATGTGCTTCTATATAGCCCAACAATAGCATCTCTACGAAATATTATTACCATGGGAACTGCTAACATCAAATAATGTCTGCAAAGAATAACATATCATTTTTTTATGCAAAAAGATGCGCTCTGATGAACTAATACAGCCACCGTAATGTTATGGCCTCTGATATTTCCATAGACAAACGCTAACAAAGTATGCTACCTTTTTCTTCTGTATTCAATTAGGCTGTTGTACGGTCTAGATAGCGTGAAAGCTTTTTTCAGTTTTTGCATGTGCGGGGGCGAAGAGTTAATGTGCTTTACTGAAATGTCAAGATAAAGTCGATCCGAGGACATAAATCGTATCATTTCCAGTAAAGCAACTTTCCATTTGCTGATATTTTAAACTCAAACATGATCGCATTGTTGGTGACCAAGCCAAGAGAATAGCTTCATTATGATATCACAATATACATCGTACGAATCGAGTGCTCGACACATTATTGTATTAACAAACGAATGGTAACGAAATTTACAGACGTGACTGCATTGAGCATCGTTACATCGAGTGTCTCTTCTCCATCCAACCCTAAATTGACCAGGTTTATGAATGTTTAAACTGGTTGATTCTTTGTAATAACGTAACTGAATAACAGCGCAAACCGGATTCCACTCATTTGTTTGTGTGATACAGCATGAATATCCTACGGGAAGGATCACATTTGACACATCCACTGGGGTAAGATTGGTGATGAACAGGGGAACATTAGGATGCGTTATTACCCGCAAGAAAACGTATATTTATAATTGACACAAACAACGGTAAATATCATAATCATTGACGCGGATGGAATGCAGGTTTCGAATGGTAAAGGCTTAATTACCCTGAACACAGTATTTTGAGTGTTACATTCTTAAGCGTATTCAATCCAATTATCACCGATACATTTTTTCCGCAATTCTTGATTGCAATAACAGAAATTTTAATTCAGAGATTACTCTTCCACTCTAGGTGAACTTGCCATAAAAAAAAACTGTAAGTGTAAAAACACGGAATGCAAACTGGTATTGACTCATTTCCGACCGCTAGATTTGATATTCACATCTTAGGAGTTGAGTAACACAATTGCGCACTAAGTTACTGTGATAACACATTAGGTATCAATAGAACAGTTTGAAAGTACAGAAATAACTATTCAAATGACCCAACAATCCATTTAACTTGCAGAGTGCCGTTGCAAAGCAATGCTTGGATACATCTACAATGCACTTATGTCCCTAGCTATGTAAGGCTTATGAAAACAGCAATACTAGTTTAATATGACTATCAATCGAAGCAACTTCTATTTATCCCTCACGCCAATTGGAGACATCGTTATTCGGATGATTAAATTAATTGTTTGCGAGTTTAAGATATACCTTCTTAATTTGTATTGAAATTTACGTTTTTGCACAATGATAGAAGTAGCTTTTGAAACAAAAATGACTATTGGTGTTTGCCGTCCAGTTACACATAATCACAATAACAAATGTGCTGGTTGCTGCACTTTGTGAAGTTTTTCAAATTCCTTGAAGTACACGGACTAAAGACTGCTGCTCTATGAGTAGTGTGACCATATCAGCAACGAAATTCTACCAACTAGTAACGTATTTCAGGTGATAAAGACGCTTAACGTTTTTATTAGGTTTTTGTGGCCGTTGGCTAGCTGCTGTAAAAAGGTTGCCCATTTGTTTTATTATGTACAGCCTCCTTCAGAACCTCGCCTCTATTCATCCCTGTCTGGCACTCAGTATACCACTTATTGAAATTAGGGCCTGTGAAAAAAGTCACCGATAAGACTGTGTACCGTTAGGGAATCACTTTTCTGCATCATCATTCACAATACCAATTAGCGATCATATATATTTATATAAATATGCGAATACGTATGACAAAAGGAGTCTACCTATATGTTATCTATGCACGTTTGTTATACGCCAGTGCTAGTGACTGACCAAACGAAAGTGCTAACTGATGACGGCAAAGTGCCTGTATAGATGCACGAGATAACGGCAGTCAAATTTCCAATTCTGAATACGTGTTGCCGATAGGTTTCACATTCCGGTCTGAATCAATACTGCTGCTGACAATTTTACCATAGGTTTTATTAGCTCCACTGGTCCAAGCATCAATAGCTATCGCAACTTCTGCCAATCATGTAAGCTCGTATCTCGTTAATGATTTTCCGGTACAACAATGGAGCCTCTTATTTTGTAAGGAGGTGCCATATTGTATATTTTATTGTATTTCCATCGCCATACACCATTAACTTAAACACATGTTTGTTGTGTTCAATGTGTAATACATATCTAGTATACGTCATGAATACTGTAATTTATTCCAGATGTGCATACGCAAGGAAATGTTATTGCAATTATATTTATCATGCAGTACACCTGATATATTTACAATGATGGTCACCAAAAACTTTATGTAGATGGTCCACGTATGCCCTGCCAATAGTCCACTAGGTAGAATAAAAACATTGTTAATGATTTCGATGAACAAGCTGAATCTATCTTGACAGATAAACTAATTCATGGGGTAAAAACTCGATTGGAAAAGCCATTTCTTCTACCTTAGCCATAGGCTTTTTTCAATGTGTACGAATGTCCCCGAAGTCTTTAATGATCAGCTCCGCGAAATTGAAAAAATAAATCTACCTTGATACTATTTAATCCATTGAACGTGTTGTATGCATGTATTAGGTTCCCACGCCATATTTTCAGAACAGGTATGAACATCCTTGATCATAACATAACTCAGACGTATAGGCTACGAGCTTAGCAACACGTCTTTTTACTCTTTCTTATAAATCTATGTCACATTAAAGGATGACCACGCCTGAATTGCATATTCTAGATGTGGCATTAAACGTGCCGTATGGTGTTTAATAAAAACTCCCGCTACCGAGCGTCCGTCTGATCTTCGCTGCTGCACTGCATCCTTTGTTGGATTTGAATGACGGCACGTTTTTAATGTTAAAAAGCATTTGCCAGTCATTTCCCCAATGAACGGGTTATGTTAGCTCTGTTGTAAGTTAGATGTGTGGTTGTTGGTCCGAACCCTGAAGTCACGTAGTGTCATCTGCAAATTGTTTTAACAGTATGTCATGATCACCATCATTTACTAATATCAAGAAAAGAACGGATCCCATGACCGATCCAATGATCGACCCTCTATCCTGCGCTATTGTGTTGATGATTCACACGTACCAAATGGCATCCTTGGCATTCTACGCTGGACACAAATTATCTGCTTGTGAGATTATGCATGTTTATAACACAGCCATGCAAATGATGCTGTTGGCCGGCTTTACTTAGTGAGAAGCACTTGTCGTAAATGATACCAGCGTATAGCTGCTTCCGTGGAGATACCGAAGGTAATAGAGGTCAACCAGTCACAGATGGCCTTGTGTGATCTACACATGCATTTCAAATAGATATATATCCAGCCATAACGGCAAATGTCATACATAGTTGCTGCATTAACATTCACATGGAAGAATGAGATTCCCAATTTAAGTGGGACATTTGTCTACAAGGGTCTGTTACCAAAAGCCGTTTTGAAGAGCATTTATCCCATGTTCAACATTTTACATTTTTTACAAACTACAATATCACAGACGTATCTGTAACTAATGTATCCAATTCGCAATTGGTATTCCTGAGTCACGCGAAAACTATCTAATGGCTTGGCATAACGCTATTTTACGTTATATATGAAACAGAAATTAAGCCCGTTGATAAATGAATGTCAAAACCTTTTACGGCATACCGACACAAAGGTGCAAAGCATTACTGACAGGTATATAGTCGATCAGCGGGGATTGTGGCGGACATGCCTAATGCATGAGGCTATTTGGCCACAAGGTCGCTGTCAGAAGGTTCGCCATTCAGGAAATTTATCACGCACCTAAAGGAATACAAATCACCGTGACGACGGCAATAAGAGGACGCTGTTTGCCCATATGTTGGGACAACATAGCATGGCGCACTCACAATTTACGTGTAGCATTCAAATAGGAACATTCATTCTTAACATAACGTGTTCTTTGCTCTAGGACAAAACCGGGGTGTATTCGTCTTTTTGGGGCTAAGAGATGATACGTTTTGTTTAGCTTACAAAGCCTCCTCACTCTTGCTCATTAAGAGTGTGAATGACATCGTTGGATATGCGCTGCGCGACCTCTCTTCTCGCACAATCGTCAGGATCACTCAATGATGTGTAATATAGCGTTTTGGCTGCGTCTTCAGGGGTTGTTGACCACCAATACGTTATGTATAGACGAAGATTTATCTAACCCATTCTCCTACATAGTTCGATTTGATTTATTGTTTGTGCTATAATCCTAATGACCCGTCTGATGTATGATACACAGCTGGGTAGGTCACAGTATAGTTATTATCGTCGTGCCGTTGTGTATAGCGTATCTTATACAAACGGACGCTGCGTCTTTTAGGTAGTGACACATATGAAAACTAACCATCCACTGTTTTGGATGGGAACTATAATCCGACACAGATTCCGTATCTGTTCTATAGTGGTAAGCGTGCGATTACTACACTGGGAATATTGGTCGTGACTTTGTCTTGAGTAAATGTTTTGGCATCACTTAATGTCAAAACGGGCAATAATACCGAAAGCTGAAACGGATAAACCGAACTATTTGCGTTGGAGTTATTTGATATCGTATAAGCCAAGACAGAGCAGCTCACTCATTAAGGCGGCTATACGTTATAAGTGTTAGATCAACGAAATGTGTCAGGACAATGACTTTGCGGCTTCCACACAACGCCAACGTTTCGTTGTAGTTGGAAGTAATAGGGCATCAGATTGGAAGGTAGGCTAGCGCGCATACAAGTCATCGCATGGGGCAGAATGTTACTTATATGAATATGACGTGATTGTAATGTCCAAATAGCTTTTACCGGAGCTTCTTTCAGGAACGCAGGTTGCATAACGCTCTCATCGATGTGGTTATGGAAGGTCAACTTAAGGTAAACAGACCTGTCTCAGAGTCGGCAAGGTGTTTATAAAATAGCCCTGAGGCCAGCCATGCTAGGGTTTTAGATTGCCATTCAGAATGCTTATAGTGACAATGTTTGGAAAACTGATACATATGACACGATGGCAAGCTGGTTGAAGTTCTCTGTGGATTCATTATGGGCTTCGTTTCCCTTTATTGGAGCTAAAATGGTGGTCATATCCATCTGCTATTGCGTAACTGTTTCATTTGATCATAGTTCATTTGTGATGTTCATATATTCTTGTGTCCTGAATCAAAACTGGATCAATGTATTGAAGCGATGTAGAATTTGAGTATGAGCTTTGTATAGTTTTTGGTACTTGACATAATCTAATAAGACATCGACGGTTTGCTGGATACCGATGGTTCGTGATATAACCCTGGTACTTTGTTCAGATAATGAATTGTCAAATCGCAATACTGTTATCAATAATGCCTGTGAGCACCTAGTCCGATCTAGGAAACCTAGTCCGACCTTAGCGAACCTAGTCACACCTGGGAGCACCTAGGATCACAAAAGTAGCACCGAGTCCTTAGAGCACCTGAGAATTAGGGCTACCTTAGTATAAACCAAGGCATATTCTGAACAAACCGTCGAACCAGGGTTATAGCATAATGCATCGATACAACGGCTCAGCTATGCATAACGTAACTGCCATTCAACAATATCACGGACCAACAGTTAATACTGCCTCTACAACAGCCACTATTGTGTGGATCATCATTTACAAAGGATGGGCAAAGGCAGGGTACGATGAATTTCGCTTAACAATAACTATCTCATCATTGACTGAATGCTAAGCCGACCTCTTGCAAGAATTTGATTTCGGATATCATTAATGACCATCGCATGCAGATTGCGTGCTCAGTCGGTACTCAATAAACATCTTGTGCCTGTGCAATGAATCAACTTCTGCGGTTTAGAGATTTGTAAGATCATATCCGCCTGCCATATCCTACTCGATACCTAGAAACCCTACTGTCTATTTGGCGAATGACACTTCCGTCCAAATACTAGGTCCGGTGTAGCCAGTTGATCAATAAAGGATTCACATGGAGCATTGGGGGGGCAGACTTAGCACTCATGCGTATTACCTGCCTTTGAGATAAAGCGTAATGCCAAAACGACCATCGAACTGGTGTCTCCATGTCCTATCACACCGCGAGATATGTGCACAGCGGCACCTTATGGCTCAGAATGTGATAGAGATCAGTCAGCCATTGAAGACGGTGGTTACTGGGCTAGTATTACTTTGCCCATTCATTCGTTCATTCAATAAAACGGGTGAATATCAAGCAAGAGGGTGCTTATTGAGCTCAATATAAGTTCGTGAAAATCCTTTAGAATCTTGGGGACACCAATGAACCATTGTGAGGTCCCGATTTCCTCCACATAATCTGTGTCTGTTATACGCTATGCAACTTTCGGTAGTTCCTCGTCCCCACTGCCTAACGTGGTAAGTAGTGTTTGTGAAAATGTGGATGAGAGGATATCAAAAGTATCTGCGAATTTCCAATTCATGGTGTGACATTATATGAATATCATAGTAATCAAGTATCAATGTAATAGATGTACAGGTGAATAATTATTTAAAGCAAAGGGAAATCAATGCACAAGACTACACAAATCCAGTAACAGAAATACGTGGAATCGAGCCAAGCATCATAGAAACAGTTCCTGAAGAAAACAAATCAAACTAAGCAACCATAGCAGAAATAAAGTGATTGTCACGTGTGACTGGAACAATCTCAACGAGGTAGCACAAAAAAACTGGCCCTGAATCTGGTAAAAGTAGTTATGTTTGCTGATGAGGATCAGCTAAATGTTTACACTGACCAGGTATGGTCCCGAGACAGGCTTGTCCCTGGTATTGTAGGGGCATTTGACCTCATCTATCAGGTCATAAGACACAACACCGTCTGGTGGGCATGCTAGGCAGGGTGAGTTTGGGACACCACAATTCGATATGGTTCGACTTCGGCCCCAGTCAACCCAGCATATTTCCTAAGAGCCACCGGCTCATTATGAATGCGAGATTTATCACTCTCCGTTGCAAGCACGACGGTACGTCAGCCAATTATCTTCACTTAGGAATGACCAGCCTTGCTATGGAGAATGGTGGTTTATGGCTTTGACACGAATCTGGTTGACGCAGGTCAGTGACTTTGCCATTCGGGCCATCTTCGTTTTGATTGTGTCTTTGCATAGCCTGACAAACTGGGAGGACTAGAGTCTCTTGCATCTTTCCACGTACCAAGCCTTATTACTGGCTTGTCCCAGAGTTTTGTCCCTCACCTGTTGGCGTTGAGTTTCTATGATGTGGGTGAGGCCTTCATGAAGGAAGAATTCATCTTCAGGGAGAAAGTGTTAAGAAATCGTGGTATATGACCGCGCATATGTCCACCGGAAGCGGGCGAGGGACCACATTGCTCCATGCTGTCGCGTAGCAGATTAAAACTCGCGGCCTCTCATTCAAAACATTCCTTATTTATCAGGATATTTAGTCACAACATACTTTTTACTTAGTTGGAGCGATAAACGGACTAGTCATAATGTGTAGGACATAAGCCTGACATAACACCAATCCTACGTACGAGACGGTTACGGATCCCTACTCAGAAAAGCATTGACAACACCCAGATGGTGTTTTTCTGTAATTGCTTTGAATGACAATTTGCTACACCAACGAAAGTTACACGCTAATTAACATCGACTGATATCGCCACTCGGCTTAGTTAAGGCTCGCTGTTTCTCCCATGATGGTTATCCGAACTATAGTACAATAGATCACTTCATCCATCCTGACATGTTGTTGATGTATGGCACACCGTTAAGCAATGCGGTCGTCTCGCAGCTGGTGCCAGATTGTCAATACGATTGGATATGGAGGTAGCATTTGTCTTGAACGTTACATATTCAGCGCAGATATGTGCGTATAAACCATGAACCCCGCATCGCTTGTAGTTATGTTATTATCATATGTTTACACTATGGGATCGTTGCTGTGAGGCGAAAATGATACTCAGAACAGAACTCTTATTCTGTCATAACATCACGTGCTCTGTCGCAATGCAATTTTGTCATGTCAAGATATTTCACGTACTAAACTAAACACATTTTTCTCCATGATAGCCATTTATTAAATGATGTCAAACATTGTTTTTTTGGCAGAACGATAAGTCATATTTTGCTAAGACTCAACAACAGGAGGTGGATGATATATCTTATGGGTACGGCAATGTATGTGTTAACTATGCAATTGTCGTTAATATTGTGTTTATGAAATAGTTACATCACTGTGCATCTGCGTTGAAGAGTCGACATGAGGCCTTAAACCGGAGAATTGGCAAAACGAAGCGAAGGCTGCAGCTGTAAAAACTACGCCGTACATGTGTCACCAGCTGCTCGTTGAACCTATCTATCAAACAGAATGATATAGGCGCATCATGCAGGTCACCATTTGGTTATGGTTTCATGAAGTTGAGACATGGGAGGAATGTCCCACTGCGGCCACAGCTGGCACGGCGCAGCAGAGCCCTATTGTGTGAGATTTAATTACCAGCATGGCCCATTGATATTTGACATTAATTAACTCTGTTGATGATCCTCATTTTCCTAGATATTGGAGCCTCATTCCATATAGATATTTATCTTAAGATCATAGAAGATTTACAGCGTTTACATAATGCTCTGTTCTAGCATAATATCATGCCACCAGATGGTACCTGTACGATTAACAGTCTGTTCGATCAGAAAGAGATTAACACATGTTAATCCACACCGCAACCAGTTACGCTAGACGACTGGCAATGGGTTACACGTTGCTTTAGCCAAATGTTAAAGTTTACAATGTACAGTAATGTTCACTCATTTTCTGAATTGTCCTGGCATGCTAAAAAAATTTAATTATAGTTCAATGCAAACGATGCGTGCCAGTGCAACAAATGTTGCATTGTGCGACTGCCATCAATCCGCCCCTTTGTGACTTTAGTGTAACCGTACCAGTCGTAGAAACAGAGGTACCATAGGGGTGTACTATTCCCTTTGTTCTATAAGAGATTACTGGCAGGATATATACAAATTAAAGCGTAGGCGGAAAATTATTTGTTCAATTAAGTATCACCTGCCCAGGCCCAGTAAATGCATATTAAACTGTTTTAAGGGAAGGTAATACGATTTTACTGTTCAAGCGAAAGAAGAAATAATATTGACGATCCCCAAGGATTGAAAGGTTGTAGTCGTGCTTTATCTTCGACTATAATTGACAAGAAGCCAGTTTATGCTGACTCACGAGAGAAAGCATCAGGGCCGTCATAAGCGACATCGACGGGCACTCGTCACGACGATTACAGAACATCATGACAAATAACTGTTAATTATTGTTTAGCCATTGGCATTTTAAATCACCAATGAGGCTTGAATTAATTTGATGCACAGCTTCAGATAGATAATAGAACCAAAATAATTCAAATGTTATTTCATGACTGTTTTGCCATTCTTCCACTGCGCTGCGGTATTGACCAGGGATGCTGCTGCCCTAGGGTAGGATATATCAATTGATTTCACCACTAGTATAGAGAGTAGCGGTTCTGGGCCACCACCGCTCATCCATACTATTCTCACTTGGACAGCTTATACAAAATTATTGCTCACCCTTAGTTAATAGACACCTCGGACCCAACCTCACAAACGGGGCTGAGGCGGTTCTGGCCCATCACCTGCTAGTTTGTCGGTAAACTAGTGTGCCCATAGGTCAAGGTGTGTACACCGTTTGCGGTTATCCACCGCTTTGAATCAAATGGAGAGAGTGACACCTGCTAACAAGCTCCTCTAGGCGTTACACTCGCTCCATAAGGTTTTAACCTCCAGATCTCTAATCATGTCCTTCAGTTCCACAAGGTCATTGCTATCCCTCAGTTTCAGATCTATTATATTGTCTTTCAGATAATCTGTATCTAACTTCATTTATTTTACACAACCTTCAAGCTTAGTAATATACTCTTCGGTGTTCATTTCTATACCTTAACTCCTCATTTATTCAATAAATTGATATATACACTGCGTAAATGTAAGGTCCTTTCATAGTCCGCTTAAACTAGCAGGTGGTGGGCCAGAACCACGTAGGACCCTGGTTGTTGGGGGTTTTTTTTTTTTGGGGGGGGGGGGGGTATCGGGCCGAGACGTCTCTTAACTTAGGGTGAGCAAAAATTATATATTAGCTGTCAAAGGG
This sequence comes from Urechis unicinctus, assembly GCA_034190875.2. Taxonomy (NCBI): domain Eukaryota; kingdom Metazoa; phylum Annelida; class Polychaeta; order Xenopneusta; family Urechidae; genus Urechis; species Urechis unicinctus. The sequence goes on along the minus strand of CM067350.1, from coordinate 78,582,471 downwards.
TGAATAGTATGGATGAGTAGTGGTGGCCCAGAACCGCCACTCTCTATACTGCTTCACCTTACATAGGGAACCACATCAACGCATGGACCATATATCCTTGAGAAACCAAAAAAACACAAATCATAATTTGACGCCCAATAATACGAATGAATTAATTGTTTCAGTTCATTAGCAATGATTTATATGGGTAGTGGTGTACCGCATGTGATGAAAATACGCTTCTCACAGACCCTGCAGATCTGTTGATTGCTGATTTTATGTGTATTACCGAATCTGTTTCAGGGTATTCCAGTTAAGATGAAACTATTCTCATCAGATTTAATCAGAAATGAAGGATCAAACAGGCATATTTGCAAGTCCATTTGTGCGAGTTAAAGCAAGCCACGTATGACGGTGAGCAAACGCCGAATTAGTTTGATGTGATACAATTCAAAACGGAGAATGAAACGCCAAATAGCAATGCCAATCCCGGATAAATACTTTAATGTTAATTTCCACCTAAGCTAATCTCAAATCAGCTTTGATCTAAACTATTTAAGCTATCACCGCAGTTGCTGAGTTTGTGAATTGTGCTGGTAATCCTTAACGTTGAATGAGGAGGTAAATGTCGTGTAGACATTCATTTAATGGGCTGTTGTCGCGTTTCCAGGTGTCTTGGTTCTGGTGAGTGCAACAGCATTTCCATATGTAATGGAATGCCACTTGTGAAGACAATTCTGACGATCATAGTAAATGTGGTAAGATAAATTTAAGTACTACCCTTCCGTATATTAATATTGCATATAACACCCACTGCTGTATAGCGTTGCAACCGGTATTATATTAATAAGCTTCACTAGCATACAGAAAAATTGGCCAAAACTGCCTGATATCTATGTATAGACAATTTGTAGAAGAAGCATTTCATTTCCAATAGCTCTGGTCAGATAATTGTATGCGTAGAGGGCGTAGCCTGGATAACTCAAGGGGCATTGGGTACAGCCCAGATAACTCAAGGTATCGTAGGTACAGCCCGGGTTACTCAAGGTGCAGTAGGTACAGCCCGTGTAACTCTGCTGTATAGCTGTTGGTAGCAACCACGCGCCCGATATATCTGCCACTGGGTAAGTGCAAGTAAAAATTATATAGATATGGTCAGTGACTTTTACATGCAAATCCTTTAAACAAACGTGAATATCCTATGCTGCAGTTTATGATTGACCCATTTAGCGAACCTATAGAACGGTGCTGATTGTGCAGCAGCAGAAGAGAAACGGGCAGCTATTGTACGGGTAAAGGAAGTCGAAATAGTTGTCAACTCAATTCTTGATGCAAGGTGAAATCATCGTATCGCGACCACCAGATTTCCTCGAATTGATTCTGCAAATCATTGGTTTTAAAGGTCAGCAAATTGACGTTATAAAGGAACAACAGATAAGAAAACTAAAGGAACATTTCAGCTCCTATGTATTGATCTAAGCAAAGTCCTGAAGATGACTAAATTGTTTTGCTGATCATAAGTCATTATTTAACTGCCTAGACGATAAAATTTATTTGTGCGAGGTAACAACCAATACACATGACTGATCTTTGGAATTGATCCTGAGCGAGGCTATTATACCATTAATCAAACACATATCAATATGTTAAAATGAAATAGATTGCGCAATATTCGCTCACTGCTTGATCAAATAAGACACTGACTCTCTTATATATTTTGTCTCTATTATCGTACGCTACCGGTATAGAGAGAAGGGGAAAGCATTGCTGAATATAGATCATTTCTAACATAACACTTTTGTTCTGTTCAAATTGTCAAATCACAATACTTCTATGAATAATAAAAAAGAAGCACCTAGTTCGCCTGAAAGCACATAGTCCAACGACAGATCCAGACTAGACCGAGCATTGATAAACATCAATTTATAACAACATAGCAAAAAGAGTATCATAGCAAAGGAATTAGATGTTGGTATCGATCCGACTTTTATACAGTCTTAAGAAGGGAAGACTTATCTGTTATTCCCATTTGACGCCAATATTTCATGGAGAACGACCCCACATGTGTAAAGGAACCACTACCTAATGTTTATACACATATGAATGGGCATTCATTTGGTTAGAACCTACAAACCCCACTATTGCAAATAATTTAAACTAAAAATGATATTACCAAGAACTAATATGTAAATGAACCATTTTCAAGGCTTAAAATTATTGGTTCTAATCGAATTGAATTTTTGCCTCTAATAAAACCAATTGGGTCTCATATAACTAAACTGTTCCTTACATTAGCCACGTCCTGTAACGGATAAGTAAATTCTGCTCATCTTGTTATCATAGCAGCATGAGCAAACCTTGCTTGGGTATTCGTGTGCTTTACCGATTGCTTATCTGTCTTATATCACTGTCGTACTAGCTCTTTCGTTAAATGCGGCTGTCTCGTATACAACCGAACAATGCACCTTGCCATTCCGTACGTGAACATGCCATTCGTGCGTGGACAAAATGACCTTTACATTAAGGGATGTAGCTCATTAGTAGTAGTTCTGTTGTTAAGTAGTCTTTAATATACAATATATGTAACTTTATATAAAGGGGTCGTCACCCCGGGGTCGAGTGTATGTTGACATTATGTATAAAATCCGATGTTACTTCCAGTGCAGCAGTGTAGCATTGGCTCTTGCGCAGCTAGCGGGGTCGTGTATCAGTTGTCAAACTATTCGCAGGTTTCGATATATATATAATAGCATTTATTTCGCACACATGATACTGAAATTTTATGACGATCAAGTTCAAGTGCAATCATTTAACAAAGCGTGGGGTGCCAACATAATGTGCAAGTAAAATTAAGTAGAACATTGATATCTTCGTGCGAAAAATAGGAAATATATTCACATTCACGGGCCACACAAAGTTCTTTGATCAATGCTCGGTAGACTAAGCTTGCTTGAAATATCATTTAAAGTAATGGTCTGGTCGTAAATCATGGCAGTCCTAAGATTGACGATATTCATAATATATCTTATATTATTTGCGACATTCTAATTACTAAAGGCATATAATCGGCTTACCGCCGATACAAAATCATTCCAACTATTTAGACTATTTTAAAACAAAATTCATTCATTGCAACATGAATTGTTCTTTTAGAAGTAGTCTACCAGTTAAAAACGGAATATACATTGACCATGTTTTAGGGTGCAGTTTTCATAAACGGCGGATACATTTGCGCCAAGTGCAACATAAGCTATTGAATGAATTGCTCCAAAACGTCCATAATGGGGATCCATACAAACTTAAGCAATATTTGTCAAACAGTGTAATACGAGCATTTACGCAACAGTGACCGAATCTTGACATCAGCAAATTGGTTTTCGACACAACATCAGCACATGCAGCATGTATATTCAATTGTTCGGAATTTGTTCCTATAAAGGATCCAAGATGGACAGCATGTTCACTAATATTTAGTCTAACCCTATTCAGTTGTAGATTCACATCGCGCTTTTGACAATTAAAAAACAACAAATTTCTTTTTGATGCGTTAAACATAACATTTTATATTCATTAGCAAACTCTTTGCAAGTTTTAAGCATGGATTTAGCCGCATTCAAAGAAGGAGCAATGAGAGCGACGTCGTTAGCATAACTCAGTGCGCCTGCATAACGGTGACCAACATGGCACCCGATTCCCCTTTTTGAGAGCCGTGACATCGATATATATACACCGAACAAAATGGGAGACAAAACCGCCCCTTGTTTGACTCGATTGGTACAATCAACATTGTCAGAGAAGCAATTGTTCTACTTAACTCTTATTGTTTGATGCGTACACATGTTTAGTACGAGTTAAGCAGTCATAGCACATATACCACGCTCTTGTAACAAATCCAGCACTTTCATAAAATTTCCATTAATACAAAAGTGCACTGCGTTGTTGAGTGTGACGGTTCAAACCAAATTGTAAACTACTCGATTTTAATATATAACCGATGATAGTAGTATAAATCACAGTATTACTCACACAAAATTGCACTCGTTGAAATTCAGATCAATTAGGAAATTAATGAACTGATCCTAATTTACACAGGGATGATGATGATGATGATGATGATGATGATGATGATGATGATGATGATGATGATGATGATGATGATGATGATGATGATGAAACACCATCGTCTTTTTTTGGCCACCAATAATTCGCTGCCGACTGCCAGTCCACCACTTCGGTTGTTTATATAGCCTGACTCGCTATTATGTGTGCAGATGAAATGCCTTGTCCAGAGTATGCCATCTTTTTTTATGGATGATACACACATTGTCACAGTGTGGCCAATGGTAATCTTCTTCTATATAGCCCAAAAATACCATCACTTTGAACTATTATTGCCATGGGAACTGTAAACACATCCATGGCGACAAAGTCCCCATAGAGCACTTCAATTAAATGCTTATAACAAATCTGCAAGTCAGCACAACAAATAATGTCTGCAAAGGATAACATATCATTTATTGATATAAAAAGCTGCACTATGATCCAAAAATACCGGCACCTAAATGTTATGACATCTAGTACTTCCATGGACAAACACTGACGAAGTATAATACTTCTTTCGTCTGCGTTCAGACTGTAGTATGGTCAAGATAGCGTTAACGCTTATACCGGTTTTTGTTTTTGCGGGGGCGAAGAGTGATTACTAAAAGGTCAGAATGAACAAAAAGTCAACCTAAGGACATAAATCGTGTCGTTTCCAGTAAAGCAATTGTCCCTTTGCTGATATTTGGTGAACAAGCCTAGAGGATGGTTATATTATAATATTATAATATAAATGATACAGATAGAGCACTCAACACGTTGCTGTAATAACACTTGAATGGTAACGAAATTTATGGACTGACTGCATTTAGCATCATTAAATCGAGTGTCTCTACTTCATCCAACCCTTCATTGACCCGGATTATGAATGTTTTAAACTGGTTGATTCTTTATAATAACGTAACGTACTAACAAGGCAGAGGGCAAACCGGATTCCACTCAAAGGAGTTGTGTGCATGGTGTTGCGACTTGTTTATATGATATGACGTAAATCTCGCATTTGTCACATTTACAGCGCTAAGGTTGATGAGAAACAGGGGAACATTCTGATGCATTTATTATGGAGAGCACAGTATCATATCTCACAAGAGAACAGCATGATCCCTATCATAAGCCTTTCTCGAACAATAAGCCTGTTGATAAATGCACAATGTGTGTGTACATACTTACAAATGTCAACGTGTACTCCATCAACAGGTCCGGCAAACCTGTGCTTAAATAGAATAAATGTCTCCAGGAAACAACGTATAATTTCCTCCTTAAGATATGCATGCATTATGTAATGTCTATAAATTGAACACACTGACTGATTAAGGTGTGACTTGGTCGAATGAATCAAATTTTGAGATACATAAGCGGCATAGAATGCAGTCACATCACGTTGAATCGTTTCGCATCCGGTCAGGCGAATTTGTGCGTAGATTGATTAGAACCAACGTATAATTGCCTTCCTAAGATATGCATGCATTAACAGTCTTGAGAATTCCTGATGCATTAGAGGCGTAGGATGCTGTCAGGTCACGTTATTGTGTGGTTACGACACGGTGGTGATATAGACTAGCTTCACATTCCTCAATCAAATAGTTGCGTCACATTTGCGACATAGAATGTTGTCGCATCACATTATCATGCGGGCAAGAAACACTGATTGCATCGAACAGGGTCACATTACGCCGCACATAGCTGCAATACACAAGCTGCCTGGAATGCTATCATATCACGAGGAATATATTGAATGTACATAAATAACTAGTCAAATGGCCAGACCTTCCACTTGACGTGTATAGTGCTGTTGAATGCTTAGATAAATATCTAGATTGAGCTTTCGTCTTTAGTCATGTAAGGCTCGTCAAACTGGATAGCTTTTGTATATACTTACAAATCAAAGCAACTTTTAAATATCTTTCACGAACATTTGAATCAACTTTAAGACCTACTTTCGTTATTTTCAGTGACTTGGGAAAAATTCAAATTCCTAGGCATCAATTATAGAAGTTGCTTGCAGAGCAAAATGCCCATTTGCTGTCGACGCTATAAAAAAAACATGATCGTGATAACAAAAGCAGTGTTTGGTTGTTCATTCACAATACAATCAAGTACACTTAACGAACAGAAGTGGGTTACACGTCGCTTTAGTCAACTGTTACAATTTACCCACAACAGTTCAGTGTACAACAATGCTCATGCAATCAATGCCGTAGCTTCACTACGTTTGAATTTTCCCGGCGTGTTAAAATTGATTTGTAATTTAGTATGACTCGCTATAATGCACAAAGGCAAAACATGCAAGGCAGTGCCACCAATGATGCATTGTGTGACTGTCAATCAACCAGCTCCTTTGTGACTGAAGTACATCCGTACCAATCGCAGAAACAGAGGTAACCTAGGGGTGTAAGATTCCTTCTAATGTATAAGAGATGACTGGCAGTGTATATATAAGTTAACAGCCTAAGCGGAAAATCAATATCTCATTAAAGTATTTGCTACACTGGCATAGTTCAAGCGTATTAAACGTTTCCGAGAAGGTTATACGATTTAGCTGATAATGCCCAAGCGAAAGCAGCAATGTGATGGGCGTATTGTGTTCCCCAAGGATAGATAGGGGGTAGTATTGCTGTTTGTTCGACCGAAATTGATAGGAGGCGAAGTGGCTTTTTAGGCGAATTCAAGCAAGCCACAAATGTAAGCGAACGACCAATGAAATTGATGCGCTTACAATTAATTGGAAATGCCTGACGAAATCTGTAACGCAAATTTCAACCTTTTATTACCAATATTTAAGCCATCACCACAGCTACTGAGTTTGGTAATAGTGCTTTCTACCCCTTACGCTGAGTGATGAAGTATACGACATGTAAAAAGCCACGTTTTCAGGTGTCTGAAATCATGTGAGTGCAACAGCATTCCTGAATGCAATGAAATGTCACAGGTCATTTTTTGTGAAGGCAAATCTAACGATAACTTTGAATATGGTAGGATAAAATTAATTATTACAGCCCTTCGGAATATTCTTATGGCAGATTCATATATAGCTCACTGCTGCATAGCGTGATAACCAGTGTTGTATTGCTTAGCGTGAATAGCAATCTATGCAGCGAAAATTGGTACTTCAGACATGTTCACATCCCACAACTCTGGTCGAACTCGTTAACTTAGGAGTAGTAACTTTGTAACACGAAGGATGCGTCATCAGCCGTCTCCTCAGCTGACGACACCAGCGCGTGATCTGAGTCGCGTTGACAAAGCATAGTCAATGTTGTTAATACGCTCACTGCATCGGCCGTTGGTATAATGCAACAACAATGTTCATACTTCTCAGCGCATATATGATGCTCTGTTGACGGTTCTCATAACTGTATTTGTGGTCCGTGCCCATAAAGCCTTAAATACTCGCACCCTATATATATAGATCTAAAGATGTCTGCAGACTTTGGCGTCCCCATTATGCCATGATACGAAGCTTCAAAGTGCCCAGCTGGTAACATACGTGGTAAGGGCATGTATTACAGGGCTAAAAAGTCGCCCTTGCATTGTAATGCTTGGGGAATCGTAAAAGCCGGCATGGTGAAACGCGTTTACGAGATAACAGGGAGACATTGCTAGCACAGTGAAAATGTATTGAAGGCGTCTGAGGCCTTTAGAAATATCTACAGACCCATAACGGTATTGGCTTAAGAGCCCGGAACGGCAGCGTAGCTTTATAACATCCGCAAGGCTGAAATAGCTATGCTACGTTGAAGTTAGCTAGCTTTAAGCATAGAAAGGAGCCGACAGCAGTTGTCATGAACAGGTGTATGCCGCTCGTTGTGTTGTGCCTCTTTGGTGACTTTCAGGTTTACTTTCGTTCTTCAGGTTTAACAACCTAGGAGTCGCTTGCTGCGCTTGACCCGAGCGCTATGCACTATGTAAAGCTTTGATCCACCGGGGGTCGGTTACCGAAGTGCTACTGCTATCCAAGCATGTTAATCTATTTACACACAAGAAACAATCGCAAGTATAAGAGAAGGGTGCCATATTCAATGGCATAGTCTTAAAAAAGATACTCTCATCGTGATGTATTGTCAGGTGTCAGACACTCGAATGAAGAAGGTGTCATAACAGACATCAACCAAATAGACATGACCAGTTATTGCGCGTACTGCACCGATACTTTGCATTTCATTCCTAAATAACAAACTGCTCAGCCTTTTATTCATGGAAATTGACCAAAGAATATCTGCCCGTCGGTGTGAGAATCATTTCTAACTACTGGGCTATTGCGGCTGTACGTACTCACCAAATATGTGCATGGCTCTTATTATTTATTACCCACTGGAAAATGGATTACGCTTATATACCTACTTACACAAGAACTGAAATCGAACGCCATATTCTGTTGTTAAGTTTCAATTTGGAATAAATAGTTCATCAATCTTGAATCAGCCCGTCTTGGGGTCGGGTTCATGGTTCTTGCGCGACTAGCGGAATCGTGTATCTGTTGTCAAATATTTTCTCATATGTAGGATATGGTTCATCGGATAAGGAAGCCTTGCGGGCTTGATTTAACAATGAAGCTGCTTCAGCTTTGGTAGAGTCCACTTAGATTGCGGTCAGGCCAATGGAGCTGATACATCATTGTGGTTTTTGTTTAGTTTTCAATCCACAGTTGTCCAATGCTTGAGTGGATAACACCTAATGTCGAATAATTGGTTAATGCCGTGCCGTAATGTTCAGCTGATGTTGGTTGTTGTCGACAAATGGTATTAATTGCACAGCATTTTCCTCGCTGAAAATTTGACATAGCATGCGCTTCATATGACATTATTGCAATGAACGCAATTTACACAGGGATGATGGCTCACCCAGCAAGTCGGTTGTTCATATAGCCTGACTCATCCAATAATGGACGATTCTCCCAGTGCCTTCATATCGCTAGTATGCGCGCAGATGGAGTACCGTCCGCAGGGTATGCCATCTTTTTTTATGGATGATGCAAGCAATGTCACAGTGCGGCTAATGGTAAAGTGCTTCTATATCGCCTGAAAAACCGCATCTTTTGATAACGTTATTGCTAAGGGAACTGAAAACATACCCAAAGCGACCAAAACTTAAAAGTAGTCAATGCATAGTCCACCTAGAGCGATGTATTAACCTGCAAATATGCAAGTCTGTTAATCAAATAATGGCTGTGAAAAGTAAAAACATTACCTTATTATGCATAAACACTGATACCTGAATGTAATAACTTCGAGTGTTCCATTGCCAAACGCTAACAGAGTGTGTTACTTTTCCCTTCAATATTCAAACAGGCCGCAGAATGTTCTAGATAGCCTGAAAGCTTATATCATTTCGTTTTTTCGCGGGGGCAAGGGGATTCAAAAAGGTCAGGATTAACTTTAAGTCGATTTGACGAATCTCGCCCTTTCTAGTAAACAAACTTTCAATTCGATGATATTTGGGACTTATACAGAGCAGTATTGTTGATGGTTAAGCCTAGAGAAAAGCTAAATTACAATAACATCATACAAATCGAGCACTCGACACGTTGTAATAATAACACACGAATGCGAATGATAACGAAATACAAGTACTTGACCGCAATGAGCATTATTACGTCAACTATCTCTACTACATCCAACCCCACATTGACACGGATTATAGATGTTTAAGCTGGATGATTATTCAAAATAATGCAACGGAATAACAACGCAGATGGCAAACAGAATTAAATTCCGGGAAGAATCATACTTGAATGGGGTAAGATTGGCTAGGAACAGGGGAACATAAGTGTGCGTCATATTAGCATTAGTCCTTTCATAAGCCTTTCTATGACAAATATCTTGCTAATTAATGTTCATGTACTCACCTAATGATTTCATAAGGTACTCCATCCACAAGTCTGGCACACTAGTGCGTAATAACTTCCATTAACCAACGGATACCTGCCTTCTTAGGATATGCATGCATAAGAAATATTGAGAATGTCTATTAATTGAAGCCATTGAGTGATAAAGGTGTGAATAATTTTGTACGATGAATCATATTGTGATGTATATTAGCGGCATAGAATGCTGTCACGTGACGTGATTGTGTGGTTGCGATACGTTGGCGACATTTAATGGTTCCACATCCCTCTATTAAATAGTTGCGACACACTGGCTACACAGAATGCTAACATATCACGCTATCACACGGGTGGTATACAGTAGCTACATAGAATGTGGTCACAACACGTTATCACGAGGGCAAGATACAGTGGCGGCAGAGAATGCTGTCATATCACGTTATCACTAGGGTGAGATACATTGGCTACATATAATTTTGTCACAGCATCACCTAGGTGTTATATATTAGCGACATAAGATGCTGTCATATCAGACAATCATGCTGATTCACGCCTCACGCAGTGGGTATAGTTTATGTATATTTAGAATGGACGTCAGTATCGTCAAATATCATCACGAGGATGGAATGCAGTTTTGGAATGGCAACTTTTCCTGAGCAAAGAATTTTTAGTGTTACATACTTAAGCGTATTCAATCCAATCACCACCAATACGTATTGCCCACATTCTTGCTGGCATTCACGGAAAATTTAATTCAGCGATTACTGTCCCACCCTACGCGAACTTGCCATAAAAAATTAGAAATTACTTTAACACAGAAATGCCCATCAGTGTTCGACGTCCAGTAATACATAATCACAAAACAAATGTACTTGTTGCTGCGCTCTGTGTAGTTTCTTAAAATGTCTAGAAGTACATGGACTTACGACTGCTGTTCTAGCAGTTCTGTGACCATATCAGCCACGAATTCCCACCAACTAGTGACGTATTTCAGGTATTTGCCATGCGTCTCTTAAAGGTGCATTTCATCAAAAAATCACTCGATTTTTAAACGGTAAAAAAAAGTTACTAACTGCAAGAGTATCCTAAATGGTGCTGATATCCGGATTCCTAAGTTGGAATGGCCGTATATATTTCTTGCTGTTCTTAAATAAGCTTTAATTTCTTTATTTTTCACGTCCCGTCAAAATAACCTTTATTTAGAAGCTAATAAATAATTAATTCCGGAAGCACAGGTACGTCACCACTCTGTGCTGGCGGATATTTAGTTTGCACTATTTTCATTGCGATAATGGACGCCTAAAGCAAGAAACGATGAAAAGGTGGAGGAAGAAAAAATATATGAACAGATTCAACAACCAAAAGAAGGAGGCGTGAGTGAGACCAGCTCTGGTCTAACATGAGGGTCTCTTTAGGGGCCCAGTTTGCACGAGGGGAAGCGTTCAGCTGCGGTCTAACACGAGGGTCTCTTTAGAGGCCCAGTTTGTCAGATGGGAAGCGTTCAGCTGCGGTCTAACACGAGGGTCTCTTTAGAGGCCCAGTTTGCCAGATGGGAAGCGTTCAGCTGCGGTCTAACACGAGGGTCTCTTTAGAGGCCCAGTTTGCCAGATGGGAAGCGTTCAGCTGCGGTCTAACACGAGGGTCTCTTTAGAGGCCCAGTTTGCCAGATGGGAAGCGTTCAGCTGCGGTCTAACACGAGGGTCTCTTTAGAGGCCCAGTTTGCCAGATGGGAAGCGTTCAGCTGCGGTCTAACACGAGGGTCTCTTTAGAGGCCCAGTTTGCCAGATGGGAAGCGTTCAGCTGCGGTCTAACACGAGGGTCTCTTTAGAGGCCCAGTTTGCCAGATGGGAAGCGTTCAGCTGCGGTCTAACACGAGGGTCTCTTTAGAGGCCCAGTTTGCCAGATGGGAAGCGTTCAGCTGCGGTCTAACACGAGGGTCTCTTTAGAGGCCCAGTTTGCCAGATGGGAAGCGTTCAGCTGCGGTCTAACACGAGGGTCTCTTTAGAGGCCCAGTTTGCCAGATGGGAAGCGTTCAGCTGCGGTCTAACACGAGGGTCTCTTTAGAGGCCCAGTTTGCCAGATGGGAAGCGTTCAGCTGCGGTCTAACACGAGGGTCTCTTTAGAGGCCCAGTTTGCCAGATGGGAAGCGTTCAGCTGCGGTCTAACACGAGGGTCTCTTTAGAGGCCCAGTTTGCCAGATGGGAAGCGTTCAGCTGCGGTCTAACACGAGGGTCTCTTTAGAGGCCCAGTTTGCCAGATGGGAAGCGTTCAGCTGCGGTCTAACACGAGGGTCTCTTTAGAGGCCCAGTTTGCCAGATGGGAAGCGTTCAGCTGCGGTCTAACACGAGGGTCTCTTTAGGGGCCCAGTTTGCCAGATGGGAAGCGTTCAGGGAAGTGAGGTGTGGGACTAACGAAGAAGCTGATGAAGAAGTTATTGCTGGACATGTAAGTAATTGTATATTATGAATGATCCTGCTGTTGAATCGGCTCCTCGAAGTAGACTTGGTGTAAATGTCACCGATTGAATCAAACGTTAGGGTCTATTTTGGGTCTTTTGCGCCATTTGGATTTGTTAATTGTAAAACGACCCGTAAACAGGTGAAATCAAAATTTCAAAATGCTTTTGTAAAATATGCCATTGGTTCCTTTTCAATGTCTCACTTTTGGCATCTCAAGACTTGTTATATTTGATACTGTCAGTTATATAGTTGTTGCGATTTTTATCATCCAACAATGGCGCAAAATTTGGATAAGCACATGACAAACTCATTGTTACTCACATTAGGCAGGATTGGTTTGCCATTGTATCTATATTACATCATTATTGAGTAATGTTGCATAATAAATGGCATGTTAGAGGGCGCCTTAAATAACTTAATCACATAACTTTATGGTTAAATTTATTCTCGGTTTTACAGCCAAAATGGTATTTTGTGTTTTGGTACATTTTTCCGATTATAGACCTACTTTGATTACCCTTGCCAGAAACATTAGAGCACCAAACGGCACAAAAATGGCTTGCCCCCAAAATATCGGTGTGACGTTGGACCGCCTTATCATTGGTGGCACAATAGCAGCGTTTTGAGGGGAATGTTGACCTGTTGACTCAGTACATGTTTTTATTGACTCGCTTTCGGCCTTTCGAGGTCTATAAACCAATGAGAACCAGTAGAAATATAGCCCAACATTGGAGACCCTATTTACTGAAAAAGTCAGTGATTCAATTAGGTAAATTGTTTGAAGAAGGTGGGGCTCCTCTGCCACCTCTTCAGGCTGATCTGCAACCTCCACCTCTTTTTTCGTCTCGGTCATCTGTCATGATGAACAATTTAAAAGCATTAAGCACAACCTTCACAATCCTAACAGATATACTGAGTTGCATATAATACCCCTTGATAAGAAACATATTTACCACGACCCCTACCCCGGCCTCTTCTTGTACGTGATCCCTTCTTGACGTTTGGTTTTCCTTTAAATTTGAAAGTGAGTTGGCTCAATTTAATCAATGAATGTACATGACATGAATAATTAAATCAATAGTGTCATAGTGTTTGACCCAAAAGCCAACAAACTGATAATTGACAGACAATTTGTACATTATACAGATTTAAGGTCATTTCAGACATCTGTCACAAAATTTACACCAGCTATCTGAAGCTTCCACAACACCAGCATGGTGTTTGAGTGGAAAATAACGGACGCATATTCCAAACCATACGTAAAAGTCTCATCGAAGTTGGTTGCAACAAACACAAAATCAGAACCAAAATCTCCCCACCAGTCTACTGTCCCTTGTCCCATTCAACCCACACGATGATACGTACCACCCCAAACTCCTAGCACGGATGTTTCAGTTCATTAAAACGTAGACGTCCTGAGGGCGACCCCAACCTCTTGATTTATAATACAATGTAACTGTTGGTTCAGAAATATTCAACTGGCTTTCCGTGAAAAAGCACCGATAATTGCATATAAAAAAATACACTCCAAACAAGTGTCATCCGTTTTATATTCCAAAACGTGGTAGACTAGGCAAGAGCATGGGCAGGGTTTGTCTGTAGGTGTGATGCTATTAAGTATTAAATTTACGGTAATCCATTGTAAAGATAGTGTTCACTATATTCAGGCGGGTTCTTTTTTTATACAATACCCGAAAACTCATCCAGTCCAAAAGAAGACTCATCAAAAAATATAGGGATCAAAAGACCATTTTGGCTGCTCGCGTTCCTGCCTTTTGTCGAATCCGCACTGCTCATGACGTCACGACTATATTTTGCAAGCAAATGACCCTTCAATACGCATGCGCTATTTTCCCATCGACATATGCTCATGTTGTAAACACGGGTGTGACCGACAAATTTCGATACGGTGTAATCGACGATATAGCGTTTAACCAGTCCGCAAAATCCGGTAAGCTGGGATCTCGTTAGCGATTTTACTCGGGACAAGCTTGGAGTCTCTAATATCAAACGTTGTTGTCAGAAAGGTATAGCATATTGTATTTACATCGCCATGCACAATAAGTTTAAACAAAAGTTTTAACGTCACTCTTGCTTCCATAAATATATCGGAATGCGGACCATGGTTTCCAATAAGCAATGAATTATGTCTGTGTTTTTCCCCCACCCGGGATTTGTTTTTATCCATGGATTACAGTACAGTTATAACCAAAGCCACGCCAAACTGTCCCTGTAAACAAAAAAGCTTCATTTTATGATGGTCTTTTATTTATATACAGTTATTTTGGGTTTGTTCCATCGTTATAACGAGCAAGCCTGGCATCGCGCCAACGCAGTCAGAAGATGGCATAAACTAATCCCGTCTACGATGGCTTATATTGTGCAGTTCATAACTCACATAAGAAAACAGGAAATGATAAATTTGAGCTTATTTCATAAGTTTAATGCTGTGCAATGCCGACCGCCTGTAATAGTTAGGGATCGGGTGTCATCAATGGCCGATGCATGCTGATTTGGTCACCTGTATTCAGTCCGTAACTTTTGTCTGAATATGGTCTCAGCATATAATCCAAGGATTCACGCCTTTGTCGCATATCTGGCGCACATAATATCAACTTACGTTAATCTACCTCCACCAGCTTTGCTGAGATACGCATGCTAGACTACGCAATCACTGGGTTCAGCATGTGGTCAATGTCCTCCATTATTCCGGCAAATGATCCCTGTTTGATTAGCCACAATACGATACATACCCATTGATGAGCTACATAGAAGGGTGATAGCAAATAACGTAACTGGATAGAGAAGCTAATAAGTGCGCCATTATATAGCATAATACTGCACAATAACTCTTCATAGCCCACTTTGACAATGCCATGTAAAAGGCGACCTGTTTTCAGGTTTTTCCAACGGTAATAATTTACACCTTCCATATTGGCGGAATAACTGTGCAAGCGCGTTCGAGTCAAATTCCTACCTACTATTGACATAATCTATCTTGGCTGGTTAACTAATCCATGATGTTATTGGCCATCTCCACATTGAGATAATCACTTGCTGTAAGTGATGCCAGCGAATTGCCGCTTCCGTAGGGATACGCAATGTAAAAGAGGTCAACCAGTCACAGATGGCCATGTGTTGAAGACGGCAGATGTAATCTACAATCATTATATCTAGTTATCTATCAAGCTAAAACTGAAAAAGTCATAAATGATTGTTGCATTAACATTCAATTGGCATGCAGAATGAGAGTTCCAATTTAAGGGAACATTATCTACAAAGGTCAATTCAAAGGCTATTTAACAGAGCATTTGACTCATGTGGAGAGCTGTGAATGTTGTACAAAGTACAACATAACCGACGCATATGCATCTAATATTTCCAATGCGTAAAAGGTATTTCCGAGTCACGAAAGAACGTTCTTATCACTAATCTTAACGTCATATATATATATATATATATAAGTCCAATCCGTTCATACATGTGTGCCAGATCCTTCTTCAATCTGTCGGCATACCGACACAAAGGTGCACGGCATTACTTACATGCAGGTATATAGTCGATCAGCGGGGATTGTGGCGGACATGCATAATGCATGAGGCTATTTGGCCTCAAGGCCATCGTCAGAAGGACCGCCACCCTGGCAATGTATCACGCACCCAAAGGAATACAAATCACAGTGCCGGCAATAAGAGGACGCTGTTTGCCCCTATATAAGTTGGGGCAACATAGCATCGCGCACGGTTTAATTGGATGCAATCAAGGAAGGTTTTGGCCTCTGACAAAACAAGGCAAAGCACATCCCTACAGCTTCGTCGTTCTCTGTCGTTTTGCATGACATCTTTTGATATTCGCTATGAGTCTTCTCGCACAATCGCCATATTTAACAGGATCACTTAATGATGTTTATTATAGCCCTTTGTCGGCGTGTTCTGTGTTTTTTATCAACTCGATTTCATCTACAAAAGTTCGTTTTGACGGATTGTTTATTCAATATTCCATGAGTTCTCCACTACATTTCACTTCAGTTAAATTCCTTTGCAAGACACAATGAAGTCTCTTCGTTGACATTTACGATTTATTGATCTGCAGGAAATAATTGGATGAATTGATGGTACTGGAGCTGTTAAAAAGTTATAACCCACGAATTGCTGACGAGATATCTGGCACTACCAAATACCTGATGCACTTATTTTTGGTAATATTCATGTCTTCTTTTTGGTCTTTATCCAGTGCTTGTTGCCGCCAAGGATGTTTAATCACACGACATATAATTTAAATAATGATAAAGCATGCGCACCATCCGTTCATGAAAGGGTATATTATTGAAACGAGCACAACAGAGATATAACAATGCAAAGCCATTTGTCAGCAAGTTAATTGCAAGTCACTTCAAGGAATATCAAACCGACTTACAGTCGCCCCTTGCCTATCGACGTTCTGTGTTGTTCATACTGTCTGGCTGCGCCATTCAGTACCACCAGCTTCATAAGGTTATCATGTGTGGAGATAAAATGCCATCTCTAGGTTATGTCATCCTTTAGAATGGATGATACGCGCCTGGGCATGTCGCACTGCGTTTATTTTCATCCTCCCTTTGTGAAGCCAGAAAATAGCGTCTCTTCCACCAACTGACGCAGTAGGAAGTGAAAAAACATACATCGCAAAACATAAAACAAAATGCGTGGAGCCTCCAATCTATGCTCACAGGTGCTTAACGCTGCATCGTATAGGTAGTGATTGTATCACAATGACTGTAGCTGGGACTATAGTGCAACGGTTTTAACTGTTATGAACCGCCATATTGTCAAATTGACTGGCCATCCACTGTTTAGGACAGGAACTACAATATGGTACCAATTTGTTGTCTAAACATTCCGTATCTGTTATATTGGGGCATTAGTCGTGGCTTTGTAATGAGTAAATAGTTTTGTATCAGGTGCAATAATAACGAAAGGTGAAACACAAAACTAATTCCGGGAAAGTTATTTGATATCGTACAAGCCAAACCAGAGCAGCTAACTTAATGTAATGCTATTAACATTCCGTTAATGGAATTGGTATAAACGAAGGATCAAAGAAATGTGATAGGTCCATGAATGTACTACTTTCACACAGCGCCGACGTTTCGTTGTAGTTGGAAGTAATGGGGCATCCACATTTAGTAACAGTCTAGCAGGTAGGCTTGCAAACACACTGGGTCGATTATATCTGTTACTTGCTTTTGTGTGAATAGGACGTGATTGCAATGCCCGAATGTCTTCAGGGTAAGTACTTCAAAGGAGAACCAACTCATGGTCCACTCGTTGCCGTTGTGAGACTGCTCTAGAATATCTCGAACGGCGCATTAATTGCCTGTAAATTAATTATCTGTACATACGAATACAGCATCCCAGAGGTAATACAAAATAACCTCACTTTGCCTAAAGATGAGACCTAACAGCGAGTACGGTGTTTGCATAACTCACTCCATTGTGAATTGTCCTGTCCACACAGATACTACATGAGGAGTAGACGGCTGGCATGCAGTTCCAATCGAACTGTACGAATCACACCCTCCGATTCGAAGAACACCAGTACTTGCGCCACCAGTGAACTTTCCACAGTGGGTATTGCCTTTTTTTATTACTTAACCTGATACACACATATACCTTTTGTCGCACGGTATCATTTACGTCTGCGCATTTCAGCAACTTTATGTTAACATTATCTACCTGGACACGATGTTGTCCCGTGGGTACGGCCTATTTTAGTAAATGGCAATATATTCCCATTGCAATATAACCCAAGCAAGTGTATTTAACAGGGAAGCGGGAAGGCTCGGCACCATTACCGCTGTATTATTAACATCGCTATTGCTGTTTCACTCTTGCAACTGGTCGGACTAGGCTTGACAAAAGCCCCTCTTCTGACTGCAAAGGTCAAGGTTAATGCATACAATATATGACAGAGATCGAGCACATACATCGAATAACGGCCTGGTACCCAGCTGCGTCCAGCTAATTGGTTCACCAGACACCTATTGACGTGGATTTGCACACCCAACCCAGATGGATATGTTTTAATGGCGGGAATATGCAGGACATCTCGGTCTTTTAATATAAGGTGGTACGTGGTGGTTTAGCCAAACGGTTAAAGAAAGTAGTTCACCTTAATATTAGTAGCGCAGATCTTAAACCCCTGACGCATTAGAGACACCTGTAAGATGAGAGGTTCCATGGTCCAATCACTATACATTCGGAAAGCATCATTGTCAGGGCGATTTAAGACGATAACCGCCGTGCTGACGATGATCATGTGAGCACGCAAGTACATCGTTGTTTATACAATGTTAAAACAATCATCATTGGTTGTAGAAAGAGAGCGAACAGGCCTTCGTCAGGCAATGTCGGTTTCTGTGGGGGGGGGGGACAACATTTGATTTATGCATTAAATGGTGTAATCCTACCCAAGGAAATCATCGTTGATATTGCCACGTTGAAATGGTGTGTTACCGCAACGATAGGATGAGCATTTCCATCATGCGTGTCATTAACAAATCACAGGTAGTATCGCTGCTCAAAACTAAGTATTGACTGATAGCATGCGACGTCAGTTTGTAGACTCTTCAGTCACATGTTCAAAGACGCCCGTCCGCATGCATTTGTCACTTACATGGAATTGTTAAATCAGTATTTGGTTATGCACCACTAGGAAGCGCCTCAGTGGTTTTGGAAGGTCAACTTAATGTACACAGGCCTATCTCAGTATCGGCAAGGTGTCTATTAAGCAGCCCTTAGGGTCAGCAATGTTAAGGATTTCGATTGCCATTCAGAATGTTTGGAATACTGATATGATTTCCTTTAAACCATCACTCTTTGCATGCGCGCGTATGTGAAGGTGAGTGCTCAAGTGCGTAAGTGCGTATGAGTGTTTTTGTATGCCACAAATATATGCTATATACAATTCAAAGAGGACTACTTTTCAGGTAGTGATACGTATCGCATTAACGTCAGTAGGATAACGAAACCCTAAATGGAACGTGGTTAAAGTGTGGACTCAATGTGTAAATATGACAAATAGAAAGAAATTAATGACAAGCAACCGAACCATTCTTGTGCTCATGCAGTTGTAAAATTCGATGTGATGCATGAATCCGTAATGCTCGGAACGGTAGTATTGTCGGCGGCACGTTCGGCACACCAATCAATGGTTGAGGGTATGGTTGTAACAGAGTTATGATAGCTGTTTGAGAAGCGTGATATGTTTATCGCTAAGAATGAGTATCGCTTACGTGATTGAGATGGCCGAAGAACTGCAACACATAGAAATGCATTCAGCGCTTTTTACAAACAAACCCATTGTAAATCAACCTCACCAAGTTGAGCATATAACGCTACACTTTATGCAGCATACGTGAGCATATAACGTTACACTAGAAAAACCTTTAAGCTGTATCACCGGATCAGATATAGAAAGACATACTGACAGATAAGCTTAAGTTTGTCTCTCGGGTTATGTTTATTCTCTTACTAGGCCATCATTAAAACCGCTGTTTACATCATTCGGTTTATGAATCGGTAATAAAACTGTGACGTAATGCCGTGGTCCTCTTATTGTTGCAGGAGTATCTAAGTCATGCGCTGTTGAGTGTCTCGTTCCTCTGAGCACAAAATGATGACAATATTGTTGCTAGCCTAGTCTTCGCTGAAATATAAAATCTTCTCATCGCGACCACCAGATACCATTAGATAATTCAGTGAAAATTATTGGTTTTCAAAGTTCAGCGAATAAACGCTTTTACGGAGGGCCCCGTGGAGAGCATGGACGGAATAACTGATAGTGATAATCGTAGAATATAAATGTTACCAGTTATATGGAAAAGCAAATTTGAAGACATATTCATTACTGCACTGAATAAATAATCCATATTTTTGACGCTTTACCGTTATATAACTGTCTGCGCGCTGCCTTGCTCCTGATAGTTATCATTTACTATCTGGTATGGGTATGTAAACGGCATGCACTATTCTGTGAATAGTAATCACTATCAATCGTATATTGCTCCTTAACCCCAGTCGAAGATTCATCTTGACGAGAACCACAGAGGCGATATTCAACCATTAATTGTATGTTAGTGTATTCATCTGAAAGTATATAACAGCCGAAGATCAACCATTACCTCTTTGAAATACGCCAAAAATATTATGTGTTCTGAGCGTTGCTTTTTATCAAATTACATAGCGAACTAACATATAAATCACACTTTAATACCGTGTGGAATAAAACAAACTACCGTAATAATTCTTGTCCTTTAAACACCGCCTGCTGTCCTTTTATCACCGTATGTTGTCCTTTTATCGCTGTCTGTTGTGCTTTTATAACCGTCTGCTGTCCTTTCATCGCCGTCTGTTGTCCTTTTGTCACCGTCTGTTGTTCTTTTATCGCCGTCTGTTGTCCTTTTATCGCCGTACGTTGATCTTTTATCACCGTCTGTTGTCCTTTTATCACCGTCTGTTGTCCTTTTATCACCGTATGTTGTCCTTTTGTCACCGTTTGTTGTCCTTTTATCACCGTCTGTTGTCCTTTTGTCACCGTCTGTTATACTGTAATCGCCGTCTGTTGTCCTTTTATCACCGTCTGTTCTCCTTTTGTCACCGTATGTTGTCCTTTTATCACCGTCTGTTGTCCTTTTGTCACCGTCTGTTATACTGTAATCGCCGTCTGTTGTCCTTTTATCGCCGTCTGTTGCCCTTTTATCGCTGTCTGTCTTGCACAGATATTTCAGAATGCGTCCCGTAGTCTCCAGACCCCCAGGAATTAAACTTGCTGGTTTAAGTTCGTTGTGGAACATTATGTACTTCGTTTCCCTTTATTGCTGTTTCATGGCGGCCATGTCAATCTGTTATTGCATAACAGTTTCATTTGATCACAGTTCCTTTTTGCCGATAGCGATTTATGGCACGATACCACCGAAATAGCAGATTAACATTGCATGAGGTAATTGCTGCTTTTGAAGAATATTAACCAACGGTTGATCACTGCATCTACAATATTCACTGTTTTATGACCCCAAATTCACACAGGTACAGCAAATAGGTCTTATTTCGCATACAAATCATTAATCGAGAATAAGCAGGTCGTTGGGATGATATATTCATCACATCCTTCCTCGAGCGGAAATACTTATAAACAACTGGCCCTGGCATGGCCTAATATTCCGGTTAGGGATAAGTGGCTGCCTGGGCGCAACAATGTATCTTGTGGCACTTGCCTATATAGTCCATAGACACATAACACCACTCCACCAACCTAAATACATTATTATCAATCTCCCTATGCTATTTCTCGTTGTTTTCACCAGGAATCCACCTCGGCGCATGTGTGCTACGTCTGTATGTAACTTCCGGACGAATGTGTAAAGCTAATCGCTCGTTCCCAGTATTTGTGGTTCTATCTATACAAATGGGAATTATGTAGCTGCACGGAATTAATTATGTATGAAGGAAACAATAAATGCTGCTCCAATGTGCATGTTGCTTTCACACAACGACAAAGTCTCGCTGCAGTAGTGAAGACATCAAAATATCCTGACAGACATATAACTATTCAGACCTGAGCTTGTTCAAACACTAGCAGTCGCATATAACTGAACAGAATGAATACATGCTTCTGTGTGCATGGGACGTGATTGCTACGAAACACATGGCTTTAAGGATGATGCTTGGAGAGGGAGTAAGCATCAGCATTGTTGAGATTCGCACGATACACGCTTGGTCATGTATCCTCAGCTCGCTTTTATAGCAGGACATTTTGCCGACAGATAATCTCCGTACCTTTAATAGGTCGGTTGGATAATAGATTGACGAAATACCTGCCATGAAACAAAATATAACTAATAATTAACTGCGTATAAGACAGGCGCCTAATACAGAAATGCAATATCTTTACGGAGAAGCAAATAAGTGAAACATAGCAGGTAAAAGCAGTCACCGATGTTACTTTGTCGAATGTACAGATACTTTAAGAACGAAAGAGGACCTCCATCTACTACGGTCACGATTTATACAACCACGCCTGCCAGTGACGCAAATGTTGCTCTGCTTGACTGCCTATCAGGAAGCTCTATTGTGCCTATGGTCGAACCGTATCCATTTTAACTGGATTTTGCAGCCTCCTATTAATATCATATATGCATATACAATGATATTTTTGGGCGTTATCATTCTTTGTGTTTTATGATAGGTCCTGTCTGCCAGTTTATAAAAATGTAGAACATAATTCTCTCATTGAAGTATCAACAACTGAGACATAATAAAAGGGTTATACGCTGTTATCATTGACATGGTTAGGTGCAATCGATAAGAAAAGCTGTCACTGCCGCTCAACGTTACCCAATGATATAAAGAATGTAGTCTTGTTGTTTGCCCGAATACAACTGACAAGAGGCTTATCTCTGATGACTTACGGGGGCAAGTATTATAGACGAAATGGATGACATCGATTTGGCACTGGTGCCCCGTATCCGGCGGCGTCCAGCCACTCGATTCTCTCGAAGGTTGCCGCTAAGTATTTGCTGACAAGCAGAACTTCCATTGCAACATAGTGACCAAATTGCTGGGTCATAAAGTTGGAAGAACTTGACGACTAATCGCAGCTAATTGTTGCAATACCTTAACTGCTGTTGAAAGCAATTTCAGACATGTGTTGCAGCATTTAGAATCCAAATGTGGTTTCATCGTCAATGCACCATTCGTTACTTAAACTTCGGTATGATTGACAGGTGATGCTGATACCTTAGCGGGGATATGTTACATTGTACTTGTCTGAGAACATCACATCTACGCGCGGACCAGCGACCCTTGGGAATCGATAAAACACGAACCATACCCTAATACACGACGATGCCTATTGATTAAGCGTTTCAGAAAATTTAATCATATGTGAAGCGGCGACGTACGGCATCGCGCAGTTTCTTATCAGTTATTGGAACACTAATCCGCGTCAGAGCTTTGTATAATTGATGAACAATATTGGGACCAGATCAGCCATGCTTAGTTATTGTATGCGTATTCAGGTAAACCACAGATGAAGATAGATTTGAATAAGGAAATGGACAGGTTATCATTTTTGTATTAGAGCTGATTTCTCTTTAGTTTAATGGTGAAGTAGGTGTCGTGTAGAACTCGGGGTGTTGTCATGCCGCCAAACACAATACAAAATCGTTCAAGCATGTAAGCTTTGCTTCATTTCCATTTGGAAGTAATGTAATAGGTAAGGTACACACGATCAGTATTTACCAGCATAATGATCTGCCATCAGCATCGACCAGCAATACAGTGCTGTCCATCTAAGTTTTAATAGTTTGCAAAAATATTTCCCTGCGATTCCCGCTGTCCCTGTATAGAAAATTTGCACTAGCAAAATACATCAATTGCGCACTTGTGGGTGGGACAAATCGCATCTCTCTGGACAGATTTTGGTTTGTCCCAGACCATATTACATCTGGAAATAATACCATAGTCTGTGATAAGCTCGCGAGACAACAGACAGCAATAGAAATAACTGAATATTACATTAATGGGTCAAAATGTGGAAGATTGTAAAATATGTATCTGTGTTACAACATTTAATGCCAGCACTGCCGACTGTGCAATCCTGTGCGAATTACATCGGGTTGACAACTCATTATCACCAAGAGATGTATCGGCTTACATTCACTTTGCATTCATATTGCAAACGAATATGACTTAATCGGCCGTTGGTTTGATGCGACATCTTGCAAAGTATTGCTTAGGAAATGAGAAGCCGAGAGTTGGTGAAGCGCGCGTACAAGAACACGTGGGGGGGGGGGGGAATTGTAGCACAGGGATTATACATTGCTGGCGTCTGCGGCCTCTTGAAATGTATGCAAACCCCTGTGGTTGTTGTCTCTATTGTTCGTCTTTAAGCATCGGCATGGCTAAAAGATTCAGGCAACGTATACGCTACCTGCTTCCAAATGTCCTGGTATTCCCTCGATCATGTATTTGTCTAATCTAAATCACATGGCATTAGACAACTGACAGCAAACTCATTTAGTTGGATATCCTCTTGTATTGATATTAGTGGTCCGTGTGGAGCGAGCTTCTTGTGTCCTGTATCACAACTCAATCACTGTATTGAAATAATGTTTAAAGTTTGAATATGAATATTGTATCGCTTTTGGCATTCGATTTCATCAAATAAGACATTGACTCCCATGTCTAGCTCTTCTCATTTGTTGCATATAAAGTGTATAAATCGACTCCCATGCATATAAAGTGTATAAAATGCGAGGCGAGAACGCTTTGCTGGATATAGTTTATAACATATCCCTTGTATTTAGTTCAATTCTCTTATCACTATTATATATGAGCACCTATTCTGACCTGGGTTACCTAGTCCGACCAAGTGAGTCCAAACTAAGAGAATCTGGCCCGACTGCCGATCTGATCTAGACACAGTTATCATAATAATTAGTGCCTATGGTAAGATATTTAAACAGCGTTATTATAGGCACTATTCCAATCAACATAAACTGTAATTGCGGTGTATAACACCAGTACTTTCCTTTTCTGACCCTCATAGCGTTATCATGTGTGTCGATGTGATGTCATTTGCCCAATAAAATGTGGTCAATTATTAATAATAACGCTCGGGGAAAAACACTTTTATTCAGTTTTTAAGGTACTTCTTAGGTGCATTAAATCACTGCTTTTGACAAATCTCCGAGTCGGTAAATCCGCAAAGCAAAGGATCATGTTATGATAACCATGATGCACAGACGACGCCTTGTATAGAGCCTTTATTTGTATACAAGTCTAAAGGTGGCTACAAATTCAACTGATCGCAGGAAACATTCTCACTGTTACTGCCTCTGGGTCATTGCAGGCATTAAATGTACTGTCGTTGAGCTTAACATGCTGGCAAACGTTTCAATGTTTGAAATGTAATATCCTGTCTATGGCCAACACGATGATCAGAACACACAGCTGGCTTATCGGAACAATACTTCATCGAACCTACCTTTAACGCTGTTCATCCGGGCTTTTCGTGCCCAGCATCAGCGAGAGTGTGCAACCATTTCTAGCTATGGAAATAGCGGATTTTTTATGGTGAACATCTTCACAATCAGGTCGTTGTCAATGTCACAGGTTCCCAGATTGGCTACGTTCGGAAAAAGACCAATAACAATATGCGTCTCCACATTGCACATATATCCAGCATTCCAAAAAGTGCGCGCTGATATCAATATGCAGATTTAACGATACTGCCAACTTACATAGCACCTTGTACACTTTAGAAACCATCAAGACTTGTGTAACAACGTTTAAGATAAATCTGTTTTGAACTCTCTACCGTAGCGGTGACCTCCTAATGAAGTTCATCTTTCTCAATATTTCTACAACGATCGAGTCAACATGAACATTCACAACATTTGTAAAACGCTCGAGTCAGCCCATAGGTATTAATACGATAAGTAAACAAAACGCTATGATTACACCATCCCGTAATGATTATGCGATCTTGATTTGTCACAGTCGTCATGCTTGATTTGAGATGTAAGCCATTGAAACCTTTACCACCATCATACTTCCTGATTCTTTCATTCAGTATGCACGGCCAGTAGACACGATAATTTATTATTCGGTTCGCAAGGTTTGAATTCAACCCTGATGACCATACACAAGGCCATTATATCATAAAACTTCCCGACAAGTATTTGTTTCCTCGACGCTCATTAGTCGGGCTCATGTGTATATTTGTAATGCAAAACGTGGCCCCTAGAGCAATTAAATACCCCAGCAAATATTTGCGCCTAAGAGAACGATTTTTGTATTTGTGCTCTATATCAAAGTTATGATGACAGGCGCACCTAACCGTCCCTGTAAATGCGTAACTGATTCATTTATGACAGCATTTAATCTTTTGATAGTGATTTATGGCATAAAACCACCAACCTGTAAAATGCCAATACCATCTAACATGGCTGTGAACAAAACGCTGCATCTACGATTGCCTTTATTGTACGGCTCATAATTCACATAAGATGGGAGAATGCAGGATATTATTAGCTGATTTCACATATGAAATTCTATCACATTCTAACATCTCATTTCAACCAAACAAATAGAGATCAAATATACGGTCCCCACAGTGTACACAAGTAATGCGAAAGCGTTCACCACCAAATAGATATATTAGTGTACACTTCCATATATCGCGTCAAATTAAAACAAGACATTGCTTAATATAACTCACCCCATGATAGTTTTGAGCAGGTGTATATTGACTTCGCTGCCCAAACTATTTGTGGAAATATAAACTTTGCTTATTAAAGAATAGCTGGATACAATGAATACCTTTAAATGTTTTGCAAATCCGCTTGCATGGGGAAGACACATATGTGCGTCAATATTATCCACTTTGAAAGAAGATTAAAAGAGCGCAAGCAAGGTCAGCTGGAGGATAGATTCAGTGAACCCCGAAAGGGCTATTTATTTCCCCTTGACCATGACGCGATAGTGGTTGAAAGGTTTTGCCAATGCGCACAGATCACATTTGATCAGGCTTGGACACTGCGCGAATATAAAGACATGGAAGAATACTACATGCTTGTCTGAACGATAAAGTCCCAGCTGTTAGTGCTTATCATAACTCCGTTCTCCGAAAAACAAAGTGCTTGATTGCAGGTGATTTAATCGAGGAACACATATTCGGCCATCATATCTCGTGCTTTGGAGCAATATGCCATGGCAGTACAATTATAGCATCTTAATAAACATCGACCAATGAAATGATATCGTTTCATTGTCTTAGTGGTAAGATAACATTAAATCAGTGCTAATAAAATGATATATTAAACCAACGCCACGATGTCTAACTTGGACAATTTACATGATGTTGGATTCTGGCTGGCAAGGACGACCTCCAAATACTAAGGAGTCCGAATTATATCGGCGCATCATAAATATCTCTGTTTGGTTGTGGGTTGCCATTGATGAAACAAGAGAGGACTATGTTGTCGAACCCGCCGCTGATAATACCTGGAAGACTCATATTATGTCGGCACGTTCATTCGCAAAGATATTCGATAAGGGAATGGCAAATATAAGGTATTATTCGATATTACAATGTTATGGGAGCATACTCAAAAGTCGACTGTTTAAATACAGTTGCAAAACATTAAGTTCTCATTCGTTCAGATTTTGTCCTATAGACAAGTATATGTTACATAAATGCCTCAGGAGCTTAAGTGAACTAAACAGTGTAATAGAAGGACTCCTATCGATTTCCGGTGACATGAACAAACATTGGAGATTATCCTGCAGCACAAAATAGGAATTCCTTCCAGCCGAATGACTTAGTGTTTAATATGTATATTTCTTCAATAAATAATAAGATATTCTTTGAACAGCATGTTTGTAGTCACTATATAGTGTTGTTATTTCATATTTCACGAGTTTGCTTAGAAACGTGTGGTTAATTATTTCTCATCCGTGCATATGAAGGGTACGATACTAAACAGAAGGCAACAAGATGTGTAACGTTTTATCCGGTGGGTATATGTACGAGACAAATAATCAAACTTTGTATACTTTTTACAAACTGAACCCTATTGGCGTTTATGGTGCTTACTAAACGTATCTCATGCCCATATATATTATTTAACCATTAATGATGCCTCGCAACCGATCCTTTTGTAGTCGTTGACCAAAGTGGGCTCTACCTGTTAATACAAAAGCTGGTTAATGAGCATAGAAATGGGAAATCATTACATCCCATTCGTGGCAGTTTGAGGGCAGGTACTCTGCGTAGGCGCACCATATATGTTATAATTCGCATTTGGAAATTGCAAGATGTATGTCTAGCAGTGTGGTTATTTAACCATAAGCAGGATATTGAATGGCGTTGGAGCAGAAATCGATCAAATAAAACTAAATTATCACTGTGACCTAATACACAAATACTTTCCATTTATACCAGGTTAATAGATCTTCCGTTTACTCACAATATCAAGCGATACAAGTAGCATATTGGGATCAATCGAACATCAACTTAGGTCTGACACTAACTGGATTACATAGCAAACAGACATTTGGAATGAGGGTTTACCTGCCATATACATTTGACTTCCATACATAAATAAGAATAATCGCATGCGTGTTGCGACACCATTACACAGGGATAATGCATAATTGAACCTATACTAAATGTTTACATATAAAGGAACCATTACTAAGGGTTTACATGAGGGGGTACCATTAGTAAGGGTTTTCACTAGTAAGTGTTATGGTCGTAAGCACTATAGGCGACAGTTGTCGTTGTCAGTGGTGACTATCGAGGCTAAGCTGTTGGAACAGTCAATGTCAGATTGTATAGAGATGTTTACATCTTTAGTTAATACTTGATAATACAAAAAATGCTATATTGCAAATCTTTACGATAACTTCCTTTGAGGTGTACTTTTATCATTGTCCTATATGTGCATTGCCGATCGGGAACTATGGTTTAATGAACACAAGCCACGGTAAAAAGCGTAACTAAGTCATTTAATGGCAGACGTTAATCTATTCTTAGTGATTACTGTATAACACCGCCGAAATAAGGGCTCAGTCTGGTATAGCGCTAATGGCGTCCAACATGGCATAAACTAAGCATCAAACGCTCCCTGAATGATGGACTATATTGTCCGGCTCATAATTCACATAAGATGGGCGAATACTGGAGGATATATATCTTACCCTTTCCACATCTACATCATAAGGCGATGTCGATTTCATGCACAACAAACAGAGATCGGGTAACATCCAAGCCTTGTGCATGTTGCTTCTGCCGTCGAAATTAATCGCCGCCTAAAACAGACCCTCCTTGGCTGTACACTTCAGATTTATCGCGTGCAAATTGGCAAAACCAAGACCCTGTCAATATATCCACCCCTTAAATCATGGGATGTGTATATTGACTTCACTGCCCAAACCAGTGGAAATTAGCTCTGCTTATTAGAATAGTGGATTCGAAGTACCTTTAAATCTTTTTGCAAATGGCCTATTTATTGCAAGACACATATGTCAAATATTATCCAGATTTGTAATACGATTGAATTTACTGCAAGCAAGGTCAGCTGGAGGATAGATTCAGTGATATACGCAGTTTTAACCTCAACGATAGTTTCTGTTGAAAGAAAAGGCCAATGCGCACAGATCCCATTTGATCAGGCTTGGACACTGCGCGAATATAATGACGTTATGGAATCCGGCTGCTTGTCTGAACGATAAAGTCCCAGCTGACAGTGTGTACCCAAACGGATGAGTCCTCAAAATCAAAGTGCTTGATTGCAGGTTTTTTAATCGAGGAACGCCACATATTCATTCATGCCATCATATCTCGTGCTTTGGAGCAATATGCCATGGCAGTACAATTATAGCATCTTAATAAACATCGACCAATGAAATGATATCGTTTCATTGTCTTAGTGGTAAGATAACATTAAATCAGTGCTAATAAGATGATGTATTAAGCCAACGCCGCGATGTCTAACTAACAAAGAATTTACATGATGTTGGATTCTGGCTGGCAAGGACGACCTGGACAATACTAAGGAGGCGAATTATATCGGCGCATCATGTAATATCTCTGTTGGGTTGTGGGTTGCCATTGTTGAAACAAGAGAGGACTATGTTGTCGAACCCGCTTTGATAATAGCAAGACCATATTATGTTGATTATTCATTCTCAAAGATATTCGATAATTAACCGTGGCAAATATAAGGTATTATTCGATCATACAATGTTATGGGAGCATACCAAAAGTCGACTGTTTAAATACAGTTGCAAAATATTAAGTTCTCATTCGTTCAGATTTTGTCCTATAGACAAGTATATGCTACATAAATGCCTCAGGAGCTTAAGCGAATATGAAAGTTTCTCTGGCAATGAGTTACACATTGAGAACTAAACAGAGTAATAGAAGGACTCCTATCGATTTCCGGTGACATGAACAAACATTGGAGATTATCCTGCAGCACAAAATACTTGTCCTTCAGCCGAGTGACTTAGTGTTTAATATGTATATTTCACAAATAAACAATAACACATTCTTTGAACAGCATGTTTGTAGTCACTATATAGTGTTGTTATTTCACATTTCACGACACACTTAGAAACACACACACACACACACTCATCCGTGCATATGAAGGGTACGATACTAAACAGAAGGCAACAAGATGTGTCAACGTTTTATCCGGTGGGTATATGTACGAGACAAATAATCAAATTTGTATACTTTTTACAAACTGAACCCTATTGGCGTTTATGGTGCTTACTAAACGTATCTCATGCCCATATATATTATTTAACCATTAATGATGCCTCGCAACCGATCCTTTTGTAGTCGTTGACCGGTTAATGAACATTGAAATGGGAAATCATTACATCCCATTCGTGGCAGTTTGAGGGCAGGTACTCTGAGCAGGCGCACCATATATGTTATAATTCGCATTTGGAAATTGCAAGATGTATGTCTAGCAGTGTGGTTATTTAACCATAAGCAGTATATTGAATGGCGTTGGAGCAGAAATCGATCAAATAAAACTAAATTATCACTGTGACCTAATACACAAATACTTTCCATTTATACCAGGTTAATAGATCTTCCGTTTACTCACAATATCAAGCGATACAAGTAGCATATTGGGATCAATCGATTACATCAACTTAGGTCTGATACACTAACTGGATTACATAGCAAACAGACATTTGGAATGAGGGTTTTTACCTGCCATATACATTTGACTTCCCATACATAAATAAGAATAATCGCATGCGTGTTGCGACACCATTATCCAGGGATAATGCATAATTGAACTTATACTAAAATGTTTACATATTTGGGAACCATTACTCAAGGGTTTACATGACAAATACCATTAGTAAGGGTTTTCAGTGACTACGCGCGAATTCAAAGGAAGTATCAAACAAAAAAATCGACTTGCATAAGTTATGGTCGTAAGCACTATAGGCGACAGTTGTCGTTGTCAGTGGTGACTATCGAGGCTAAGCTGTTGGAACAGTCAATAACAGATTGTATAGATGTTTACATCTTTAGTTAATATTTGATAATACAAAAATGCTGTATTGCAAATCTTTACGAGCGGTTCATTTGAGGTGTACTTTTGGTCATTGTCCTATATGTGCATTGCCGATCGGCCCTTATGGTTTAATGAACACAAGTTCGGGAAACTCGCGTAACTAAGTCATTTAATGGCTCACATATATATGCATTGTTAAAGATTTACAGTCTGAGATCGCCGAAATCAACTGGGCTCATCCTGGTAAGCGCTAATACCGTCCAACATGACACGCACTAAGCATCACACGCTCACTTTACGATAGACTATATTGTCCGGCTCATAATTCACATAAGATGGGCGAATACTGGAGGATATATATCTTACCCTTTCCACATCTACATCATAAGGCGATGTCGATTCCATGCACATCCTGGCTCCGGGTACCATCCAAGCCTTGTGCATGTTGCTTCTGCCGTCTGTATTAATCGCCGCCTAAACAAACCCTCCTTGGCTGTGCAGTTACAGATTATCATAGCATGCAGATTGGCAAGACCAAAGACCTGTACCTTATCCTACTTAAATCATGGGATGATATATTAATTACACTGGAACCAGTACACCTTAGCTCTGGTTAGTATTCGCAAGTACTATAAATCTTTTTATGGCCTATTTATTTGAAGCAGTGTTCTATATAGTTTCCAGATGGTAATGGTCACATTTATTTACCCAATATTAATGGATGTTATGTAAATATATACGATAGTGCAGTTTTATTTTCCACTTCACCTCAACAGTCATTTCTGTTTAATGAAAAGGTCGAGGTTTATTGTGGTGCTATGTGACATAGACCAGGTGTTGTGTTGTATGGCGTTATGGAATCCGGCTGCGTCCAGCTAATCAGTTCACCAGACACGTGTGTACCCAAACGGATGAGTCCTCAAAATCAAAATCGTTTAATCCTCGTTTTGCTCCGAACGACGATGAAGCCACCATTGTCATTCATGGCGACTGCTACACTGCTATTTTTCTGCGTTAGTTCGTCAGTGGCAATATTGAATCAATATGCAAGAGTCATAATTTATGATAACCACCGCCAATCCCCCATACATAAACAGTGAGAGCACATAAAAAAACCTGACACGACACATAACAATGAGTTACATTTATGGCAGCCTACACAGATCATGAACAATTGCTTGAGGCTTAGCTGTCTGTAATGCTGAAAGTTGCATTAGTTCCCATTCAAACGACAGCGTACCCGCTTTGACATAGCATAGCCATCTTTGATTATACACTAAGCAAGTCTGAGTGAATTAAACATCGGCCTAATGCCTCAGCAGCAGCACGTTGGCAGTGTGCTCACCTGGGTTTGCTGAGCCATGAACATGCTGTTGCTGGCTATATGTAAAAAAACCAAAACTGACTTCCGTCCATTGTCCAACGACACTTCAGTCTAATATAGTTAGCAAAGCTGCTAACTATTTGTCTTGCAATGAGGCTATTTCTAGTCATCTCAATTATAGTTTATTGATTTATTTGTGCGCTTGATATTGATGTGGTAGCGCGGGATGCGTATAACATTTACAGCCAGCGCATCACATCTCTCTTGGAGCAATAATCAGTGGGTTTGTCATAACGTGTATAATACAGAACCGCCCTGTCTAAGTACAAACCTGACCTTAACTAGCTGGTTAATTAAAGCACAGAGCTGAGTGTAGTGAAATTCGTATTATAAAAAGGCAAGAGCAACGGCCACCTATTCCACGCAGCAGCAGGGACAGACAAGGAAGAGTAGAACTCGAGGCCTTTAACAAGGGTGCTCTATCGCAAACGTGCTACTGACATTTTCTTTGTTATCGTCTCTTTCAAAAGAGAGAGGACCATGTAAATCGCACGATATGCCAGTGAAAGTGTAAGGACGATGAAATGGTAAACATAAATATATAACACTATGACTAATCACGATTGGACGCAGATAATGAATCAACAAGACACTCATATTGCGTATAGGTAATTGATAAATGACATACAGAAGGCTTATAGTGAAGTATTTCCATTACAATGAATTTAACTCAGGAAAATACGAAAATTGCACTGGTTCTCTGATAATCGTACAAACATTCGTCTGAAATACAGAAAACAACTAATTATGCACAATGCTACTAAATTGATCAAGGATAGAACTATTACCATCATTGAATTTTATAAATATGTTATTAATTAAGGACCATTACTTGCTACTAAAATAGAGGATATGGCACCCAAAACACACATGTGTTATATGACAGAAGTAAACAAAAGCAGCTTCTCTCTGGAACCAACATTGGAAATAAAGTTATAAGTAAATATAAGAAAAATAGGACTGGACGGTTTGAAAACCTTTTGGTTAAAAAAATGGTAGTGTAATAGCCCTCCTCTTGCACAGATCATCAATTTATCATTCGAGAATGAAATTGTACCAATGAAACTTATAATTGCAAGGGTTGTTTCCATACACACAAATGGTGATGAAAAGTGGTGAAATACGACCACTTTCTGTATTACCAACGGTTTCTAAAGTATTTTAAAAATTAAGTTTTATATGTTGTTCGAGCTGTGTAGTAACCGGAAAATATTAGGAATCAGTGAATGAAGGGTGTAAGTGGCGATGCAAGCCTGCTGGTGACACACATTTCAACCCTTCCGTGTCAGTACTTACGGCATCATGCATGTAACCATAGTAGCCAACACTCAGTGCACGCTGTGTGTAATGCCAGCTGAACACGAAGGAGACGGAAGTGTTATGAATGTGTATTGATCAGTCCTTCATCTGCCTCTATCTGCTGGCTCCAATCTATGATTAACTGACGACTTCTTTAATTGTGGCCCTGGTGATGTCGAACTGCCACGTGTATTAGTTCCGCCTTGTGTAAATTATGCCATGTCAGTTCCACTTCCTCACCTCATCTGTCATTTTCGAAAGCTATAGTCACTGTCAGGGGCACATTAAGATGGTCGTTTTCAACTTCTCGCTTAAAGATAAATTTAAGTTCCTTTATTTGGGCACATGCCGGCAATGTTCGTTAGGTTCTTCCTTCGGTATACAGCAATCATAGGTGCATAAACTAGTTTGCTCTACACAATTGTCATAGTACATTGTCCTACCACGTTCAGGCAAGTTATGCTGTGAGGACATCGCAGGGTCTCTTCCAATCCTTTCTTACATATATATATATATAGATACATATATATATATATATATATATATATATATATATATATATATATATATATATATATATATATATATATATATATATATATATATATATATATATATATATATATATATATATATATATCTTGTAATTAGATACATATTCTTAGTGTTTCATATTCTAGTATCACCTGTATTGTAATTATCCATCGACTTTTGTTGTTGCTATAACAGAATGTAACCTGTGCATATACTTATGCATGTATAAGCACGTGACCAATAAATGAGTGTATCTATTTTATCTATTTAAATTGCTAATGTCGAATAGAAACGCGTATGATATCCCCTCTTGGCAGGGGTACCATTCACATGTCCCGCGGCTTAGGTTAGCAACGCTATGCCTCCAGGGAAGGCCATCTGAGGTATAGATAATTGGATCGCTTAATTCAGCCTGACATTTACTGATGTATGGTGCGCCGTTAAGCAAAAGCGATCGTTTCACTACTGGTGTTATTGAGTCAATGTGATTTGACAAGAGACATTGCGCGCAGGCCGGCACGCGATATGCGCTGATATGCTATTCATCTGCGGGTAGATGACATTTGATCAGCATTGGCCTTGGAAATACACAGTGCGAGATGCTAAAAGCAGGGAAAGCCTATTATATGCTTGTCTGAATCCTGAACTATCAAATGTATGTGTTTGTGATTACCCTGCAAGTAATTTCGCTCCGAACATTGCACTTATCTAGCGTTCACGCACAATTCGCAATTGCGATGCAAGTATAACTTCCGAATTAAAACATCAACCAATGAAAAAATAAAATCGTTTCTAGTTACCGGTTCCAACAAGTAGCATAATACGCTTTCTGACGTACTTGTTTGGGTGTAGTTTCCATTAAGATCCTGCTGAACGGATTGGTTCATTTACTGGCAAATCTACTGGAGGGAGAAGATATTCCCAATAGGAACATCTATGTATTATATCCATATACGTCGCATTCTCTGCCGTTATGTATAATTCACATTGTAAGGGTAAGCAAGGACGACTTTATTATGCAAGGGTTTACGAATTTGTGATGATATAGATTCATAATGCATGCATTGGTAATATCCTGACAGCCTTACTGAATGATGGTGAGCCTCAAAATAGTGCTCGCTGCATCTGCGTTGATCATTTACAAATCTATAACAAGATGGAGGTAACATATGACCACAGTGGGTTGGTGCATGGAAATAGCATTCCATATAAACAAATCGATTTCAGTGATTAATTGGTGCTCATGGATTTGAGAAGAATCGTAGTTTATTATTAGCTATCAGGTTAATGTTCGTGTTATAAGCCACACGAATACAAAGCACAACTAATACAGTAATATGGCTGCACTATGAAGGTCTCCACGGGTGTGCGCAAGTGGAATATGATATGTCGGCCACAGCTGGTAAAACGCTGCAGATCGAGATTATATAGGATCACGATACCGCCATGGCATTTGGTCACTTCCTGTTTATTTATTCTGCATTATAAACCTCGATTTTAGAGCTATTTGGACCTCACCCAATATCAATGTAAATGGAACTGCAATCCAATAGCTGCTGCATTGTGATTCAAAGCATCTCACTTATTTAATTATATCTGCAATCTGAGGGCGCCATATTCTACTGTATATAAGCGAACATTTCCCCATATTGGCAAATGCCAAACGTTGTGTTTGCCCCGGGTGGTCAGAGAGCGCATGTCCCATCAATTTGAAGAAAACAACATTTAATAAAACCAGACGTATTTGAATCACTTGTGGAAAATATCATCAAGTTGTATGGTGCCACCACTTAAATGGTAAGCTTTCAATAATAACGATGGTGTTCATGGGGATAAAAGCTGCATGGGTTATAATCGTCATTGTTTAAATTAATTGTGTGAAGAGAGGCTTTCCATTACACGTGAGCTTATATAACCTCGGTGTGGATCATGTCAACATATGGGTCGCTTATTCTCCACCGTGGATACAACATTGGATTTGCTTTTGTTTCCTATCCAGGCCAATGGACATTAACATTGACAATGAAATGTTGTTCCATGTTTACTGTGTATGGGAATGTATAGCACATTTGCAAGTCCTGTATTATATCAAAGATGCTACTTCTAGTTGATGTTGGGTAGAATGATAAGAACACTCATTCGTGTCAGCATGTGATTAGAGGCGACATACAGTATTCTGCACCAACACACCATCCATGTTATCTTAGACGTATTGCACGAGAGCAAGTTTATTCATTATATATCCATGGCCAGCATCATTATAATATAAGGCCAGAAACGTCGGTTACGCATTGGCAATTGAAACCGCATAATTAAATATGGTACATTTTGCTACTTTCTACAGAGGTTGTGCTACGCCAAATAACACTAACGGAATGGTAAAGATATTAGAAAAAATACAATTCTGTCGCGGGCTTACAATGCATGCTATTGACTCGCATCCAAGAGAGTTTTGCTAAGTAAATAGCAACTATAGTTATAAGTAAATATGAAAAACAATAATTTTGTTCAGTTATCGTTTTGACTGAGTGCTCTCAAACGATAAGCGGTCCACTTACTGGAAAGGAAGCACTTTAATCTATGTCACAACAGTTAGTGCATCCATAACGTTTTTAAAAGCATGCCACATTAAACTAATTGGTTATTGATATGGTGAAATGGAGGGTTGAATGCACGTCTCGAGGGAACGCCATCCTTTGTGAAGGATGATAAACGCCTGGGATGGTCACAGCGCAGACAATATTTGTGTTCTTCTTTACAGTCAAGAGAGGAGCATTCTCAGAAATGACGTCTTAGCGAACAGTGAAGACTGACAAAGTGTCATGACGGCCATCATGCGCTGGAACCCGAACGCTAATGTTATCGCGTTATGCTGCTTGCCTATTTTTCATTCAAAGCGGTATGTTAGAACATACCACAATTCAAACTGTTTGAATATTACCACTGTATAACCTATCATATTTTGGTCTGTTGCAGTTACGAATTATCCATCTCCACGACCTCCCGAAATAGAACGTCATGGATATAGCCATCACTTGACTTGTCAGTGAAAACGGCGTTTCGTTCAGGCCATATTAGTTGTTCAAGTCAGGTTGCACAGATATATAAATGTCTTATGATTAGCCCAAAAGTGCAATCTTTTTTTGCCTGGAAGATGCCAGATAATTGAGATTTCTATGTATTTTTTTTCGTAGATTCATTCCAGCATGGCAGACAGAAATCAAACAAGCACGCAAGTTTATGCTAATTTCTGCTGAAATATTTTGCGTTCGAAGCACCAAGCCGTGGTAGTTGCATATTGGAACGTAGTGGCGTTGTCAAATAGATATGAGCGAAAAGTTAAGCTTGTGCATCCGGAATTGAATGGCACAAACGAAAACTAGCTATCCGCTAATTTGGATAAGAACTTTTTCCTAGCAAGAACTATTGCCTTCATAACTGATCTGTTCATGTTAAGTGTATGATTCAATGACTTCACGGTCAGTATTACTCATGGCATTACTTGACTTAATATGCTGGCATCAATTAATTTTATCACGTGTTTGACTAAATGGTAATAAAACACAAGCACAATCGTTGGTGAGTTAGTTGATATATTCAATAAATAGCAAGTGTGGCCAATGATAAATGCATCACTTTCATACCAGTCTCCATGGATCGATGTATTTTATGTAATGATCGAGATACTCTCAGCCGTCCATGAAACATTAACCAGTTCCCTCCTAAAAAAGTAACTTAAACCATTTGACTGATAAATTGGGAACTCAACCAGCATTCTATCCATGGGCTACGTGTAATTAAGCTTAAAAATCGAGCTATCGACACGTCTAAAAATCCCAATGAGATTCTGGCCATATCAGCTAACGAAATATATGAACTTGACAGCCTATGGCATTACTGCATTGAGTATTCATACCCCATTGAACTCAACATTCACATGTATCACGCGTTAGAATAGCATCCAACAGGCTAATTATTTCGGTCAAAATCACTGCTGGCTTAGGATAAGCCTGACCAACTCCATAGGGAAAATGACACTATAGATTGTTAATCAGAATCCATCTAAACAAAAGATGTGCGTCCATGCGGCTGCTAGTTTGTTTTATACAACGGCATTCCTGTCCGAGCGGGATCACTTATAACACAGTTGCTTTGGAATGATTATTGTGAAATTGGGGTAAATTGCGATGTTTGATCAGATGATATATTCATTACATTGGACCCAGTACATATTTGCTATAGCTACCATTTATAAACATTCATAACTTTTGCATTACTTGTTAATTGAACTAAAGTGTGTATATATGTATGGGTGCGATAATGTCTATTATGCGAAAAATAATTCTGCTAAAATACCGTAGCAATTATGTCAACTTCTCGTTCTGTTACCTGGGGCACAAAACATTAATCAATACTGAAATTTCGTCATCCTATCTCTAGCAATGTGTGCTGACCCATCGAAGAATTTTACGTTGCCCTGCTATACTGATAGTTGTACTGAAGCGTAAATCCAAGCGACACCATGAAAGCGTCAGCTGTGTTGAGACTAGCTCGTTACATAATACCGATCTGTAGTTGTATTCCAAAGAAGGATCCTTCCACTCCCCTTCCGAATAAAGGCGGGCCAGAAACACCCACGACCTCGTCAAGCACAACAGCGCAAAATGAAGAAGAAGGATCTGCAGATAGCGCGAGATAAGGAGACAATCCAGGAGAGGCCTAGAGCCATTTTTGGTAACCGCACCGATACCAAACTACGTGCAGGTCCTAGAAGATATGAACTCTTCGTATTTCGTGTGCATCGTGATATCGACTCGTCAGTGCTGAAATCGTTTTTGGAAGAACAGGGCTCGAAATTTAATGCGCATCAAAACCAGAATCTTGGACACTTTCATAACGGATAGCTTTAGAGACTGGAGATATAAATCTGCTCTACAAGCCGGAATTCTGGCCTGAAGGTATTGGATGCAGGCGGTATTGGACGAAACGCGCGTAATAGGTAATTTTACCCATGGATAATAGTCCAAACTGCAATGGTTTTAATATTTGCTCTTTGAATGTGGAAAGGGATAAAGAGGTGTACTCCTTATGTTAGCGATTGTTTGAACCGTTACAGTTGTGATATAATGTGTTTACAAGAAACTTGGTTATTAAAAGAAAATGTCTCGATGTTAAATAATGTGCATAAGGATTATCAATTTGTTGGAAAGTCTGGTATGGACTCAACATCTGACATTCTAGTAGGGCGCCCTTATGGTGGGACTGCAATTTTATACCGAAAGTCTCTTTCTAAGCACGTGTCACATATAGATATACCTCACAAGCGCGTTTGTGGCATTACGATTAATGATTCTTCTTTGGGGAGTGTACTATTGATTTGCGTATATATGCCTTGTGATAATTATTCAGGAAACAAAGTAACAAACGAATATGAGGAGGTTATTAATGTAATTGAGTCTGTTGTCAATTCAATTACCAGTACCTCGGTTGTAATTTGCGGTGATTTAAACACATCGTTTGAAAGAACCAATGAATGACTTTATGGAGAGAAATTGTATGAGGGTTTCTTGGAACAGTAAACACTCCTCGAAATATTATAAATATACTAATTTTGTTTTTAAATCAGATGTCTTGTATCGACCATTTTCTAGTTAGTGATAATGTTTTCAGTAAGTTGCTATGCAGTAATGTTATTCGTGACCCAACAAACCCGTCAAATCATAATGCTATATTCATCACAATAGATGTAAATATTGACAACGTTATGTCTACAGATAGTCAGGTATTCTTGCGAGATGATCGGCTATTGTGGAGTCAGGCAACAGAGGTAGATGTTAATCGGTACAAGAGTGAATTGGATATTTTGCTTGATGGTGTGTTTGTATCGCATGCTGTGTTTCAATGCACCGATAAGCGGTGCTGTGATAGCAATCACAAAACCGCTATTGATGCATTTTGTAAATCAATTCTTGGCTGTTGTACTCAAGCTGGTAAAGAAACTATTCCGTCAAAGAAGCCTGTTTCAAGGAAAATTGCGGGATGGTTAGAGATTGTAAAACCAGAGAAAGAACGATCACTTTTCTGGCATTGGATTTGGATCGAGTGTGGCAAACCTAACAAAGGCACTGTGTATGACAGAATGAAGCAGTCACGTCATAAATATCATTATGCCGTGCGCGCAGCCAAAAAAATGAGTTCGATATAAAGAAGGCAAAACTGGCTGAAAACGCATGTAGTAATACAGACTTTTGGCGTGAACTAAAAAAGATCAATCCAAACTGTAAGAGTGTACCTACTGTGGTAGATAATGCAAGTGGACCAGTGCCTATTGCAAACCTTTTTCTTGATAAATACTCGGCGTTATTCAATAGTGCTCCCACAAACGATAATGAAATGCGTGATGTGATGAAAGCGGTTAATGCAGGTATTAGTTATGACAGTGCAAGATATGATGTTATTACATCATCTGTTTTATCTGAATGTATAGAAAAGTTGAAGAGTAACAAAAGCGATGGCAATCGTGAGCTTTATTCTGACCATTTGATTAACGGGACGCCCAAACTTGCTGGTCTCTTATGTAAACTATTCAATGCTATGATTTCACATGGCCATACAGCTGATAATTTATTAAATTCAACGATTGTTTCGATACCAAAAGATATGCGATCATCATTAAGTTGTAGTGATTATTACAGGGGAATTGCATTATGTAGTTCAATTTGC
Organism: Urechis unicinctus; assembly: GCA_034190875.2. Taxonomy (NCBI): domain Eukaryota; kingdom Metazoa; phylum Annelida; class Polychaeta; order Xenopneusta; family Urechidae; genus Urechis; species Urechis unicinctus. The sequence continues at coordinate 78,541,075 of CM067350.1, read as the reverse complement.
AAAGTTTTAGATATGATAATTCTTAAACAGTATGGCAATGTTTTATGTACGTCTGATCTTCAATTTGGCTTAAAAAAGGGACATTCTACAATCCTTTGCACGACTGTATATAAAGAAACAATTAGTTATTATACACAAAGAAATAGTGATGTTTTTAGTTGTCTGTTAGATGCTAGTAAAGCCTTTGACAGGGTACATTATGGAAAATTATTCAAATTGCTATTGCAGCGTAAAGTGCCTCCGCTTATAGTTAGGTTTCTTATGGATAGCTATTCGAGACAGACTATATCTGTTGAATGGAATGCATGCTTATCAAAAGAGTGTCATGTATCAAACGGTGTTAAGCAAGGTGGTGTCATATCACCGATATTATTTACTGTGCACATTGATGAGCTGATACAAAGGTTAAAAAAGTCTGGACTAGGCTGTCATATAGGCAGTGAATATGTTGGTGCGTTTGGTTATGATGATGACATTACCTTACTCAGTCCAAGTCTCATTGCACTGAACAATATGTTGAAAATATGTGAACGATTTGCTGATGAATATAATGTAGTTTTTAATACTTTGAAAACAAAATGCATAAAATATGGCAGGGCAGTAAATGAATTTGATAAGGTGATATTGTATGGCTCTACTATTGAATGGGCTACAACTATTAAACACTTGGGGAACGTCATTGATAACAAGTTGAATGATTATAGTGATTGCACATCAAAATGTTCTATGTTTAATGTTGCTTTTAACAAAATGATGGGGAACTTAGAAGAGTTGCATAAAAACACATTGTGTAAATTATTCAATTCCTATTGCTGCAGTTTTTATGGCTCCCAGTTATGGACCATTGATTCTGATGGTTATGGAAAAATATGTGTTCAGTGGAATAAGGCTGCTAGGCGAATACTCAACCTTCCAATTGCTTCGCATACTTGGGTACTGGGGCCATTAAGTGGCCAACTGCACAATAGCGTTTCCTTATGCATAAAAACGCTGAACATGATTGTTCAAATGAATCACAGTGACAATGCAGTAGTTACGTATGTGATCAAACATGCTTTTTCTAATGCCCTTTCACCTTTGTGTCGCAATATTGCTTACCTTAGACGCAAATACAACATTAATGTACATAATGAGGTGGGGTTCAATATCACACAAATTATCAAGAAAGTGTCGTTAACAGATGAACAGAATGCTTTGGTCTGTATCTTAAATACATTGTTTTGCGTTAAAAACAATGAAATTATGATTGATGAATTTGACGATGAAATGATTTATTTGATGATACAAGATATTTAAGTATCGTAACAGTTTTATCTCTTTTTCCGTTGAATGTAGCACTATAGTTTAAATTTATGTATCACAATTATTGTTTATGCAGGTACCTTGAGTACGAAATAAACATATATATACTGTGTTGACAGAGGATTGGTGTGGGATAAGCGGCTTTATGGATAATGATACTAATGAAATGACACCTGCAACCTTCATCATAACAACAAAGTAGTCATTTGGACGTCAGTAACCTGTAACACATGGCACCAACATTTCCCCGAAAAGCCAAATTTTTCAATGTAATAAAAAGTGTAGCATGCACATATACTGCAGTTTGCCGCCTGTTCCAACTAATTACCTCTTCCATTTCAGGAAACAATATTAATAATTAAACACTCATTGCGGCATCTTCAAAACACTGAATTTTGTCGTCTTCGTTGGAATATCACGTCATTACTCGTAGATATGATAAATGCGTAGATATGATCAATCAAAATACGCTCGCCAGGGTCACCAATGATGCTTTGCTTCGCAGCCTTTCGACCAACTCAAATGTGCCCTCAGTCTAATCGTCTTATTTCTAAGCATCAGAACAATATCATTGAAGTATTACCCATGAGCCACCGTTGTAGTAACGTTTCTATGTAAATAGGGAATATATTGCAGTGTAACATTACCCTTAAAGGGTACAACAAATGCAAACTTTCTCTTTATTCGACTTAGCTGGACTAGAGGACCAGTTCTGTTGATTGAAGCGTCCGAGGTTTATTGAAAAGATGTGTGACATTAGTCGAGCGTTATGCTGAATACCGTCGCAGAATCCAGGTTATCTGTTCATCAGATACCTATCGCAGAGGACACAAGCGGAAGAGTCATCGTACCCTCGCGACGTAATATCGACGATATTACTCAAGATAATTAACAGCCAATCAATGAAACTTAAAGCATTATAGACCATTGATGATCCAAATATTATTTCTTCCTCTTCGCACAATTCTCGGTTTATACTGGTAATCCTGCTGCCTGCGGGGAGAAGAGAGTTATCAATCCATTGTGCCATCTGAGGGCATCACAAAGACGCGCGTACCAAAGATCCTTGATCGGGGACGTAGTATGACAGTTACAAAAACATTCTTTAAACCAATTAAAAGCTGAACAATTAGCCAAGCCGTCATATTGGCAAGTTTTACCAGATGAATTTGTCTATGCATTCTAGCATATTATACACGATGGTAAAACGCACACACAATGAATCTGATGGGATTTATAGCAATGGCGTCTGCTGTGCAAGGCTATGTGATAGTAGGCCGAGTAACAAATCAAATAGATGATTATTGCCAAAACGCCCGAATCTACTTCGGTTAATCATTAATCAACATATCTTTGGTGTTAGGATAAACCAACAAATTCATCGATCTGGGAGACTTTGAAACAGTCCACACGGTAGCATACAAATTAAATGACTAAGCATGCGATATTCCTTCATTTCCCAATATCATCCATCAAATTCAGTAGTAGCGGGTGACTGAGGTCCTCAATAATGTAACAGTACTCAGTTATGTTGTCGAATGCACTAATCATAGCATACTTACTATTCATTCATTGTTCAGAAATAAGCAATAAATGCTTTGCGATTGGCAAGAGCAACAGCTCCTACCCCAATGCAATCAAACCAAATCACACAACTGTCAAATGTCCAGTGACATACAGTCTTATATTGCAATTTTGGCTTGCTAAGGTTGGATCTATTTGTCTTGCAATGAGACTGCCTCAAATTAATCAGGCTTGAGTGCAGTAATCTATTCGAGCGATTGCTATTTAAGTGACTGCACGGGATTCCAATGACATTAAAAGGCAACATATTACAACTTTACGTCTTTGTTTGGGATAACGAGTCATAACGAGTATAATACAGAACCGTTCTGTCTATGTACATACCTGACCTTAACTAGATAGCTAACCTATGAGTACAATTAAGTGTGGCACGATTCGCATGATACCTACGCAAAAGCAACGATTGTCTATTCCACATTGCATGAAGGACAGGTGTTACACTAACGACTGGATGATGCATTAAACATAGAAATCACACCACTACAAATTGTCGATTCCGCTGCATTTTACAAAAGTGTAATTACGCTATGGATTTCGTATGGATATAATGATAAAACAGTTCTAACGTAGGCCTGCAATAAATGCCGGCTGAATATAAACAGCCAACATCATAATGCTTCCCATTATATTTGTATGTCACAGCACACTGCTCTTATCTACAAAACACTGGCACCATCAGTCCTGGGAGTCAATCGAGTCTAGACACAAAATGATTAATGTAGTTGAATCGCAAAATGATCTAACAGCGTTTAAAAATTCATTCCTGATGTTGGGCAAACCGACATATAAGGCCAATACTTTCCATCCTATATGAAGATATCAGATCTGCCATTTTGTTGCAATATATAAACGACTGGATCTGACACTAAATCAATTTAACGCCAAGTAGACCTACAGAGAGCAGAGGTATCTACCCGTGTGTTACCCGTACATTATTAAGGACGACTGAAAGGTTTAAAGATATTGGACTGTATACCAAAAGCGAATATGTAATAAACAACAATCGAGGAGACATGCAAAGGAAACATTACCAAAGGTCTTTAATAGCAAGAACAATTACAATCGGTTGCAACATGTAAGAACCATTAGTGACAAACAAGAAACAATTAGTTTTCTGGATAAATGATATTAAATTCATCAAATAATTTAGCAAACGAACCACATATTTAGAACACGCATGACTAGTCATGATTTCTTCTGTAACAAATATAAGCACATAGTTTAATTGATACGTTTCCTAAAACTATATGCCGGCATCTTTTGTCATGTTTATGAAGCAAAGCCTATCTTCATACAACCGCTAGTTAATCGATTTACATGCAGATGAAGCTGCAATATTCTTTGGTTTAGCCCTTGCAAATATATAATAACAGTTAGTGCGGCTGCGATATGGACTAAATTATATATGTATATTGAGTGTTAAAGCATGTCACATTTAAGCTGATTGTGAATTGATATGACTCAAAGTTTAACTCCACCCTTGTGCCACCAACAATTGTCTGCTGATTCCCTACGGACCGGGTCCATCGTTATCATGGTCTAACCATTTCTCAGCTACCTCATATCGTTGTCATACGAGGAGACAAAAGATAGCGTCTAAGAAAATACCTCTCAATGGACTCTTAACACAGACATAGCGAAAAGCAGTAAACCAATCTGTACGCAGCCCCAAGCGTATAGTTCAATCACATGCTTCTGGAGTCAGTTAATCTAATCAACTACGCACTGACAACATCATGTACTGAATGTCATGGTGCCTAGGCCACATATTAGAGCACCAAATGTCGGTACCCTAATGCCGTGTTAAGACCCAAAGTAACCGCATCATGTTGACTCGTTCAGATGCACTCAATCATCTAGCGATTTGCTAAAATATACCGAAACAAACAATCTACCCCTTTCGAATATTACCCCTGTGTTGTATATTATATTGTATGTAGTCTGCTGTCAGTATAACTAGACCCACGATTTCGTGCAATACAATGTCATGGAAATAGTCAACCGATTTATTGTTAGTCAAAACGGGGTTTTTTTCAAGCCACATACATCGTTCCAGCCATAAATATGTGAATATTTATAAGTAAAAAAAAAGTATGACCACATAATTGCAATTTCTATGTAAATATGCTGATATCTGCTTGAATCGTTTGCGCTCGAGGCACCAAAGCAGTGGTAGTTGTACATTGGTTAGGATGTTGCAAATAGTAAAGTTGTTTGGGCTAGGGTTGTTGTAACGTTGTCAAATTGATATGTGCGGAAATCTAAGTTGGTGCATCTGGGATTGAGTGACACAAATGAAAACTAGTCATCCGGTTATTTGGAAAAGAACGACAATTTTGCAAGAAAGGATGCCTTATTCATCGCTAGTCTGTTCACATTGATGATTCAATGACAAGCAATATTAATCATAGCTTGTCTTGACTTCATAATTGGCATCATCACATGCTTCGCTGCATCAAAATGAGTAATAAAACACAAGCACAATTGAAGGTGGGTTAGTTAATATGTCCAAAATATAGCGAGTTTGCGCCACGATAAATTGATCAACTCTCACAAGGTGTTCATGGAACAATGTATTTTATGTGATGATAGGGACATTTTTTTCATTCTTACGTAAGAGATTAACCAGCTCTTTCATAATATGGCCATAAATATGAAACTCGAGCAGTATCGCCTCGTTAAAATGGCTCAGTTCTGATAACCAGTGTCTAAATCGAGTTATCGACACATCCAACAAACCCGTGCGATATTTGTTACCAATGTAACGGGCACGAAATAGAAGGAGGGAATTGCATCGACCATTACTGTATTCAATCAAACACTATATTTACATAGATTATATGTGTTTATATCATTCAACTGGCTTGTTAGTTATGTTAAATTAATTGATGGTTTAAGCCAAGCCATACCAGTTCCATGGGACGAATAGTAACATCCAATAATCAGAATCCATTCAAAGTAGATTTGCACATAGATGTGGTGATGTGTTGGTGACAAAAGCATTCATGTCCGAGTGGGGAGACATTTCTTGGGGTTGATAGATGAGATATGGGGGATCACTGCCGTGCTTGTACGTGTAGGGTTAAACGCCTTTGTCCATTTTTTTTTTGCAAACATACAGTATGTACAATTGACATGTGTCCCAATATCAAGTGCAATAATCAAGTGGACACCTCCAAGACTTATCCGCCTAGATTATGCATGCATTGGCAATATTGTGAACCATGCTACATCGTGACTCTCTATTAAACAAAGGCCCCGTGTTGCAGAATTGGCAACTGCGTGAGATCAATCGCACAGGTACGTACGGTAGTGGTGTACAGCTCTCTCTTGCTCCCCTGTCATGCAACATACGTTGCGTTCTCAGCTTCACAGCATATTATAAAATGTTGTGCTGCCTTTGATCTATGCATGTTGAACTGTTTACTCTGTACGACACAACTAGTATGGTCGTAGCCCGGGTTGTATATAAGTTCTGGGACACTAACGGTTTAAATTACAAAGGATTGTCGAAGATGTTATTCTAAATGTAATCAATCCGATCACGAAGTACACAGACCAAATGTTCTGTCGTAAACCATGCTTGTCAGCGTCGCTAATCATGCGCTGCTTGTCTGCCTATTGACAAGTTCTTTTGTTCCTATCATCTTACCACATCAATCATATCTGGTCTCCGGGAGGGTTATCCTCTATAACTACTGTAATAATAACGTTCAAGCGTAAGTAGAAACGCTATAGCAGATTAAAGTTCGCCATGAAGGATTCAAGGGATGCAGTCATGTCCGGCTCAGAGTACCACTTCTACTGATTGAACACGAAAGTTGATGGACGAAATATTTGACATCGTGTATTGGTGTTGCGCTGCAGCCCGATATCCACCTGTGTCCAGCTAATTGGTTTAGCGGCTAGCCACCCCAAAGAATTTGCTCACGATGAAAACAACTAATGGCATTTACAGCTAGTTATGGTTGACATTTATGCACGCAGCATGTGGCCTGAAATGCTTTGACATATAAACATTAGTAGCCAGGCATTACAAGCTAGTATTACTATAGCCCTAACACAAACATTCATATCATATCACAACGTTGACCGAATGGTGCATAACACTTTTTATGCTCGATGAAACTCGTGATATAGCATCAGAATGGACCCTACAGTCACTTCCTTCAAAACCGGACTCTGAACAATATTCACAGATTACAGATATGTTTTGGTTAAATCTTTATCACCCAATCGGACCTCTACGTCATAATCAATAGTTATTTACACACAAGTGCCAATTACTTTACAAAACACCTTGGCATTTTTTCTAAGTCTACATTGGTTCAAGCCTGGTTTGCCAATATTGTTCATACTGCGGACCATTACCTGCTACGTAGCCCTCTATAAATATTATGATGATGTCTGCACCATACTGTCGCTGTAATTACACGTCTCCATTATTTGATCTGCGAGTTATTTATAGCTTACTGCGGAGGACATAACGTTTGTTAACGTGCATGGCATAAATACTACATAACAATTACATGTGCAATATTTGTGTTACTCTCAGCCGTTTCATCAAGGACTGTGGTAACTAATTGAACGCTGTTCCAACCGCAGTTTTGTTGTCATAATTTACACCCTCCAAATCAGAAAACGACAATACTCGCGTAATTAATGCGGTTTCAAAATCACTTTAAAATTTATAACCCCTATTGAAATTTCACTACGTTTCAGATTGCCATGAAATAATACACCTATCCAGCTATCTCAGTCTTTGTCGTGTTCGACGCTGCCGCCAATGATGTTATGCTTGGCTGCCTATCGACTACCTCTAATGTGCCCATAACATAAACGTATCAATCATATCTGGTTCTTGAAGCAAATATCACTAGCATTTTTACCGATACCACGATGTCTCGAGGGTATGGCATTCCTTTTGTTGTATTGTCGGATGACTTGCAGGGTATTAACAAGTATTTAAGTTAAAGCAATCACATTTATCATCGAAGTATAACCAATATAAAACATAAAAATGCATATTAAGGCGGTTCCGGAAAGGTTATCCGCTATAGCCGAAGCATTTGTTTCGAAAACATCTATGTTGCAGATGAACGTTGCCATTTGTATGAGGAGAATGGATGGAGTCTTGCTAAGATAACGACAATAGGTAACTCTTGTAATATCTTGTAAAATAACTGACCGAGAAACTGCATTTGTATTCATCAGGCACATTATTGCATTTAAGCTTATCAATTACAAGGGCGCGCTGTAGTGATATTGTACAAAGCTATTTTAGATACATGTTTTTGCCTTGCAGAGTATTCGTGAAGAGTTCGAGTGTGTCCAAATAGGACTTGGTTGTTTGGTGTGGGCTGACTGATATGTCAGTTGCAATGTTTTTAAATCAACTAGCTCATGTACCTATAGTTATTGTCGTTGATGACATAAATGCGTGATTTGCTCCGAATACGGCAATTTTCTAACTATTCGGACACATTCCTTTTGCGGAAGATAAACATTGTTTTGTTCGGTATAGAGCCACAAGTTAAATATATATTCATTCTAACTTAACTGACCGTCAGTTATTGCTCGGCCGTAAGTATGATGCGACAGCGGCCATCATAATTGTCGTTGTATATATGATTTCAAGTTGACTGCCTGCCGACCATTCCCATTGTATTGCTTGTCGTGACGCACCAATCATTAGGCGACCGTACACATATGTGCTGCACCCCGTGTTTTGTATGATGTACAGCTGCGATGACACTGGTGGAATATTAAAGTACGTAGGTTCTTGGGTGTTGTAATACATAGGTCTATTAATTGCGCAGAGAAAGATTTGTAGATCAGTCGGAATAATTAAAACTGGAGTGGAAAAGTGAATTTTTCGACATTAACTGGCAACTTGTAATGCCCGAAGGATTAATAAGCAATTCAAAAAGAGAGTATCTTATCGTGAGCAAATAAATAAGACGGCCGGCTTGTACGATGCAGTAACGGAAACGAATCCGCAAACTTCCATGAGCTAGCTATCTGCAACACGTTCCAAAAAGGGAAGCTGTGTCGCAAGGCAACATGGCGTTCTCCAATCGGATAAAACCCATAGCATGATAGACTACATCAGGGTAGATAATATATCTTGTAGCAGCATAAACCTCGCCAAACCTCGAACCTTCCCAGGGGCTGGTAATGGCAGCCATCACGACATTCTAAGGCCGGCATTATCACTCCCACAGCGAGGAACCGGAGTAAGAGAGTGTGTTACGGCCTCGACAAACTCTAGCTTGGCCACATCGCAGAGCAATTTAAATTGGGTGGTCGCTTTGCATCGCTATTGATCATGGAGCTGGAATTAGAAGAGTACCATCAACAAGTTGCAGAGAACTTGAGAGAAGCAGCCACCAACGTCTTACACAAACACAGTTCAAGAAGCAGAAGAGTTCTTCAAAAGTGTAATGGGTGACAGCAGCCAAAACAAACCCGGTTCAACTCACCCCATGATATCGAGGCGTAACAAGCCAAAAACGAATAGGTCAAAGTCGGCAAGGTCAAGGAGAGCTGGATTCAACTAAAGTGTAACATCATAGATTGGGTACAAACATAAGCAAAGTTGCCTATGACACAGTGAAAGAGCTCACCCAACAAACAGCTGACTTGTATCGAAGACACCAATGAGAAATCGAAGACCATGGTATCCGGCGATGGGGAGTTAATCGATGTATATACAGGGGAATACAACCTTCATCAAGTGGCAGAGATCGTTTACCCCGGCGCCACTCAAACACTCTACCACAGCCATAATAAAGAGAATATGGCGTGACCGTTACATCACCATGCCACATATCACCTGTTAAGGGCTTTGGGGTTAACTGTGTCCCTGTATGCCGCAGAATCATTGACAATGATAGCCGAGATAGAGAACGTTTAAAAGCCTTTGACCTGCTACAGAAGACTGCTCAACATTAACTTCACGTACCATACCAACAACGTCAACGTCAGATAGCACATCGGACGCCACGCCAGCTTGCTGACTGTGGTTTAGAAGAGAATGCTGGATGAACTATGTAACACATTAGATTTTATTTTTTTAGACCAACATTTATAGAGCTGCTTTAGTTGATCAGATAAAAGTCCCAATATTCATTGATTTGTGCAATGAATTAATTACGAAACCATCCGGCATCATTAAACAAGGAAGCTTGTGTTTTCACACAACGGCAATGTATTGTTGTAGTGAGTAAGGGCATTCAAATATCGCAATTCATTAACGCCATTCAACTTGTGTGAACAAGTTTTGTGCTTAGGAATGAATTAAATAGTTAAAAACTAGTGCGTGAATATGAAGTGGCTGCAAGGGTAAATGCTTATGCGTCCATTCACTAGGAATAGTAAAGAGTGTTTGTACCACAATTTGTTTGATAGATAAGATAACAATATTAAGCAGGTAGGCCACCTCACTTTTCAAGAAAGGCGATGCTTGCACTATCGGCCCCCTGTTACAATCTGAGGATTGATTATCTGCTTAACGGACCGACGGCCAGCTCTATTGTTCATACAGTCATACCATATGCAAATCACTGAACGATCTAAATATAGTTTCCTGCAATAGGAATTGAATTCACACTTGAAAGGATTGGAAGAGACCCTGCGATGTCCTCACAGCATAACTTGCCTGAACGTGGTAGGACAATGTAATATGACAATTGTGCAGAGCAAACTAGTTTATGCACCTATGATTGCTGTATACCGAAGGAAGAACCCAACGAACATTGCCGGCATGTGCCCAAATAAAGGAACTTAAATTTATCTTTAAGCGAGAAGTTGAAAACGACCATCTTAATGTGCCCCTGACAGTGACTATAGCTTTCGAAAATGACAGATGAGGTGAGGAAGTGGAACTGACATGGCATAATTTACACAAGGCGGAACTAATACACGTGGCAGTTCGACATCACCAGGGCCACAATTAAAGAAGTCGTCAGTTAATCATAGATTGGAGCCATCAGATAGAGGCAGATGAAGGACTGATCAATACACATTCATAACACTTCCGTCTCCTTCGTGTTCAGCTGGCATTACACACAGCGTGCACTGAGTGTTGGCTACTATGGTTACATGCATGATGCCGTAATTACTGACACGGAAGGGTTGAAATGTGTGTCACCAGCAGGCTTGCATCACCACTTACACCCTTCATTCACTGATTCCTAATATTTTCCGGTTACTACACAGCTCGGACAATTACCTCTTGAGTCCCATTTACAGTTAGTTACGAGCGATATTTCCCTAATATGACGGTATGATAAATGCAATCATATAATCATATGCTTAGGGTAAAAAACGACAAATATAAAACGATCATGGCAGAGCTGATTGGTATTGTGACGGATGAGAAGCGTGGTAACGATTGAATGACTCCTGCCATAAGGTGTCATTCGAAGACATAAGGCGGGTAGGTAACATTTAATCCAGGTAAAATGGTTCTATCAATATGGAGTGAACCCCCAAAGACCTCCACAGTTTTCATGTCACGGCACAGCATGTGAGCTGGTAACTCGGTCAAATATTCACTCAAGCAGCGCATTCTGTTTGTCCGGCACATGGACTGATCATTCTGATATTCGCACCTTCCTTCACCACCAGTACTTGAATCGGAAACGATGTAAATATATTATCAGCCTCGTTGTCATATTAACCTTGGGAAGTGGAAATGGCGGCATATTTTCTCCTTCGAATCTGTTTTCTCTGGATAGGTACGTGTTATGAAATTTTAGCGGTTTTCTGTGACAGATTAGATGAGCAACAATTCGGTCGAAAGTAAAAAATGATGTTATGTCGTTTTCAAACGAGTAAAGAGTAGGGCGAAAAACTAGACATATGGCTGGAGTTTACTCATGTATTACTTGAGTAGCAGGCAAAGAATAGATCACCAGACCAGAGGATAGCGTCAAGTCCAGTTTTTGTGATGGTCTGATCAGAGACGACTATTGTCAATGGAAGCACAACACCAGCCTTATGTATGACAATGGATGCCATGAATCATTCAGTCGCTGAGATGCCTCACATATATCTGATACAACATATGTAGTTTTGGTGTTGGGCAAGCATGACTTCAAGAACGATTTAAAAAAATTGGCAGGACAAATGAAAATAGACGTCATTTTAACAACTCACTGACGTAACTATAGACAAGATAATTCTCTACGAGTGGGTTAGTGGGGGGTGGGGGTCAGCAGAGGGAAAGAGCAACCATAATTTGTTGATTCAACAGCAGCCCATGTCTGGTGAGATACCGCAGTAGAGCATGTAGTTAGAGCCTTTCGAGGCTGATGTGTCTGACAGACAGCCAACATCTCTGACATGATGTCACAACATAACAGCACACGCTTTTCCCATTCCAGTCAAATCTTTGCGCCATGCTATACAAAAATAAAAATCAGTATTGCACATTCTATGTATTCCATGAGCCGTGATATGTTGTCGCGTGCAATAAATATATATCCGTGAGCGTTGAATAGAGTTAAATGATACATTGTAGATCGTTCTGTTTGGTTTAACTTTGCCGATAAATATAAAATGCAGCCTTAGCAAACGAGTTTTAATTGAAAATAGAACTGAAATGAAATATTCATATATGGATGCGTTGTGTTTCTTTTGAGGTTTCCAATTTCATTGTCTGTTATCTTGTCGTGAGACCACACTAAACCAGATGCCCCATGGATTGCTATATCCATCTCTCTCAGATATGTGCATCATATTAACTGTGTGCCATATTCAGACCATCTTAAAGGCGCATCCATTCAACCATCGCTTACAAGGACCTAAGCACTAGAGGAATCTCACGGTGATGCGGATTAGCAGTCGCTTTCTAACATTACCATCATACCGCGCGCGGACTAATTCACATGGAACTCTACAAATGTCTGCCGTGTGGGTTTGTGCCCCTAAAACACATCGAGCTGGGGCTCCTAGGTGGCTATATATAGAAGCGATTACCTAAATGAAGGGTCATTTATCATCGCTTGTGCCTTGGTCAAATGATGTACACACACTAGGTACTGATTGAGGATCTTTGGCCTGTGATTGGACAGCCACATGGCTCTAACTGACATCATCGTTTATTGCAGCATATACCTCAACGTTCATCAGTTGTCTGTTTCTGTGAGGACACGAAAACTTTGTTATGATACCGATCAATAATATCACAGCAAGGAGGACTCGACGATGCTGTAGCTATACTGCCTGGGTCGCTATCATGCGTACAATGCTTTTCTATGGGTTTGCTCCTTACAAAAAGGAAGCTCTAACGAAACCTAAACGGTCATTGCAGTGTATGTGAGGCAGTAAATGATGTCACCCTGTAGTCACGTTACAAAAAGGATCTCCAACGAAACCTAAACGGTCATCGCAGTGTATGTGAGGATGATGTCACCCTGTAGCTGTTACGGTCGTCGACAATGTGTCATCCGCTGCTAGTATGGACACATCTTACTTAACTAGCGGGCGTTATAATCGGCAAAGAGAGCAGTCAGTCTGCTGTGTGGCATGTAAGAATTCATCTAAGTCGGTCTCAGAGTCTGTGGCTGTGTAATTGTGACCAGACGAACTTCTTGTCTAATGCAAATCAAAACAGAGGAAAATCAGGGAACATACGATTTGTCAACCGAAGTATGACTATCAACAAGCACACAACAAAGGTCAATGAGGGTTCTGAAACACCGTCATTTGTAATGACCTGTAAAAAGCCCAGACATGTTTGGATATTGAAAGAGGATGCAGTAAAGACGTCAGTGTGTGAACAGTAACTTGGACCATTCAAATACAGGAGGCCAACCTTTCGTGTGTAAAGAATCAATGGAATTATCATATAAATAATACAAGCGTCACACTGCTTTATCATTGCGCTGTAGTAGTGGCTCAGATGAAGAGGTCGTTTGGAGTATTTATAGCAGTACTGTTAACACAATATCCATAGTCAAAATCACTCCATTTCGAACATTGGTGCCCCTGATTTTCAGTGTTCCACAACAACATAACATGAGTCGTTAAGGATGACGAGGGCCTGAATAAAGCCGGAAATTTACATTTACAAGTCAACGAGAATGGTGAACCTGCCTCGGTTACACCACACATTCAATTACACATATGGGAATCTCTCCACCACGCGACTTATCTGCAAACTCGACGTGAGTAACAGCCGTCTAGCACCATAATAGTAATCCCCGCTACATTGGTACCCAGTGACTTGTGCCAAGCAGGATGAGAACGCAACATCATGCATTCCAAAGAGTTGCCTAGACGCGCACATTAAATCCTTACCTGTCTACGACTAATGGGCGCTCATGAAGGATGTGTATTCAATGGCCACATTTATAAAATACTTCATAAGGTCGTATTTAAGTAAACGAAGTCGAATATTCGTAAAGATATGTAAATTGACAAATGGTAATCTCACAGAAAAGCTCCCCTAAACCTGGCATGACAAATGATAAAGACACGTGTGCAGGGCAAAATAGCATTTGTCCTTAACACTGCTGTAATCCCGCCTTCTCGGCGTGTGCATGCGGTGAGCTACAATTACATTCGTGTAGTTAATTGATTATATCCAAAGCGAGACGTTACAAATTATTATACATAGCATGCACTTGAAAATGGCTTAGGCGCTAGAAAATGACAAATGGGGTAACGGAGCAAACCTGACTCGGGTTAATTGACAACAGATGGAAATAATATATTCGGCAGTTCCATTTCACCAGGGACACAAAGAAGTCATGAATTATTTATTGATTTGAGCCAGCAGAGCGCCGTGAGAATCCTCGATGGAGGCATGAACAGCACCATGAACTGCGCCCCACTGCGTAACCAGCTGTCACCCAAAGCACAGAGAGTTAACGCCGATGTTTAAAACAATACCTGATAACAGCTCTACTTTTTTGTAATACTCACTGTAACAGCCCAGGAATATATACTCCTGGTCGTAGACAGGATTGGTGTTGTGACAGATGGTCATGATTGCATAACACTCACATTAGGCGCCATCAAGAAATATTACGTGGAACTGGTAATCCAGATTTGAGAGGGACTGGTATGAGGCGTGTTGCCTCTCTGGAGGTCTCGCGTCACTATACCCTGTGCGCGATAATCAACACAACACATGGTCCGCTGGCATTGCGTTCACCGCTGCTTAATCTAACAATATCTCTGTGATATTCATTTAAAGGCAAACGCGCTTAAACGCCTTACACGTAAAGGGCAGGATCTGAGTAATTCACGTCCAATCAAGGGATGTTGAAGTCATCCCTGCTGATCGCTAAATCTTGATCAATGTATCCGCAGCATTAGACAGATAAATGCACTGCAAGCGAGATCATCCCAAGTTGACACTTCTATTAGAATGACGAGTAATGCACCGATCTATTCCCGCGATTAACCCGTAGGTGGGTGTGCGGTGAGTTATGGAGGATTAGTCTAAAGTTGCGCATATATCTCTAACTTAACAGGCATTAAGCGAGATGCATGACTGGAGCTTACTCTATGTCACGTATAAATTTAAGATCAAACAAGACCGGAAGATGGGGAAGTTTCCCGTTATTGTGGTAGACTGATTATATACGGCAATGGAATCACAACAAGAGGCTTATAAATGGGAGTGGATGTCATGAATCATACCGACCCTGAGACACATCACGTACATCCGATACAATACCTGAGGTGGAATAGACCGGTTATGGTGATGGGCTATCTGACGGAACTAATGAGGCATTATTAATAATATCGAACATAATTTTTAAACCCGATTCCACAGCCTTCTCTAGTAGGAGGAGGCCAGCAGGCCGAAATAACAGGCATATTTCCTTGATTCAACGACAGCCATTGAGATTCGCCGTGGTAGACCACGTGGCTGCTCCGGCACGGTGACTGATACGTGTGTGACAAGCAGCCTAATCACTTGCATGACGTCATAGCATATAATCACTCTCTTTTCTCTATTCAACTGAGTACAGTACATTCTAATGAACTGATTGAGGGATACGGAATGGTGGCACGTTGACAGATTATATAACCGCATATCTGTGTGCAATGCATAAAGTTGAATGATTAATTGTAGATCGTCATGTTTATTTGAAGATATAGCGCAACTTCAACAAAGGAGTTTTCACTTCAAAATATAGCACCTTTCTCTATGTGTAAGATGCGTTCCAACAGCACCATGGCCAAATCATTAGATAGGGCATAACGGCCTGGCATGCAATAGATCCTCCTCCTCCTTCACGTAAATGAGGTCAAGGTCAACGCGAGATCGGGTTGAGGTATTTAGCCAGCACAAAAAATAATCGCCTTTAAGGTCTGGTGCTGCTGATATAACCAAAACATAGTCCCGAATGAGTGAAAAATGTAGCCATGGAAAACTACGTGCAGCATGCTCATTAGCAGGCGCAATAAAGCTTTGTCAGAGCGGCGAATAATCAAACGATGAAAGGGCCCATTAAGTCGCCTGAGCAGTTTGCCAAGATTACGTGGGCCTTGTTTGTTTGCCCACAGTTTAGACATACTTTTATCATGGGCATTAGCTGTATGGCATATAAGAAGTCAACTCAATTGGTCTCTGTTTGCAAAGTTCATACCGGCTGTGCTGTGTAATTGTGACCTAATAAACTTGTGTTGCCAGGATTTGTAGGTTAAGCGCGTAAGCGATATCATGAATCATACAATTATAGCCAGACATTATAGAGAGCTATGTCAGACATACATCAGTCCCTCCTTATCTAGTACTCGTACAAGAACGATTAGCCACGAAATAGACCTATAGTCATGAAAAGGTACAACGAAGCAACAAATCAGCTAGAGGGTCATTCTACAGGGATACCCCAAGACACCCCGGTGCCTACTGACCACCATTACTGATCATAATGACAGTTCCAAATGTGCTCCAGCACACCCAGGGGTCGACTAACCTCCCTTACTGACCATACCTATTATCACATGGTACGAACGCTGATATTCATTACGCATGGTGATGGCTTATGACGGCGACACCGCCTTGGTCGTCCTTGTGTGGCGTACTTTTCATTGAGTTGGCTCTTTACAACAAGAATTCCGAGAACTTTCATTGTAATCTCCACGGAACCCAAGTGTATTTTAAGTTGCCAATGCACTGTCTGTGACGAAGAGAGAGCCACAAAATGAGGTCACACCATCGTAACGATGACACGGCCGTCGACGGTGTGGCATCCACTACTGAAATACGCCGTATATTGTGTAGTAGTGAACCAAACGGAGGGACACTAAGCTATCAAAGGTTAAATCATGACGAAGCATTATGTTGCAATTGCGTTTGAGAAATCCAATAATATCCCAAAGGTCATACCAAACGGATGTTTAGTATGTAAAGACTCAATATCACTAGAAGTCTTGTTTGGGGCAGCTACTCCACTTGATAAGAATACTCACAATAACACGGTGGGCCTAACATACACAAGGACGGCGTTGTGAAGTATAGGGATAAATTTGCTGAACCGCTGCAAATGTGCCAGCGATAATATTACCCTAGGGGTTTACATTGTACAGAGCCTAAAGGTCACGTGTAGCTAATGTTCATTTTGCAAGGTGCCATGAACATCAGAGGGACCCATGTGTAATTTCAGCCAGCTGTTGAATTTGCACTGTACAAGCGATATTTTTAACGTTTTTTTTTACTAACTCATGGGTCAAATGGCCAATGTTAAGATGGTGAGGATCTTCTAGCATCAAAGAGTTCATGTGTGATTTGGGATAGATAGCTTGCTTTATACGACAACGCGCCACCCTCTTACTTTTTCTCAAATAACGGTGATATGGGTCTGATTTTTGTTTTGCAAGGAGCCATCAACATTAGAAAAAATGCGTAATAAGAGGCTAATGTTTAGATAGAATGACCAATCACCATCAGTGGGGTCTGTATATAATTTGAGGCAGCTAGCTTGCTTTATTAGGAAATGTGCTTTCACATGCGGCGAGAAATGTTTCTCTATTAACTCTGGGGTACGGGAGCCATCAACATACGAGAGATATATGTGTAATTTGCTAATGGTAGCTTGCTAAACAAGAAAACGTTGCTCTCAAAGTGTACTGGACAGATGGACGGACGGACGGACAGACGGACGGACGGAGGAACACCAAAGCATAGGTATATGATAAGCTCTGCTAAAGAGCAGAGTTAAAAACAGTACAGATTTATAAACAAAGATTGATAAGCTAACGATTTCTAAACTAAAGCATGAAATTATCATGGTAGCTATCAACATGTAGGCAACAGAATTCTGTAAAGGGCGGTGACCGCCGATAAAAATGTTCACAGATGAACAGAGTAGTAATGGGAGTTTCGGCAGGATGAATTATTCATGTCAGTATGTGTACTCGGTAAATTCAATTATGGAAAGCCATATTTTGTGGACAGCAGATAATATGAAAAATACTACTTATGCATCATCATAGCAGCATAGTAGTCACTCAATTGAGACGATCCTTAAAACCCTGAATAGCAGTACAATGACAAACATCAGAAACACGTTATTGCCAGTTCATTAATGACAACAATTGGCGCCATCCTCAGCAGGCAACTACAGATGAGTCGTATTGGAGCGCGTGTGCCTAGCTTTAACGATGACATTACTTCAAATTAACGAGGGCAGGCTCCGCGTCTCCCTTACACATTTATTCAGTTACACCTTCATGTATCTCTCTGCCATGCGCCGTATCTGCACACTCAGTGTGAGTTCTGTGCGCCACTAACCATCCCTACTACATAGAAACACAGGCAATGGCGTGTCCCAATCCGAACGACGGCCCATTATTACGTATTCCTACTACATAGAAACAGAGGCAATGACGTGTCCCAATCCGAACTACGGCGCATTATTACGTATTCCTACTACATAGAAACACAGGCAATGACGTGTCGCTACTACATAGAAACACAGGCAATGACGTGTCCCAATCCGAACGACGGCGCATTATTACGTATTCCTACTACATAGAAACACAGGCAATGACGTGTCCCAATCCGAACGACGGCGCATTATTACGTATTCCTGCTACATAGAAACACAGGCAATGACGTGTCGCTACTACATAGAAACAGAGGCAATGACGTGTCCCAATCCGAACGATGGCGCATTATTACGTATTCCTATGTGTTCCATAGACGATTGATAAAAGAAGCATATATTAGTCCCGCATTAAACAAAAGTTCCTTCATGAGCCCTGAGTTCAGTTGAGTGATGCTTATCTTATATATAATATTAAGAAGAGCCATATCACAACTTCATAACGCATTTCATGCTGTCATATGTAAGTGAACTGAAATAAATACTCGACAAGAAAGGCATACATACATATGATACACCCCAAAAAGTTTTAATACCCATTTAAGCGTTGAGCTTTTTGATTAAAAGTCATATAGCCGACGCTACGCCGCTGCGAATGCTCTGCTTCTCAGTGAACAATCTAAATATAGTTTCTGCGACTGACAATGAATTAGAATGATTGTGCGGAAGAGAATATTGTTGCTGCTTCGACTGCTGCGAGAAACTCATCGCCTCTTCAGTGTAGACCGTATCAATGTTCCCTCGTCATTCACATACATGGAACATTAAAATATCTTAAACATGTCCGAAAGAGACTAATGGACAAGGCCGTTCTACATTATAAGTGACACGTGTAAACTTAGTCTTGAATTATTCATTGATTTGGGCCAGCAGAGCGCTAAGGGAATCCTCGACGGAAACATCAACAACAACATGTGCCCCACAAAGTGCCGGGCCATCCCATAGAGCACGTACAATAAACAGACTAAACACAGATGTTGACGACAAGCCGCGTGTAATGCTCTACTTGCTGCTACAACATCACCAATGAGGCAGAAGCAGATATAGAGTTGATCCATACACCTCCACAACACAACCGTACGTTCAGATACGATCGCCCACCCCACAATTACAAATGCTTGTCACATCGACGGTAGATAGTCTAACCCGTTCATCCTGTATACATTGACCCATGTGATGTTCCATTTAATTCACAGCTATGTTGACTGCCGACTGCTTTTGTTAACGTTTCCTACAGCGACGTCTAATCCGAAAAATGACGGCTTGATATATGACAGGTGACATAATATATAATGGTTATGGAAGGAAATGACATGAAACATGCGTCATCATCGCAGGCCGATCGTCATCGTGACACCTGCCATTAGGTACCATCGCAATTCATCTGACATAAAGGTAACATATAACCGAGTTCAGATGAATCAATCAAATACAAACAAACCCCTAATCACATCTAACTTAATTAGCGGGCATTGGAAATAGGGGCAATAAATTTGTCGAGGGTCAATTTAGCTCAACTGAAATTGTCTTGGAATTGTCCACCACCGATTTATTTACTTCTTTGGTGGTGTAATATGTTGATACGAGACAGTTCGCCTGTAGTTTAGCCCATTGACAGCAATGGCAGCGGTGATATTACTCATTGTGATCTAAAACTGGATTCCTGCTTTCACAATAATGTGGCTAATTTTCAAGGAACGTTTCAATATCTGTTCACAGTATCTATGGAACAGTATTTGCGGATCGCTAATCCATTGATCCCAGATAAGACACAGGCAAGGGACATCAATATAATTGTTTTCGGTGAACACTGGTTTAGAAACGATAACAGCAGAAGCTGGTTTCCTGTGCATGTACAATGACAACAATATCATGTCAGAAGACGAATAGACTTTGCATAGTCGTTAAATAGTTAGTAAAATAGCAGCTCATCCTCGAATAAGGAGGGCGAATATATTAGTGGTCGCTGTAATGTCGCTGATGTGATCGTATTTGTTCAGTGGTTTTTTAACGTGATGTTATCTTTACCATGAACTACTCTCCACTTAGAGCCCACGCTTTCTCCGACTTCATATCTCTTATTTGCATCAGTCGTAGTTTGTTGTCTCAATGAAACTGTCAGATACATACACACTCGAAGGATAGGGCCAACTGTATATATTTCAATTACTATAGTTTTATGTGAAATTAATTCCATAAATGTATTTATAGCTCGTAGTTCTGCCGGGTTTCCGCAGTAATCATTAAATATGCGACCCGCTTATATGGCATTTCCCCATCGGAGAGCCTTTCAATGTGTGTTCTTACCCCACATATATGTCCGCCAAAATATACAATCCAAAGGTTTATATATATTTACGTATTAATACATATCAATTATGATTAAATGAAATTGTCAGGGTATTTTTCATTACATATTGAATAACCTGTTGGGTTTTTGTTATTCGTGCAATGCTATTCATCCCATAGGGTCACTCGGCAACCTTATAAGCTGATTTGACAACACGAGTCAATGTCGTGCCAGACGATTGCCTACTTACGGCCTACACAATCAATGCGTGAACTATTTATTTCGCTGCCCGCCCACTCCCTCATGAAACCACTCCTTTGCGCACTTTCATATTCACCAGTACTGTTTATGCCTGGTTAGAAAGCGGATAAGGTACACAAGGCTCCGATCACAACTAGTCACCGCAAAAGCCTATCATGGCATCGGAAGTACACAACAAACCGTTTTAAAATGTTGTCATAATATGTGTATTTATATTCGTCCGGGATACACAAATATGTCTCTCGGTTTTTGATACATCTGAGAATTAAGGCTGCTTAATGTACCATGCGGCTCAACATGAAGACTCAGATATATCGCTCGGAAATGTTGTATCGGGAACCGAGCTTCTTTGATTTCCACAACCTGGGTGGTGGGTTAGTTTCTGCTTAGATCGAGGCTATGGCAATTGAAGGACACTTATCAAGCACCACATCATCATCATCATCATCATCATCATCATCATCATCATCATCATCATCATCATCATCATCATCATCCATCTCTGTCACAATATCATCCGATTAGTTTCTAGGAGTAGAATTGGGATAGTTGATGGCATGTATTGATTTCAAGACCAGCTGATAAGTTCAGATACACAGCTGTTTACTGGCAATTATGCATTCTTTGCTTTAAGGAGTCGAGTAGATGATGCTAGATTTTGAAATCTCAATATTGTCTTACACCGTAATTGTGTATTGTATTGCATGAATGCACTACAAATATATAACATATGGTATCTCAATGTGTCTTTGCATGATGCAGTTTTCTTCAGTTAAAATCTTGTCATTTTATCTCGCAGTTGCAATCATTTTCCTGGAAGCGTACATTTTGCTGCCAATAACTCGATGAGTAACAGACTGCAAGTGGGCTATCCATAGGCGAATTTGTATTGTTCGTGACTATTTTCGAAGAAACATTGATATTACAGTGGCCCAATCTGCACAAGTATTTCCACTCGACCAGAGCTACACTCAGTTGCTGGCACAGGGACCAATTTATGTTTACAATGGGGTAGAGTTGATTGATAGAGGTAACTTTCATGGAATAACAATCATAGACACTTTCATTACGTTACCCAGTTTGACCTTATAGATAGCTATGATGTTGATCATAGTATGGAAATAGGGATATAAGTCTATATTACTGAAATATTTTCTCAGCTGACTGTCATTAGCTCAAAAATATTTTTTAATGTCTTTGTATCTTTTGTGAAATACCTGGTAGATGCTAACTAGAAATCACAAATCTTATTTATACACTTTCTCTACAAGCATTTAATACCAAGTTATTTTCATCATTCCACAATTGTGTTCATTAATGGCTGAAATATGCACATTGATGTTATATTATTTGTATAAGTGCTATGTTTAGGGATTTTCAATAATGTTCTGTGTTGTGAGATTAATTCCACCCCAAATAAATATACTGATAGCATACTGCAATGAAATTATTTCCAAAAGGTCATGATCTGTTATGGGATTCCCAGAGAACTTGCGTTTAGAATTGATCTGACGTCATTGTTTCTTTAGGGCGTGTTGTAGTTGATTTATCCTATATGAGTGAAATAGATGTTCATATTATCAGATGTGTTTCATTAGCTGAAAGTAAGTATTGGTATATTATTATGTCATATTGAATCTCGTAGAATTTTCCTTTCAGATTACATTTTGCCGTGTACTGTATGTTTTTTCCTATATTTTTTTACATATTTACAAGTTTGAAGAAGAACAAAGTCTGTTCGTATAATTTTCCTACACAATACTACTATTAAGATGTGATAACTGTTGAAATTGACATTACAATCCAAAATACAATTTACAGCTTCATCGAAATTCTGGCATGACTGAAATGGCTCCAGCTCTATTGTTTTTATCACCTTTATACGATACGTTGCCTTTGTATTAAGACTGTATGGTATCAAAAGTATTGCGCTGCTCACACCATTAAGCTGTATAGATATATTCATGATAGTGTGACAGGACGACATGACAAACCAAATAGTGCATTGTTACATCAACTATCATTGCCATGACTACATACATATTTTTCCGAGGCTGTTATCTTAACCATATATGGCAAAGTAATTTCAGTGAGTGGGTTCCTTGAAAAATACCGTGCTCATCCTATAAGACACGCACTGTGTGAGTGAACAGAAAAAGTGCGCGCGATCTTTCTGGTGTCAGACGCTTCCACAAGAAGTGCGCGGAAGTCATCAGGTCATAACCATTGCCGCGCATTGGTTTGCTAAGGGAAGCTAAAAGTAGTGCGTTAACAAGGCAAGTTAGATGGGCTCTGTTGAATTTATCATTTGGATGAGGACGCGTGCAAAACAACCAACACAAACACGCTCAAAGTGAGCTCAATGGCCGGCGTACTCGCTGGGACGCGGAATGAGGTCCCGAAAAGCCGAAAATAAATAGCAGACAATATCCATTTTATGGAACACTGCCTACCTGCAATATATAATATATGATTAAACCAACACGGTTAATGCTATGTTCAGCCATTGGCTTGTGTGTGTTGCAAGCATAAAGAACCCAAGTCTTCGTTATGTAAATACAGTACCATGTTTGCTCATTCGTTATTCAATATATTTCAAATGAAATATATAACCAATATTATTATCTAGTGAAATTCTATCAGATCACATTACTAATATTCAATATATCCACAAATTACTAAAATGTTCCTAACCTTATGATTCATGACAAAATTTGCATAATTTAGGTCAGCCAAGATTAAGTGGCAATAGTATTTACAAATGTTTGATAAGACTTGGTTATTGTCAGGAGAAGATTCTCACATCGCCAATCCTCACTGCTTCACTTGCGTCCACGCCGAATATCTTCAAGGATTGATGGATGAAATCCTTCTCAGGTGTGCCCACCACAACAACACCAGCTCCCGTGGAAACTTGCAGAGCTTTAACAAAGGGTACTTTAAATGAATATGAAATTAATGTCATGCAAACCCCACAACATCACTGATCACTAAACCCGCCCCCTTAGAATCCTTCACAAAACCACAGAGGCGACATCAAGATGAATAGCTCTTACCTTATAAGTGCTTGGTGGCCGACTTACATTGAAATATATTGTAAAATTTATAAATTACATACAATATTCCCAACAAAGGATCATTCGGTTTTATAGAAAGGTCTAACCAAGATGTTGTGATGATAATAACAAGACACAAGAAGCCATCCTGGAGGCGCCTCTACTAGACTCGAGCCCAATCCCCTACATTTATCAAAACATTCATAGAAGAATGACGCAACAACACCTATTAAATATTTTGACTCCAGCTACTCCACTGACTCGAAATCCATGGACCATGAGGACGAAACGATTCACAAATAACATAATGCTTTCATTGGACATCCCCCCATAACACAAGCCTATACACCTCCCATAACGCTACATAACACTAGCCCACAAACTGCTCCCCCCCCCACACCCCTCCCATAGCACACTTCAAATACATGAATTCCTCGGAGAATTCCGCGACATCACAACGTGTGTTTGAGTCTTTTGTACAAATTCAACAGGTGATATGTCTCTCCTCTATGAGTTGCTAGCTCGTCAGAAAATATAGATTCTATAGGAAGACTGTAGCCGGGGAGATGCTGGCTAATTCGCGATAGCCAATCCTTTGCACAATCGTAAAATAACTGGGAAATAGCTGTTCATCCTCGAATAAGGAGGGCCCAATATTGTCTTAAATAAGCAGCTTCAGTAAACAATATTGTGGGGTAAACATCACTCGCTGTAATGTCGCTGATGGTAGCGCGTTTTATAAGTCGTTATCTTAAGCAATGTTCTATTTGTCATCACCTCTATCCCACTTACAACATACGCTTAAGTTGCTTCACATCTCTTATAAGTATCAATCGTAGTTTGTTGTCGTAATGACACTGACAAATGCATACGCACTCCGATGAAGGGCCAACAGTAAATATTTTCATTCCATTAATTGTATGTGAAATAAAGATATTTATGGCTCGTAGTTCTGCTGGGTTTGCGCAGCAATTATTAAATATGCCACCCACGAATGTGGTATTTCCCATCCGGAGCGCCTGTGTGTTCTCACCTCACATACATGCCCGCCATTATACACAATCCAAAGGTGTAGATATATTTACTAATCGGTACATATGAATACATATCAACTATGATTACATTAAATTGTCTGGGTATTTTTCATCACTTAATTTACCTTTTGTTTTTTTGTATTCGTGCAAAGCAATTAACCCCTGACCGGCAACCATTTAAGCAGATTTGACAACACTATGAAGAGCTAGATGCTAGCATAGTTACGGCCTACACTATCAACTACACGAAACGTATGTACTTTGCACTGCTGTACTCACTCATTCACTCCCTCATTCAACCCCTCATTCAACCACTCATTCAACCACTCATTTACTCACTCATCTAGGATATGTATATTCCGCCAGTTCCATTTATGGCCGGATTGAAAACAAAACACTGCAAACCAGGCACACTAGGCTCACTAACCTTTTGGCCCCATCCACCTCGACACGATGAAAGCTTCTGTTAGGCAAAGGACATAACGCTTATTCTGTCCTCACATATCATGGCCTCGGACGTACAGGAAATGTTATCATATACATGTATAATCGTCCGGCATACACATATATGTCTTCTGGTGTTTTACACCTCTGCAAATCAAAGCTGTTCAATGTACTAAGCGGCTCAACATATAGTCTCTGATATAGCAATACCGTAATGTCGTCAACATAATGCCTATCAGCAGTCGTGATTCAGGGAGTGCCTGGATGAAAATGAGAAAAGAATCATAGCTAGGGGCCTTCAGTAATGATTCTTCCCCTACCCCCACCACCCATTCTGCCCTTAAACAGGGACATAAATAGTAAAAGCGAACTTTGGGGTTTTGTGGTCTGCAGAAGGCTCTCTCTTCGAAACAGGTTTTGTTTAAGTTCATATAATCGCTACACTTACAGCAATTTACATACATGTTCGCTACTATCACATGTGTCAAAGAGGTCATTACAGGTGAGGCGTGAATTGGGTGCAATACCATTTTCCTGTGTGCGCAGCTGACAAGCTGTGTGAAGGGAAGTAATCACTCAGAGTGTGACACACTGATGTACGGCGCATCAATCTACCAACAATTAAAAACATATTGCAACTAGGGACCCACTGATTATTGGACAAAACACCCAGTCGACAAAATGTCACCAAATCTTGTTCAGCTTATTTCTACTTTTCCTGCGCTCAGTTAATTCTATGCTGGTTTCAGAACAACGGTAAATTAACCATTCTTGCCAAGATGTGATTATGAGACAATGAGGTTTTGCTGCATTCAAGTCAATAGCAGAGAGCATCGTCAGTAGCAAGCAATCTATGATCGATTGCAAAAACGCTGCTTATCTCTCCGTCGCCATTAGGGTCAGTGCCACACCAAACTGCCAATCTAATCAACTTATTAGGCTCGTTTCATATTGTCGGCGATTACAATATTTCGTTAGTCGGCCTGAAATTCAATATAAGAGCAACATTGGGTAAGAAAAGTACATTAAACCTAGCTGTACATTGCAGCCGGAATAAGTCAATGTTGCTCGTAGGTACAGACCCTGTTGCTTTATCACGTCTTGCGATGGCTTACTGTGTTATCAATGGAAGCGTTGATGGGTCATAGACCGGCCTAGCATATCGTATCAGCAGCATCAGGGATCAGCCTCCCATGACGGTACCCACAGATGACCGTCCCATATGGGCCATTAGACGGCGTTACGTCGCTGCATTGGCTCCAGTCCTCGCGTTAACGGGGAAATGTACAAAACGAAACATGAAGGCGATTTCACATGAGAATCATCATTGAACGATAAACCCGAAGCAAACCCGACATTACATCAGGCCGTCAGTACAACTACTGATGACACGTCTTCTTGTGCTGAGATTGACAAAAGTAGCACGGTCACTAAGTAACACAGCTTTGTTCTTTTGGGTTGTGTTTTACATTAGGGTTGGGCATTATCGTGCCCCAATGCCCACAGACACATGGTTTTCCATCCCAGCCTTTCACTGTTCACGGTTATGCGTTTGATGTACAGTCCATATTAACCAATTAAGCCCACCGCGAGATCCATCACCCTGTTTATGTTCATTCGTTGAGTTGTATGCCATCGTGCGGATCTTGCAATGAAAATGAAAATCGATATTTAACATAATGTCACAAATCAATACAATATCACTGGAATGTATTATGATTCATTCCAACTAGTCGAGTTATTGCCTGTTTTGTAATGCACTGCGTGGGCAATGAGAGCGGTAACGGCACCGATTGCGATTAGAAACCGCAGGATTCTATAGGAATGCATTTTCTGGCGACATTAAGAAATCATATATGCACATTGCTTCGTGTCTACTGTGGAACAGTAGTAACGGATCGCTAATCGTCACCACCGGCTATTGTGTTCAAACATGGTCGACTAGCTTCTGTCCTCTCGCTCTCGCTCTCGCTGAGCTTAACTTGCAAATGTTTAAACGGAGCTTCGCTTATTAAATCGAATTTCATCGTCACGAAGACAAATATCGTTGTAATTAAACGTATTTTAAACGTGTGTGCTCTCTGGGACAACTCAATTCATTATTCTTCAATGGGGTACAGTGCCTATGATTACCAGAGCGATTCAGCCACTCGATGTCATTCGTACAATTCCGAAAACTACGCACAACGTCATGGTGCTAATTTCTCGTGAATGCATACACTAGAGACAGTGCAAGACGCATTGCAAGATGCCTCGTATTACCACCAACCACCAATTCAATGTCCCTCTATTTGCGATGCTCGCCAGAAACGATGCTTTTCACCGAAATAGCCGGAACCAAGTAGCCCACTTCCGCAACACGAAGCCAACAGCGCCTACACCCTTGCCACTAGCAAGCGGTCGGCCTGGAAGCGTAGTAGATGATCCTTTATGCCCGTGCTAGGTCTCCAGCTAATCACCATGCTATTCGCTCCATTGGGCCCAGTGACTCGTCGCTCAGTTTCGTGATGGACCTCACGTACAAGAGACCGACCCGGCGCTCTCGTTCTGACCATTCACTACCTATCTACGACTCACCTTGCCTCATCAGTGTCACTGCCCTCAATTCAACTAGGATCACATACCCATCCACCTCTCCACCACGTCGAGAAGCTTCAGAGCCACAGGCATGGGGTCGTACCTCACCTCTCTTAGCTGCCGCGGGTGGCTGCTGAAGCCTCCACGTAGCGATGCAGCACTTCTGCTGTGTAATAAACATATATTAGCAATCACATATGCGACGGCTCGTTTACACAGGCAAGCCAGAGCTATGCATCCTCGTTGTTTCGCAAGCAAAAAGCACCACATGTACACAAGATATATGATGCAAGCAGATAGGTTGATTTGGGCTCTGAGGTCGTCCACCCCATTTGGTTTGCGCGCCTT
This sequence comes from Urechis unicinctus, assembly GCA_034190875.2. Lineage (NCBI taxonomy): Eukaryota > Metazoa > Annelida > Polychaeta > Xenopneusta > Urechidae > Urechis > Urechis unicinctus. The sequence goes on along the minus strand of CM067350.1, from coordinate 78,512,325 downwards.
ATCCAGGCCTACTCTGCAGCAGGCCTGTGTATGTGCGAGAACGCGCACTTAATTCATGAGGCGTCGATGGGAGGGCTTGGTGGCTAGAGGTACCGCGCCGACAGCCTGTTTACCGAGATGAGATGCAGCACAGAGCAATACAACGGAATGTGTGCGTGTGTGTGAGTCTGTCATATGCCACAAGTGATGTGCATCCTGGAGCCGTCAACCAGACACAGCGTCATCTCTCTGATCGTACCAGAGGCTCTTGGACATCGTTCGGAGACTTACATGAAGGTGCATATATGATAGGTCCGCGTCCCTCGTCGTCACCCGAGGCGTAGTCCTCATCAACTTACGCCAGCCCCGTCATCGATCGCCAGCCTTCACCATTACCCCTATAAGACAGAGCAGCCAGCGCCCAGTATGTATCCAGCTTGACTCGCTAGCTCCTTACCCTGGCCATGTGACACAGACCTGTGTCAACCGCTACCCAGTCTTCACGCTCGTCCTCTCATCTCGCCCCAGTCTCAATTCGCGTCCCGTGTGAAATGCGCGGCCCATCCATTGTTGCCATAGCAACTGGATGAAAGCGGGAGGCTGGAAGAGCACGTGGTGGCCAGGTGATGCTGGCTTTTTGATCTGCATATTGAAGCTGAGAGCCGATATTGAACCGCTCGCTGCGCACTCGGCGAACTAAACAAGCAGCTCGCTCGCAAACTGAACAAGCAACTCGCTCAGAAATACCTTGTGATATACATTCATTTACAGAAACGGTGCCCTTCTTCTGGGATTGATTGAGCTGAGGAAGATCGTTTGTGAAGGTCCTCTGTGGCTGTATTGTTGGATAAGACACAATGCTTGGTGCGCTCACTGTGATGTAATGATAAGGATGATGTCAATAGTGACTGAGTAAGCCGATCGTGTCAGTATGTGGTCTGCTGTAACTAGTGCATTGTTCAACAGGGACAGGCGCACCAGCGCTATCTCACACCACAAAGTAAGTCCCTCCTAGTGCCCCTGTGTGCTAGTGTGGCTACCGTATTGCTGTGTTCGTAGATTAGTGCTCGGTACAGTATCGGCATCGATACGCTGGTGTTATAAAGCGTATGGCATGCGCTCTGTAGCATGTTTACATGGGCTGTGTTTCTGACTCGCTGACATGCTCGTCATGGTTTTTTAAAGCACTCTCCTTACAGCATCTTGTTGCTCGGTCCTGAGTGGTCGACATGGCCACCTCATACATTCTGTATTCTTTCTTATTCCTTTCTTTACCTGTCTCTCTTGGTCACTAACTGACTCTTTATGTCTCTACCCGATTATTTCTTACTCTTCCCGACCCTATCTAACCCTTCCTGGCTCTACCTTTCTCTTCCTGACTCTATCTAACCCTTCCTGGCTCTACCTTTCTCTTCCTGACCTTATCTAACCCTTCCTGGCTCTACCTTTCTCTTCCTGACTCTAACCCATCCTGGCTCTACCTTTCTCGTCCTGACTCTATCTAACCCTTCCTGGCTCTACCTTTCTCTTCCTGACTCTATCTAATCCTTCTTGGCTCTTCCTTACTATATCTGACTCTTCCTGGCTCTACCTGTCTCATCCTGACCCCTGTCTCATCCTGACCCCTGTCTCATCCTGACCCCTGCTGCTTTCCGTCGGCCCACTATTTGGCTGTAGCATGGCGTGCCGTTTTGACCACGCTTACCTCGGCAGAATCCGAGCTGTGACGAGATAGCCGGGAACTGCGATTCGTTTCTTATCAGAATCGTCCATTGGCAGTACCATGATGCGAGCGACTGATACAAAACGCTCTCGTCTCGGCCAGGCGGCTCGGCCAGACTTACTGCTTTTGTTTACCTCGACGTAGAAGTAGCGATTATACGTACATACAACAGTGCGCAGTTCGGCCCGCTCAGCTGTTTAACCTACTATGACTGACCGCCCACTTCTAGCGGGGAGCGCCAACGGACTGGGTAAGTGTTTACAGGTAGGCTATTAGGAGGTGTTTAGTAGTATGATAGGGGTTTGACTCGGCTCAGTGAGGTGAGTGTGTAGGGTGCTGGAGTCCGCTAGGGGCGTGGTGGTAGCATCCTGAAGTAAGTGTCGAGTTTATTCGCCCTATACTGGAGTCTCGCATTGTGTTCCCTAGCAACAGGAGGCTGCGTATCATTCTCTCGTTGTTTTCTCCCTTTTAAGCGATCGCTGTATATCACTGATGGATCTGCCGTCTGATTGAGATTCTAAGAGCGTCGTCGTGGCGTCTCTATAGATATTCCAACATTATCTCCGTCAGACTAGCTGTGCTATGAATATTGTACCCAGACGATTGTCCAAGCAGCGAGCAGATTTGCTGAGCAGCATGAATCGTTTCAAAAATGCATGAGAACGGTTTCTCTCCATGGCATATTTAGGTCTTAAATTGGAGAGATGCTATAATGACGCGCTCTCGGTTTGTATTTCTGGTTGCCTGCACGGCTTATATACGCTTACTCATTCGTGTGCAACCGTGTATATGTGACCTCGTATATGTGACCTCGTACACGCGACCTTGTACATGTGACCTCGTAAGCGTGACTTAAGCACGCGAACTCTTACATGTGATCTCGTACACACGACCTCGTACATGTAGTCCAGTACACACGACCTCGTTGGTGTGACCTTGCGCACACTTTCCCTTGGATGTGACTTTCTGTACACGACCTCGTACAAATAACCCCCTACACACGACCTCGAATATTTGACCTTGTACACCCGATCTCGAGCTCTCGACATCGCGCTAGCTACCTAATATACGCGACCTCGCCACAACGCGTGCATGTTATGTCGCAGGATTCCGCACTTTCTGCACGAGTCAGCTAGCACTAACTCCATATTCGGCAATCCGCTATTCTTGCTGCTTGCATTTAATCCATTCGCCATTTAATAACAGGATCGTTAAATTATTGTGTTAATTTAGATCTACTGGTTACTACCGATTCGGTATGTTTGATATATAAATGTTTGGTTGTTGGATTCAAAGAATGTTTCCATTGTTTGTGATAGTAATCCGGCCGTCGAGACTGATCGGGTCGGGTCGTGGATGCGTAGTAATACATACCGATAGATTGACTATAAGGCTTGTATCAGGAGACTGGTAACTCTATAGCATCCCCGCAGAGCCCTGGACTCGGAGGCACCATGAGCGGCGATTGCTCCGTGAGTATTAGTTATTTATTACAACGATTGAGTGGCACCCCTGCTGTGACACCCCTGGTGTGACACCCCTGCTGTGACACCCTCGCTGTGACATCCGTGTGTACGACGAGTGCCCTGAATATTGGCTGTCTGCCCCGCTTGCTAAGCCAGTGTGGTTGATAATGGCCCTGTCGAGCACCACTGGTACTTCTACTGGTAAGTCCAAATTGACCCCAGTTTTATGAATTGAGCTCCGCCTTTTACAAGGTGTAGGGGGCTGCGTCTCTGATGCTATGGGCGGCGGTATTGACCCAACCCCAAGCTGGCTTCATAGAGCAGTGTTCGCTTATAAGGCAAGGCGCGTTGAGATAATACTCATCTCCGGCGATCTTGATGACAGGCTTTAGCCACAAGTGGTGACGTCACTCTAGCAGTATGGTCAGCATGGCTTGGTCAGCATTCCCCTCGGCCACCTAGTGACCCACTCCATTAATTCCATCCATTCATGCCAAGCTGCTCGCTCGTTAGCTAGTATGAATACGATATTGAAGCCTCCGTTTATGAGCAGGTCTGACATATTGCCCCTTTGTCGACCTTATTAGTACTAGGTCCCCATATATAAGATGGATGGAGAAGAGTTGATATATCAGCCCCGTTTGTGATGGTGATGATATCGGCCCATTTATGGTAGGTGGGGAGTTAGGGCCTTGTTTAAGATGGTGAAAATGTTGGCCCTATTATATATGATGAGAATGCTGGCCCTATTATAGATGATGGGAATGTTGGCCCTATTATAGATGATGGGAATGTCGGCCCTATTATAGATGATGAGAATGCTGGCCCTATTATAGATGATGAGAATGCTGCCCTTTTTATAGATGATGGGAATGTCGGCCCTTGTAGAGATGATGGAAATGTCAGCCCCATTATAGATGATGGGAATGTTGGCCCTATTAGAGATGATGAGAATGCTGGCCCTATTATAGATGATGAGAATGTCGGCCCTATTATAGATGATGAAAATGCTGGCCCTTTTATAGATGATGGGAATGTCGGCCCTATTATAGATGATGGGAATGTTGGCCCTATTATAGATGATGAGAATGTTGGTCCTATTATAGATGATGGGAATGTCGGCCCTTTTATAGATGATGGGAATGTCAGCCCTATTATAGATGATGGGAATGTTGGCCCTATTAGAGATGTTGAGAATGCTGGCCCTATTATAGATGATGAGAATGCTGGCCCTATTATAGATGATGAGAATGCTGGCCCTATTATAGATGATGAGAATGCTGCTCCTATAAGAGATGATGAGAATGTTGGCCCTATTAGAGATGAAGAGAATGCTGGCCCTATTATAGATGATGAGAATGTCGGCCCTATTATAGATGATGAAAATGCTGGCCCTTTTATAGATGATGGGAATGTCGGCCCTATTATAGATGATGGGAATGTTGGCCCTATTATAGATGATGAGAATGTTGGTCCTATTATAGATGATGGGAATGTCGGCCCTTTTATAGATGATGGGAATGTCAGCCCTATTATAGATGATGGGAATGTTGACCCTATTAGAGATGTTGAGAATGCTGGCCCTATTATAGATGATGAGAATGCTGGCCCTATTATAGATGATGAGAATGCTGGCCCTATTATAGATGATGAGAATGCTGGCCCTATTATAGATGATGAGAATTCTGGCCCTTGTAGAGATGATGGGAAAGTCAGCCCTATATAGATGATGAGAATGGTGGCCCTATTATAGATTATGAGAATGCTGCCCCTATTAGAGATGATGAGAATGTTGGCCCTATTAGAGATGAAGAGAATGTTGGCCCTATTATAGATGATGAGATTGATGGCCCTGTTACATGTTGTGAGAATGCTGGCCCTATTAGAGATTGTGAGAATGCTGGCCCTATTAGAGATTGTGAGAATGCTGCCCCTATTAGAGAATGTGAGAAGGTTGGCCCGGTTAAAGATGAGGAGGATGTTGCCATGTGACATACCCTGCCCGCAGCCTGCTGACGCAGATGGCCGTATGCACTAACATACTCGCCGGATTGTGTCAATTAGGCGAATGATTTAGCGTTCCGGCGATCCTCGACCTGTGGCCACGACGCGCGGCTTTACCCCATCAGTTGGGCCAAGTCACAGGACTTTCCTCGGGGCTTGCGGGGAACGGAATTGGCTGCTATCTGCAAGTCCAACAAATCTCAATGCGTTTCACATTGCGTAGGCGAGGATGTGTAAGTCACGTAGGACACCATAAATACCCCTAATACAGCGATCAGTTCATTCAGCAGGACACTCGAAGTCAGACGGGAAATCCAATTAAGCCGTGCTTATAGTGGGGCTGAACACAAGAGATGGCGGAGAACGGGACAGGAGATGTCTTGTGTCACATGCACTCTTTGTAGTGGTCTCTCCTTATTGGTCAATGTCCCTGTAAAGTAGGCGACCACTAATCAACCGAAGTGTAATGGTCCACTGCTCAGTGAACATGGAGACATGTTAATCGCCCAAACACACTCACACGCACCCCCCCCCTAACACACACACATACACACACATATACATATATATAGAGATATATATATATATAGATATATATATATATATATATATATATATATATATATATATATATATATATATATATATATATATATATATATATATATATATATATATATCTATATATATATATATATATATATATATATATATATATATATATATATATATTTGGGGTAAGTCCGTTTACTCTAGGGACGCTATCGCTGTTGCTACTTGGAATCAATGACATCGAGTTCCTACGACAAATGTCGCATCGTCATCAAAGAAACAGTAATTAGGAGAGCTCACTGTAGGAAATAGACATTGGTTCCTGGACAGGACAATCTAGCTGGAATGGGGCGTGTGTTAGGGCGGAGTTGATCCCCGGCATGATGGGGTGGTGGCTTGGTGAACAGAGCGTTAGGCACCTGCACGCGTGACGTAGCACTCACTCCTGCACGCAACTACCCCCCTCTGACGTATACCTCCCTCCTGCACTCACCCGCCCCTCTGACGTATACCTCCCTCCTGCACCCACCCGCCCCTCTAACGTATACCTCCCTCCTGCACCCACCCGCCCCTCTAACGTATAGCTCCTCCTGCACCCACCCGCCTCTCTGACGTATACCTCCCTCCTGCACCCACCCGCCCCTCTAACGTATACCTCCCTCCTGCACCCCCACCCGCCCCTCTAACGTATAGCTCCTCCTGCACCCACCCGCCCCTCTAACGTATAGCTCCTCCTGCGCCCACCCGCCCCTCTGACGTATAGCTCCCTCCTGCACCGACCCTCCCCCTCTAACGTATAGCTCCCTCCTGCACCCACCCGCCTCTCTGACGTATAGCTCCCTCATGCACCCACCCGCCCCTCTAACGTATAGCTCCCTCCTGCACCCACCCGCCCCTCTAACGTATAGCTCCTCTTGCACCCACCCGCCCCTCTGACGTATAGCTCTTCCTGCGCCCCACCCGCCCCTCTGACGTATAGCTCCCTCCTGCACCGACCCTCCCCTCTAACGTATAGCTCCCTCCTGCACCCACCCGCCTCTCTGACGTATAGCTCCCTCCTGCACCCACCCGCCCCTCTAACGTATAGCTCTTCCTGCACCCACCCGCCCCTCTAACGTATAGCTCCCTGCTGCACCCACCCGCCCCTCTAACGTATAGTTCCCTCCTGCACCACCCGCCCCTCTAACGTATAGCTCCCTCCTGCACCCACCCGCCCCCTGACTTATAGCTCCCTCCTGCACCCACCCGCCCCTCTAACGTATAGCTCCCTCTTGCACCCACCCGCCCCTCTAACGTATAGCTCCCTGCTGCACCCACCCCCCCCCCCTGACTTATTGCTCCCTCCTGCACCCACCCGCCCCTCTGACGTATAGCTCCCTCCTGCACCCACCCGCCCCTCTGACGTATAGCTCCTCTTGCGCCCCCCCCCTGACATAGCTCCCTCCTGCACCCACCCGCCCTTCTGACTTTAAGCTCCCTCCTGCACACACCTCCATGACGTATAGCTCCCTCCTGCGCCCAACCCCCCCCCCACCACTGACGTATAGCTCCCCCTGCACAAACCCGCCCCTCTGACGCATCGCTCCCTCCTGCGCCCACACCCCATCTGACGCATCGCCCCTTCCTGCACATGCCCCCTCTGACGTATCGCTTTGTTGGCATTACATCAGCAGCGTGATGTAATGTAAAGAGCCTCACCATCACTCACATCTTACTGGCTTATTTGCTCCAGGGGATGAAAAACAGTTTCCATAACAACGATTATGAAATATTTAAAGATCAAAACTAACGTTTTTTGGCATATCCGATTTGTATGTTTCAAAATGTAGGAAAATATCTTTTAATCTGACCACGGTAGATAATTTTACATTCTCTCAAGTACTGTGGACATAAATCCGCTGAGAATGTGGTGCTCGGGTTTAATTCCGATTGAATTCCCAGAGTCCATTTTGCACCAGTTGGTCGCTAGGAGGCAGGACGCGTGACGTCACGTTTGCGGCTCGTCCCAAAGCAAATTCGAAGGCGGTATTTCGGAAGCTGAGAAAAATTATACGATCCGCGATTTTTTCCCTGCAACTTTCCTTTCTACTGATTGGTATATATTAACATGTCGTCATCAGATGAAGATTATGAAGCCTCATTAGATGAAATGAGGACTTATGATGTCCGTTGATATTTATTTGAGCCCACACGATTGCGAATAACAACCGAGTCAGATAATGATGTTGGGAGCTCAGAAACGGATTCCGATTCGGAAAATGAATGCAGCAAAGACGCTTTGACTTTCTGGCCAGTGGAAGTGTGGTAGGTAGAAATTTTTCGTCTCTATTAGTCTAAATGGATTAGCACCGGTAGAAATAACATTTCCGTGTAATGGGGTCTATCTGGCCTACACACCCAAGTCAATAAATTCACCCAGCGCGTTCCCCCGAGCGATAGTGACATGTATGATAATATACATAATTGACTTGGGTGCCTGTGAACTGGCCCCTTTCAGAATTTAGACGTCCTGTTAATATATCTCTCATCAGTGTATATTTAAAAGACTAAGTCTACTCTTTTGCTCACAAATAAAGTCAGAATGCTCAGAAGAATTTGTGAATCATGGACAAACATGGACTGCTGGGTCAGCTTTTGTTATGTGAATGATCTAACTTGGAGTTCAAAATGGCTAAAGCTTGATTTGGGCAACCTTTTAGGTGTAGCTGAAACAACTGCGATCAGATGACCACATTGCGGGAATGTGTTTGTTGTCGAAATACCCTGAAGACTCTGGCAACAATAGAAGAGTGGCCATGTATGACCGAACATCCAGGGTTCAAGTCAAACTGCTTGGACCGTTATGTCCTGCTTGCATCGAAATTCTAGTACATACAGATAGATGGACATATAGGGGATGAAGTTAACACAAATGAGTTAGTTATGCCTTTATTGAAGCACATATAAGACACACAGCCACTTCTGGACATGGACAATGTATCCCAAGTGTCCATGTTGTGCAATAGATTTGGTAATCACGTTCAGTGCTACATGACAACAAACAGCAAAACCAGCAATACATTTATATCTGGAGTACATAGTTGACAAAAAAATTAGAGTTAAAAAACATTATTTTCATATTTCCCTAAGAAATAATCAATTCTTTTTTGCTCCAAGTTATTCAGATATTTGGCCTACGCCATTTCATCTACTGGGTGTGGCACAGATTAGGTAGACATAACAGAAAAGTATTGCCATCATGTGTCGTAAACAAAATAAGATCTACATTCCCAGATCCAGAGGGCATTTACAGAGGATACCTAGAAAGTAGCTGAGGAGATTTTGTTTGCATGATTGAAGCGGCATCGGTGTGCTCCCACAAGGATGTCCTTTGCTGGCTTTTCAAATTGAGCAACAATAGGGGGCGGAACACTCCTTTCCGCTGAAAGAACTTTCGCCAGTCTGTAACTGGGATATTTCTCACGAAGCACAAACACTTCAGTAATGAGGTTGTCAACATAATCTGAAGCATAACCAGTTAATAAAAGATTAGTAATAAATTGTCTTTGAATCATTAAATGGAATGTTTGGTCTTTTGTGCCAGTATAATTACCCTATGGGCACGGCAGGAAACTCATAATAGATTTATCTTAATAAATGCCAGCATTACATTATTGTTGAACTCATATTTACATATATTGAACAACAAATCCTGTGATATATACCAACCAAAACAGGCTTCACCACTGGATCACCCTGTCTGGACTTTGGAAAGGACACTCCCCATTGTGCCTGGCCTTGTTGAGTGACTGCCTGAGCTCTATTGGAGTTTTCATTAAAATGCAAAACTGCAAGGAGTAATCTGGAAGTAAAGCACCAACAGTAGCAGATATAGCCTGGTGGTCTGGCATGCCTATGTGAGCTCACAATACACCAGCATGTCATAACTTTACAAGCACCAACATAAACCCATGTTTTACATCAGGTATTTGCAATATATACCACACTACAGTCACAGCAAAGCTCAATTAAATTACCTTGCTTCCATAGTGGCAAAGGGAAAGTGTACACTCTTGGGCGCGAAGAAGATCACCACCTTGTGGAAAGATTCTAAGCTGGATGTCTGCTCAGACAGAGATAATCTGCCAATGTCTTTCAGAAGGTGTTTGCTGTTTACGACCAGGGCCATCCTCTAGCTCAATGCCACTATAAAACCAAAGTTGTAGGTGCTTTATTAGGCTTATGAGAGAGCACTGATTTTTATAAGCATGCAATACAATTCCACTGTTTACAGGGATTTTCAAAGTAAACTATCACTTACATGTTCATCCATACCATCCTCGTCACTTTCCATGTCGAATATAGACATCCAGGTGACTCAATATACTTACAAGCAAACATGTTTGTGGGAGCCCTCTACCGGTTCAGTTGAGCTGGCCTCTATCTCAGGCACACCTGTCATCTCGTTTTCACTTTCACTGGAGGCATCAAGCATCTCAGCTCCAGTTAACATTTCATGCAGCACCTACAAACAGAGGCATCATGTGTTTCAGTGTCGACCAGTTGTACACCAATGATATTTCCCAAAATAGGGATCAAAATCACCTATATCAATATACTTCTATATACAAACTGTCTAATTTGTCCTATGACATCAGTAGTACTCATGTAAATGGACCAATTAAACACAGTATGTAGTGTATCCAAATCCCTAAACAAAAACAGGCAATGTCATGCAAGTATTTTGAGATCACATTGAAACACCAGTTATTGAGCCATGCCCATGGGGCCTTTCTTTACCAGTGATGCCTTAGCCTTAACACGGCCATGTCATTTGGGTCGTATGATTATTCATATAAGAAATAAATTTTGCTGTCAATCAAACACTAAGGCACAACCACGACTGGGAATGAAAATTGAATGGTCCTAGCTATCTTACCTGTTGACGTCGTCTTTTCTCAAAGGCACCTCGACGTCTTACTCGATCCTGGTTCACACCCATGTAATTGAAAATCGTTGGCATGCCACCTTGGCGAAGCCTAGTTTGTTTAGAAAAGCCCAGACTTATGAGCAGCTCTGGGTCCGTTTCATAGGCGTCTCTCTCAAAGTGGTCGGAGCAAAGGACAGGAGTTGTTTTGGTCGGCTTCCGATCCTTCCTCTTCACCTTTACAATCGAATTCTTGTGCATGTTTCGGTCTTTCGGGAACCGAAAGAAACTCTTACCCGACCTCTCGTCGTTTCTTCTCCCAACCGACACAACAATAAGGCATAATCCAAACTTTGAGTGTAACAAACCGTGAAGACTTTTTCATAAACCATCAACGAGCCGCGACAACAATGGCGAAGTTTGTTGACATTCGTGATCAGCGAGCGCAGAGCAGCGAACGTGACGTCACGGGCCAAATAATTCCGAACGTTGCCGAGCGGGATGTTCAACGAGTGGAAGAAGAAAACATACGCTTTAAAATCCTTTTTTAAAGGAATAGGGTGCTCCAAAGTAACCGCTATCGATATGAATACCATTATTGAAGTTTATTCTTTCGAATTTCGATTTAAAAAAAAATTATGTTTATGATCTTTAACGCTAATTCTGTGTGCGGTAAGCTAGGAAAGGGGTCCGTCCTTCCGTTCGGCCACTGTTCCTTGCTTACCATGGGAAGGTGGCTTCGTTTTCATTAAATTCGTATAATTAAACGAAGGAAAATATGGTTTAAGACATTATCGTAACCACAACCTAACAATTCGGCTTTTAGCGATTAAAAGCGAATTGAAATACATGGATTCAACAGGTACGGAGCACGAGAAATTAACTCGGAACATCTCTTTTCAATGATTCACATCTTATCAAGGAGTACACTCAACTGCGTAAATAACCTGCTTGATGTGAGGCTGCGAATCTCTGCATGATGAATAATACGACCACATCAAAGGTGCCTACATTTCCTCAGTAGCTGGTTCACCTTGACCTTGTCCGCTCGGTGATTGACAGACTGACCTTGTCCGCTCGGTGATTGACAGACTGACCTTGTCCGCTAGGTGATTGACAGACTGACTTTGTCCGCTCGGTGATAGACAGACTGACCTTGTCCGCTCGGTGATTGACAGACTGACCTTGTCCGCTCGATGATTGACAGACTGACCCTGTCCGCTAGGTGATTGACAGACTGACCTTGTCCGCTCGGTGAGTGACAGACTGACCTTGTCCGCTCGGTGATTGACAGACTGACCTTGTCCGCTCGGTGATTGACAGACTGACTTTGTCCGCTCGGTGATTGACAGACTGACCTTGTCCGCTCGGTGATTGACAGACTCCTATAATATCTCAGTAAGGTCGGTGCCCTCGGAGTTGTATTCAGAGAAGCTCTTTGTTAGTTAAGGAGACCCCCGTATGTCGCCATCACTACGCCTCACCGCTACCTCCTCTCTCTATTGGCTCATTCACAGGGAGCATATTTACAGGTAGCCCTGCCAAGTCAACCCTTTTTGCCGTCAAACAAAAATAACAATAAATTATCACCTGTGTGATGAGGTCAGGTGTGCGGCGCCTTGTTTGTTGCTGTTGTTGTTGTGGTGGTTAACAGAGTTCCACCTCTCCAGTCTAGATATATAGCTCAAGTGCAACAAGGCTGCATTAGTCACACATTGTGCATCAAGGTAACAAAGCCTCAGAATATGAGTGTTCGTGATGAATTGCGTCTTGGCTTTGTGTGAAATTGATTTTCGGTTAAGGGTTCCCTACCGCAGTGTATCACTCGTCTAACTGAGCGTGCGAGATTCGCCTAGGGACAGCCCATCACACGATGGTGCACCCATGTTCAACTTTTAAGCTGCTCGACTTCCTTGGTAACATACATTGGTGCGACAGCGTATGCAGTATCAGAACCGTCGTGTAATTGTTTCGAAACACAGCGACTGCGTCCATCGTAAAAATCTAATAAAATCAGATGACGCTGGCGTTCATTATGACGTCATGTCATCAACTTTATAATTGGTCCAGTGTAAACCAACCCTGCTCAGTTGTCATAATAAAACTAATTCGTCAGGATTGCAATACAATAAGGCGCTGCAACTGCACTGACTTTTAAATTGCGGTTTTATAGAAAAACCTACATACTGTGATGCAGAGTAATAGTACCTTCATGTAGCGTAATATGTATAGCAAGATGGACCGTCTGTGCTCCTAACACAGTACGAATTAGTCACCGACGATAAGGTCTAAAGCCAAGACCGACTGTCAGTTGCTATTCTTATTTTGAGACAAGCGTTCGCAGCTGTGTGACACTGATGCCAGCTGTCAGAGTATACTGGATCTTGGTGACACTGATGCCAACTGTGTGTGTCTACAGGATCCAGCCTGATGTCTCGCCCCTTACCCCCTGCATTATCCGGTTTATTTCTTCTGCCTAATGACTATGCCCTCCTTTTTATGGCTTTGGCTTAAATTCACTACTGGGTGTCTCTGACCTTGCCATCTCGTTCGCAGCTACTTTTCCCTACTGGGTGGGTATGCTCTGCTGTCACGCTCGTGGCTTCTTTTCCCTGCTGGGTGTCTGTTACCTTGCTATCACGCTCGTGGCTTCTTTTCCCGACCGGGTGCTTTGTGCCATTGCTATTATTTCCGTGGAATCTTTTCATTGCCGGGTTTTGTTCCTTTATCATTATGACTACGGCTGCTGCCCAACAGTTAACAATGCTGCGCGTTTGCTGATCCTGTGTCCTCACGGTGTATTACGAAACATCTATAGATTATTGTTTTCTACGGTGCCACACCGATGTTTGTGTGCCTTGTCACCTTAACGCACAATTTTAGTGGTTTGATGTACTGTTGATAACGTACGCTCCAGTTACTGATAGCCTCTTCAGTGAGATCAACCAACCGTTAACGTCGACAACGCGGGACAAGGCCTGGGTTTAATGCATATCCATGGGACTTATGGTCGTTTCGTGTGACATGTAACAGATACGCATCTAAACATGGACGGGATGGCTCAGTGATGACGACTGTATACACGCCAGCTGGGTATCTCTTTTTCGTGAATTCATTCCGCGAAATACATCAATAAATTATTCATATACGACCTTCATTTGCCGCTTCTCGGCGGATTAGGATGTGTGTGGCCGAATTGCCTGACGCAGTGCGTCCAGTACCAGCGCCAACTAAGTTGCTGGGCTTAATTTACGCTTAATTGACAATCCAGAGGCAATATGTCTGCGCTGACTATGTCGTAGCGACGTGGTAGAAGTGAGAGCATAAGCAAGTGAGTGTGCGTACGTTGATCAGGTATGACGTATGATCAATAGGGAGTAGGGCCAAAATGCGGAAAGCTCTCATCTGGAATAATGCCGCATCGGTCGCCTGTTAGTGACACCACTAAGCATCACGTGATATAACAGCCACTCCTTATGTAGCAGCTCTAGCTGCTGAGACTTATGCCACGTGATGTAGTTGCCACGGATCGCAACGCCTCGGGCGGTCACATCCCACTTAGCCTGATTTGCTTATTGCCCTCATCTGGTGAGCCAAGTCGTCATCTGGTGAGCCAGGTCGTCATCTGGTGAGTCAGGTCGTCATCTGGTGAGCCAGATCGTCCTCTGGTGGGCCAGATCGTCATCTGGTGAGCCAAGTCGTCATCTGGTGGGCCAGGTCGTCATCTGGTGAGCCAGGCCGTAATCTGGTGAGCCAGGTCGTCATCTGGTGAGCCAGGTCGTCATCTGGTGAGCCAAGTCGTCCTCGTCATCTGGTGAGCCAGGTCGTCATCTGGTGAGCCAAGTCTTCATCTGGTGAGCCAAGTCGCTCTCGTCTTCTGGTGAGCCAGGTCATCATCTGGTGAGCCAGGTCGTCATCTGGTGAGCCAAGTCGTCCTCGTCATCTGGTGAGCCAGGTCGTCATCTGGTGAGCCAAGTCGTCATCTGGTGAGCCAAGTCGTCCTCGTCCTCCGGTGAGCCAGGTCGTCATCTGGTGAGCCAGGTCGTCCTCTGGTGAGCCAGGTCGTCATCTGGTGAACCAGGTCGTCATCTGGTGAGCCAGGTCGTCATCTGGTGAGCCAATTCGTCATCTGGTGAGCCAGGTCGTCATCGGGTTAGCCAGGTCGTCATCTGGTGAGCCAGGTCGTCCTCTGGTGAGCCAGGTCGTCATCTGGTGAGCCATGTCGTCATCTGGTGGACCAAGTCGTCCTCGTCATCTGGTGAGCCAGGTCGTCATCTGGTGAGCCAAGTCTTCATCTGGTGAGCCAGGTCGTCATCTGGTGGACCAAGTCGTCCTCGTCATCTGTTGAGCCAGGTCATCATCTGGTGAGCCAAGTCGTCATCTGGTGAGCAAAGTCGTCCTCGTCACCTGGTGAGCCAGGTCGTCACCTAGTGAGCAAGGTCGTCATCTGGTGAGCCAAGTCTTCATCTGGTGAGCCAGGTCGTCCTCTGGTGAGCCAGGTCGTCATCTGGTGAGCCAGGTCGTCATCTGGTGGGCCAGGTCGTCATCTGGTGAGCCAATTCGTCATCTGGTTAGCCAGGTCGTCATCTGGTGAGCCGGGTCGTCATCTGATGAGCCAGGTCGTCATCTGGTGAGCCAGGTCGTCATCTGGTGAGCCAAGTCGTCATCTGGTGAGCCAAGTCGTCCTCGTCATCTGGTGGACCAGGTCGTCATCTGGTTAGCCAAGTCTTCATCTGGTGAGCCAAGTCGTCCTCGTCCTCAGGTGAGCCAGGGCGTCATCTGGTGAGCCAAATCGTCATCTGGTGATCCAGGTCGTCATCTGGGAAGCCAGGTCGTCATCTTGTGAGCCAAGTCCTCATCTGGTGAGCCACGTCGTCATCTGGTGGACCAGGTCGTCATTCGGTGAGCCAGGTCGTCATCTGGTGAGCCAGGTCCTCATCTGGGGAGCCAAGTCGTCCTCGTCATCTGGAGAGCCAGGTCGTCATCTGGGTCGTCGTCCGCGGGGTAGAGTTTGTGCAGCTTATGGCTATTGGGTTATCCGTATTGGTTTAACCGTCCCGACGATTATTTCGCATGCGTGACGAATATTCTAACATTGTAATGGTTATGGGAGAGATTACAAGCAAACATGGAAAACCAATCTCGTTTGGTTTGAAGTGCAGTCTGAAGGGGCAGCACGTGTGTCGTTGGAATGAAGGCACCACCCACGCACAAATGTCGTCATTTGGCTTGATCCATCCGACGTTCTCGGCGACACAATAATCAATCAATCCCGCTGTTAGGGGTGTGCCCACTTCACTCGCACACACATGCTGACATTCAGGCAGGCCGTGATTCTACGCTCCACGTATTGGCTGCCCTCATTCGTCAATACACACAATTTTATAGACGTACTAGTTATAACATTACTGCAAGATGCAACAACTCATGACGGACCGTTGACAGAATTATCCATTTTAAGAACATCAACAGAAGCGGGACCTAAATGGAACATGAGTTTATGTGGCTCACCATAGGACCATTGAAGACAGATCTACAGAACTGGTTTTTTTTCCTTTTACAGGAATGAAAATTTCGAATAATGGCGTGTAACAATGGTTTCATGGCTGCAGGACGCTCTCTCTCTCCCTGGTGAGCTGTGCGGCACATGACTCCCATGTGCGTTCTCTCCTGATGAGCTGTATGACACATGACTCCCATGTGCGTTCTCTCCCTGGTGAGCTTTGCGGCACATGATTCCCATGTGCGTTCTCTCCCTGGTGTGCTGTACGGCACATGACTCCCATGTGCGTTCTCTCCTGGTGAGCTGTTTGACACATGACTCCCATGTGCGTTCTCTCCTGGTGAGCTGTTTGACACATGACTCCCATGTGCGTTCTCTCCCTGATGAGCTGTGTGACACGTGGCTGTTACCTGCTGTGCTGTCGTTTACACCCATTGTCGTCTTAAAGGGTTGCTTTAATGTTCCTTGGGCTGATTCTATGTGTCCATGACAACGATGATAAATATTTAACACTAACTATAATCGTCCCATAAGAAACACCCTAGCTTACTAAATCTCTCTACTCTGAGTGCAGAAAACTGTCTTCGCCTAAAACAAGGGAAACTAGCCATATGACCCAATGACATTTGTGTTTTAAGATTCGCGCATCCAGGGGTTTACATCCCTCGCGAGGAGGGGTGAATTATAGATGGGAATTTCCCGATGAGCTTGTTGTGGTGATTGGAAGAAGAGCAAGACGTACTCCGCTTCGTGTGATCCTGCTCCTGTTAATGTATGTCGTCACGCCAAACGACTATATTACCTCCATGGGAAGAACTCCATGGTATCAGTACAGCGTGTTGAGTGTAACCTTTCGGCGAAATATATTTATTTTGTGTTCCGCCAACAAACAAGAGGGATCATTTTGTTAATACATCACTACGCTTATCGCAGACATAAATAGTGGCATCTTTTTATTTGTGCCGCAAAGTTTACTTGATCGAAAATCATGATGATAAATTTTCAACATTATTATCTCACTGGAAATATTCATGGTGTACAGTTGAAATCTGTGTAATTTAGTTGTGTCTTTCCATCGATAACGGTGCCTCCCTAAAACCATGAACCACACGAATGTTAGCTGTGAATCATTGCGCACTATAACTACCTCACTATCGATGTATACTTCCGCTTAGGCTACAAAATGTAGATTTCATCTTATCTTCACTTATTAAAGTTGTGGACATCATTGCGCAAATAATTAGACCGACAAGCAAGAAGAATAATTTCAGACGACAAAAATGGCGACAGCCGAAGCAAGGATCTATTTTCTGAGACCGCAGCGCCACGTAGCGACTGAAAGTCTGAAAACTTTAAACCTTTTGTTTCCTAGGTGCTATTTGCCAAGCAGCTTGCTAGGCAGCATTGTTACAAATGAGAGGCTCTCTGATTAATGTCATAAGCGCCACGCAGCTTAGCGAAGCTATAAAGCTCCAAGCTCGAGATCTTCACATGGCCAGTTTCCTCGCGCAAGAAGGTTGTTGACAATCTAATATCACGTTCTACAGCGCGGACATAAAAGATCGAGAAAAGTAAACGGCGTTGTCGCTGCGGGGGGGGGGGGGGGGGGGGAGGGAGTGAGTGAGGGGGCACTTGGCCTTATTCTGGATAGGGGTGTGCCGCGGGACCTCGAAAACCCGTACCCGTCGTACAAGGTCAAAATGGCCAAAAGCATACGCCGTCGTACAAGGTATTATGCGAATGTATAACCCGTCGCACAAGGTAAAAATGGCAAAAAAGCATACACCGTCGTACAAGGTATTATGCATTTGAATTGTCATCGATAGGAAATATGTATATTCAATCCGTTATACAGTTGGGAAGAGAAAAACATACCCCGTCGTACAATACGAAGCCCCAACAAAACCCGTCGTACAGATTGAAGCTGAAAAACATACCCCGTCGTACAAGTATGAGGTCCAAGTTACCATCCCATGGCAAAGTTCGTGCTTTACAGCCGTTTTTTGACCAAACAAACAGCCGTTTTCATAGGTGAGAGACAATATCCAACATTGTGTGTGGATTTTACCAAATAGGAAACCAGGTAAGTTCGGGTGTGGTATGTAAACTGCTTGTAACAATGCAATAACCACAATTACTTGCGATGGTAAATGTTGCCAGCAGTGCTCCATAACAACTGTATGAATGACGGACCTCAACGCTGTGGTCGCCATTAGCCAACCGTGATGCATACATTCTGCTCAGCCTGTTTGCTTTGATGCAACGCCCACCATTACTTTCTCGTGTTTTCCGCTGCTTGGGACTCTAGTGCGTGCTTATTGGCCCCGCCGTCCTCGGCATTTACCGCTCGCTTATCTCTGCTGCTCCGTGGAAGCCTACTACACGCTCGCGCGGCAACTCATATATATATATATGTATATGTATATATATATATATATATATATATATAGATATATATATATATATATATATATATATATATATATATATATATATATAGATATATATATATATATAGTATATATATAGATATATATATATTTATCTATATAGATATATAGATATATAGATATCTAGATCTATATAGATATATATATATATCTATATATATATCTATCTCTCTCTATATATCTATCCCTATCTCTCTATATATATCTCTATCTCTATCTATATCTCTATCTATATATATATATATATATATACATATATATATGTGTGTGTGTGTGTGTCTGGTGTGTCGAGTGTGTGTGTGTGTATCTGTGTGTGTGTATCTGTGTGTGTGTACGTATGTGCTCATATATCGTGTCGACGTTTCAATATTACCTGCGTGTAGCTGTGCACGCTTTGCTTTTTTTCACTCCTTAATGTGTGTATGTTGCCATGGTCACTCCTAACCGAGCTGCGTTGATGAGCACGTCAGGACGGAAGCAGTAGAATGGTCCTTGATGCACGCGCAAATAGTTCTAATTCCTTTATAACTGCTTTATATAAACATATTAGTATGGTAGATCGTGCGTTATTTCTGTTTATATTAGTGCTTGAATAGGAATGGTATTTGACTAGAAAGATTTGCTAGGGGAAAAGCACCATCGTAAGGCACAAATAGGAAAAGAAACCTGACATATTAGATTGAAGTAAACGGTGCTCCCGTTCAGTGCGTTAAGTGTGTGGTCTCTGGTGATGTATCTGCACTTAGATGTATTTCGCTTTGAACCAATACCATAGTTATGGTCAAGGAAGAGTAATCTAGTTGTCATCAGCATCCTTACCAAGTCTTACATGATACTCGTCTTTCCTGATACACGTCTTACATGAGACACGTCTTACATGAGACATGTCTTACATGATACACGTCTTTCATGATACACGTCTTGCACGAGACACGTCTTACATGAGACATGTCTTACATAATACATGTCTTACATGATACACTTACCTGATACCCGTCTTACATGAGAAACGTCTTACATGAGACATGTCTTACATGATACACGTCTTATATGAGACACGTCTTTCCTGATAAAAGTCTTTCATGATACACGTCTTACATGAGACACGTCTTTCCTGGTACACGTCTTTCCTGAGACGCGTCCTACATGAGACATGTCTTACGGGACACACGTTTTACCCGATACACGCCTTACATATGCTGGTAATCTGCGAAGGAGTCAAGGTCTGGGAGTGTTCATAACGGACCACAATGACTTTAGCATCCTCCCTATTCCATAACATAACAAGAGGTCCGTAGTCAATCCGAGCCGCCTGGTCCCGACTCGCGACTAATGTCAACTATATCTACACACACGGACACACGCCTTCGCACTCCCAGGCACGCACACTTTTGCTATGCTTCGTTTTGTGTCATCAGTGTCGCTACTGGCACTGGTCATTCATATCGGCAACCTGCCAATGGCATGGGGAAGTCCATAACTTCCTCTAGAGCGTCGTCTGCAATGTAAGCCCCTCGACGCGTAAATGTGTCTCGCCAGAACGGGGGCGTGAGGATGTTGGTGACACAGGCCGCACCTATTTCGTTTTAGAGATGGAACCCATAGCTATGCAACCCGGTGTAGAAAGCCATAGATCGGCGAATATACGAGTCTGTCCGATGAGTAACTTGGGTAACCAACAGCGTTTGATTCCACCGTCTTCGCCCACTCATGTATTGGCGGCACTGAGTGATGTATAGCTTGTGACAGATGTAACCTGTATCCTCCCGTAAACACCATCGTCTGTTCGCTTTCTTGTTGCTGTTCACATGGAGACAACAAAGATATTAAAGAACCTTAAATCATGCTCAGAAATACCTTTGAAGTAATCCTCGCTGTGCCATTATTCTGAAATTTATATAAGATTAATATCCTGTAACCATGGCTTCATATTTCGTCTGTATCTAGTGTTAGCCATTCCAGAGACACTTCACATCTTACAGCCGACCAGTAAACACGTATAGATCCTACCAGATCTAATCAAACCATCGGCTTTTGCGCCTGCAGCTTAATTATGGTAAAACGTAAACTTCTAAGGCAGGATTTGATAAATCGACTTTATATTGATTATATTCAGGTATGACGCAGCTTTCATATCCTTTATTCAGTGCAACAAATAGCCCGCGGCAATGACGTGTATGACCACAAGCTCACCTAACCTGCACGGTAAACGTGCGATCTACTCCACACCCCACGTTACTGTCTCTCCTGTAGGATCTACTCCACCCCCCACGTTACTGTCTCTCCTGTAGGATCTACTCCACCCCCCACGTTACTGTCTCTCATATAGGATCTACTCCACCTCCCACGTTACTGTCTCTCCTGTAGGATCTACTCCACCCCCCACGTTACTGTATCTCCTGTAGGATCTACTCCACCTCCCACGTTACTGTCTCTCCTGTAGGATCTACTCCACCCCCACGTTACTGTCTCTCCTGTAGGATCTACTCCACCCCCACGTTACTGTCTCACTTGTAGGATCTACTCCTACCCCCACGTTACTGTCTCTCCTGTAGGATCTACTCCACCTCCCACGTTACTGTCTCTCCTGTAGGATTTACTTCACCCCCCACGTTACTGTCTCTCCTGTAGGATCTACTCCACCTCCCACGTTACTGTCTCTCCTGTAGGATCTACTCCACCCCCCACGTTACTGTCTCTCCTGTACGATCTACTCCACCCCCCCCCCACGTTACTATCTCTCTCCTGTACGATCTACTCGACCTCCCACGTTACTCTCTCTCCTGTACGATCTACTCTACCTCCCACGTTACTGTGTCACCTGTATGATCCCACGTTACCATCGGCTACGGAAAACGTCACATTCTTAATGATGTCGCAACCTTTTTCAAGAGCCTCGAGCCCTTCAGAACCATTTACCAGTTTCTTAGGGTGGGTTTACCCCATATCAAAGAGCATTTCCCACCGAGGAAATGTCGAGTTTGTTCAACTATAGAAGGGCTAAAGTAGGCGGTCATGCAAAACATGAGACAAGTAAGTTCTGTATGGTGTTGCGTTTACATTCCATTTCGGCTCTGCGCCTCGACGTAGCGGTAGCTGTTTATATGCAACATTATACGCGCAGCATATTATCGTTTGTTTGTCAGTAACTGCTGACGCAGCACTTCAGCGGCCCATCATTGCCAGAGCAGAGGAGGGCTTTTTTATGTTGTCATATAACTTTGATGATATTGGTGTGAGATATAAACGCCCCCGCAGTAATCTGCCCCGCCAAAGAGGCAACCAATGATCACTTTTCTAGCAGCACAAGAAAAGGCGAATGACCTACATCCCTTTGAAGCCTGCGCAGTCATAGGAGATGCTTGGGACAGTTATTAAAGAGGCTGTTCAGCCCCATATCGGGCACCCAGGGATCATTTTGTTAATACATTACTACGCTTAACGCAGACTTAAATAATGCCATCTTTAAATTTGTGTCGCAAAGTTTACTTGATCGAAAATCATGTTGATATATTTTCAATATTATTATTTGACTGGAAATATGTACTGTGGAAATCTGTTTGTTAGTTGCGTCGTTCCATCGATAACGGTGCCTCCCTCAAACCACGAACCACGTGAATGTTAGCTGTAAATCATTACTTCCTCGATGTGTATACTTCCGTTTTTGTTACAAAATGTTGATTTCATCAAATCATCGCTCATTTAAGTTGTGGGCATTCTTTGCGCACAAGTTAGATCGACAAGCAAGAAGGGGAATTTCCGTTAACATAAATGGCGACATCCGAGGCAAGGATCTACTTTCTATGACCACATCGCCACGTAGCGACTGAAAGTTTCCTAGGTGCGGTTGCCAAGCAGCTTGCTAGGCAATCCTCAAGACAGGAGCATAATTTATGCCTAACATTCAAACTCTTTAAGATATACCAAACGCGTCCGAAAGTTACTGAAACCACCTGCGTAGATGTGTGGTTCGAATCAGTGAACAGATAACAGTTAATTTACTAATCTTTAGTGGTATTTCCCATCATATTACGCCAGTGTTCTTCCGCTGTGAAGAGTTAGTTAGGGAGGTTTTCATGGCAACTGTATTGTCGAGCCTGTCCAGATGACAGCACATGGTTCACCTTGTGCTGGGTCTGTAAGCTCCAAGTAGTATGCCTGTAAGTAACTGTATAATTCATGTATAATGTTGTAGCTGTTCAAAAGCGGAATGTTCTCTGTAAAACTCATGCTTAATAATAACTGTATCCAGGCCTGCGTGACTTTGAACTTGCTGCATGAGTTTCAACGTATCGCTAGATTCTAGCCGAGAATAAAGAACAAAAAATCTAGTAATGCCGTCGTTCGCTTAACAGAGACGGCTGGTTTCAATATGAATCAATGTATAATGTTGGAGCTGTTCAAAACCGGAATGTTCTCTGTTAAACTGTATGGGATATTCGGGTACTATGTAGGGCGGGAAGTTCTCTGTTTTATTATATGTGATGACTCTGATGGTTGGAGTATAAGTAGGTGATTATAAGACGCGTTAACGCACAGTCTCCGTCATCATGCAGAGATCGCTGGTGATTAGAAGACGCGTTAACGCACAGTCTCCGTCATCATGCAGAGATCGCTGGTGATTAGAAGACGCGTTAACGCACAGTCTCCGTCATCATGCAGAGATCGCTGGTGATTAGAAGACGCGTTAACGCACAGTCTCCGTCATCATGCAGAGATCGCTGGTGATTAGAAGACGCGTTAACGCACAGTCTCCGTCATCATGCAGAGATCGCTGGTGATTAGAAGACGCGTTAACGCACAGTCTCCGTCATCATGCAGAGATCGCTGGTGATTAGAAGACGCGTTAACGCACAGTCTCCGTCATCATGCAGAGATCGCTGGTGATTAGAAGACGCGTTAACGCACAGTCTCCGTCATCATGCAGAGATCGCTGGTGATTAGAAGACGCGTTAACGCACAGTCTCCGTCATCATGCAGAGATCGCTGGTGATTAGAAGACGCGTTAACGCACAGTCTCCGTCATCATGCAGAGATCGCTGGTGATTAGAAGACGCGTTAACGCACAGTCTCCGTCATCATGCAGAGATCGCTGGTGATTAGAAGACGCGTTAACGCACAGTCTCCGTCATCATGCAGAGATCGCTGGTGATTAGAAGACGCGTTAACGCACAGTCTCCGTCATCATGCAGAGATCGCTGGTGATTAGAAGACGCGTTAACGCACAGTCTCCGTCATCATGCAGAGATCGCTGGTGATTAGAAGACGCGTTAACGCACAGTCTCCGTCATCATGCAGAGATCGCTGGTGATTAGAAGACGCGTTAACGCACAGTCTCCGTCATCATGCAGAGATCGCTGGTGATTAGAAGACGCGTTAACGCACAGTCTCCGTCATCATGCAGAGATCGGTGACTACTAGAAGACGCTTGCCCATTGTGTTTCATACACTGTCGTCCAGCATATGGCCACCGTCCTGATATGTTCTAGGACGTCATGTCGTGTGAATACCTCATTGAGATGTGCTCACTCGTTTTCAATTCTTATCGTCGTTTGTGGTCTCTCGCTGACACGCGAACCAACATCAGCATCGGACGTCTCACTACCTGATACTTACAGGTGACGTCGACATACGTATAACGGACAGACTCCGTTTATTGATAGTATGTATTACGTATGGCGTGGCAATCTGACTATGTCCCGTCGCGACGTGTACGGCCAACCATCAGCTAGTTATGGTATATATCCGGGGAAGTCTTGCGATGTGGTCTCGCTTCAAACGAACTCTGCCTTCACGGTGAGGGAGGGCGGCCAACGGGTACGGTAATTCATCCTCCGTTTGTTGACAGACTCTACGCGGTGGAGGGGTGGGGTAGCGGAAGGGGGGGGGGCGGGTTGCTAATACTGATGTAGAATGATTGGCGGTGCCTTTTGTTAACACTGACCACTGTCTAAGACTCTCTCATTGCTGCGAAATGAGTATAAAAATCCGACCTAATCTATTGCTAGCTTTTCTAGGAATCTCATCTAGAGAGTTTTCTGGAAAAACCGGATTGTAACGTCAGAGAAAACCTGGCAATCCAAGTCACGACTCAATGTATGCATAACGGGCTTCGATATCGCCTAATGGGCCCCTATTGCATTTAATTCTCATTGTTTGCTCAGGAGGGACATTGGTATGTAGACTGGTGTGTACTTTGGTCTGATGCCACACGACGCTGTCTGCATTACGCTGTAGCCGAATGACTATTGTGGCGCTAGAGCGCGGTAACTCGTGAGGGTGCTGATAGAGAGACATACATGAATGCCTGACTGGATGTCCATTGCAAGCGAGGCGCGGTGTCTACTCTCGTAAACCTGAAGAAATGCCATGGCAATGGTCTGGCATGCGCCATCCATCATGACTGGCGGGAGGAGTCTCAGGCATTCAGTTGAGATGAAGAAAATGTTATAGCAAAGAGTTTATATCTACGCTTAGAGGGCTCACTTCGAGGATCTCTGCGGTGATCGCTTCCCGGGGGGGGAAGGGGGTGGGGTTCTCTCCTTGCAAAAGGGTAGGGGTAAGCCGCCATGGGAAACAAAAACCGGACCAAATCTATACCAAGCCAATGTGAGAAAAGGTAACCATTTACATACCAAATCCTCTGGGAAAAAAACCTATTCATATAAAAAAATCTAAAAGGGTCACCAATACACATACCAAAATTAACGATCCCAAATTATATCTAGACCACCTCGAGGAGCTACAAGGGACCCATCCATATACCAAACTAACGATTCAGAATGAAAAAATACGTTTATTTAGCATCGCAACTGCAAAAAACCCAAAACTTTGCTTATACCGTGGTTAGTCCCAACGATCCTCTGGTTCGTAACGGCAAAGCGGTTAATAAGATAGCGGCCACTAAATAAACAGATGTGTGACTCGGGCCCTAGGGCTATCAACGAGCGCACCAGGACGCCCGACCCATGAGGTAGACGATATTGCAGGAAACAGTGAAAGGAGAATGTACGGACCTGACCTTTCTGCTTGCTTATCATGCCATAAAACTTGTATTTGAAACAACGCAACCACCCTGACTGATAGGGCTGGCCACTATTGACCCAGGAGACTTGAGCAAACACCCAATATTGAGCATCATATTGGATACCCGTCACAAAACAATTATCCATTGCAGTACTCGCTGTCCAAAACACTTACCTATCGGTATACCAGGTCATTGTCCCAAAAAACGACCCATCGCTATACCTGTCTGCAGGAAATATCGACCCATTTGTATACCAACATGCCCAAAAACCGTCCCAATTGGCGGCACCCCCCCCCCCCCCCCCCCCACTAACCTCCACATAGTGAGAACTCCCCACCCCCCCTCCCCCGGGTCGCTTCTCTAACTATAATACACTGCAATTGTAAGGTGGCGCTGCAGTGGTAACCGTCCTAAATTGGCGGCACATCCCCACTAACCTCCACATAGTGAGAACAACGCTATGACAAAACGATTCGGTTAACAGGTGGCGCCGGGCGGAAGGCTTGAGTGAGCGCTCTTAGCGAAGCTATCAACTCTTTGGTTATAGTCATAATGGGGCTGGATATAATGCAGTGTTTTGCTGTGCTATCATTGTCATGGCGGGGGCGCGTGACAGCGGCAGTGCCGGAGTAGGGAGACTCCCAGCAGCTTGCCCCACAGGGGGTTTGCATCGGTCCGGCTGCGGCTATCTTCTATGCATACAGAAACCCATGGGGGACAACGATTTCTCCACCAGCTCGCCTAAAATCTCCACTCAACCATACATGGTCCCGTTTACGGGCTTGACACGCCCCATAGCCATTAGAAAATATGTCATGCTACCCACCAATAGCAGCCGCCCCGACGTTCGCCTCCCAAAATGGTACTTTATTCGAGTTGCTATTTTAGCCAAAGAGCAACAGCGACCGGGCCAATGCGAACCCGTATGGATTGCCTTGGTCGGCCTCATCGAGAACCAGATGACCATGTCTCTGCCCTTCAGGTTGCTCTCTGTTCAAGACTGCCCCCTCACTTGTTTGCACTTTAAAACCTTACTCTGAATAAATTTTTCTTTATTCATCGTTCAAAGGATTCTCAATAAGTATGGACCTTTTTATGTCTATCATAATAATCGATATTTTCCACCTGTGATTGCATGATCCATGGTATCCTTCACAAACGTTACCTGTGCATTTTGGAAATTCGGAGATAACCTTGCCACAGTCACACAGCAGAGCTTCTCTGACCTTCGCACGCACAGCCATAGCCTCCGAGACCACTTAGAGGAATTCTTTACAGCCACATAGTAGACTTACTGCTCCCATTTCCGATGCTAATGCCGACTAGTTCAGTAAGATGTATTGTCTGAACCATGGGCTAACGAGCAAGGCACATTGCGGTGGCGACTTTAATTAGCCTTCGTTTCCCTGTCTACACCGCTGCTGTAACTGTGTGTTTTGTGCGTGCCAATAGGCATGCTGGTCTTTGTCGATCACGGTTACAATATAACCTCAATTGTCACTTCAAATGTCATATCTTGGTTATATTTAGCAACATTAGACCTCCCCGCGCTTGTTATTAAACTGGCGAAATAACCTCACTCTATCTCGCGTTAACCTTGACCTCATACGTGTGAAGTAAGGCTTGGATTCATTGCCTGCCATACCATGTTGTGCCCGCCACGGTCAATTACGTCACGGTCAATTACGTCACGGTCAATTACGTCACGGTCAGTTGAAAACACAACCACGGTTAGCTCTGAGCTTAGCTGTGAACAGGGAGTCTAGGTGGTTCTGAATCAGGCTGTATCATGACTTATAAAATTCTGTCTTAACTGAGAAAATAACAGATGAGCTTAGTGTCACACGCGGCTAGATCGCGGCTGGTAGACATTGCTGCGCTATGAGATAAGCAACAAATATATCGGTTTGCGGGTTTATAGCTGGAAAACCAAGGCTGTTGAATCACTAAGCATGGCTGGTCTGTCATCATGCTGGCCTTCTCCTCCTGCTACACACTGACGGCTGTTGAATCACTAAGCATGGCTGGTCTGTCATCATGCTGGCCTTCTTCTCTACCATTCTATTGCCCATAGTATTGGTTGTACAAATGATACAGTGACGTTTAAAAAGTCACATGAGTGTCTTCGATTTTCAATTGTCCTGTCAGTTTCCACTTAATTCTCGAATTCTTGCTAGTCCAACGACCTAACCAGGAGTCAGTCTTCTCATGGTTCCTATCTGATATATGTGGCGTGCCTGTGTGATTCATGGTTCCTATCTGATATATGTGGCGTGCCTGTGTGATTCATGGCCTCCATTCATGAGCCTGGTTGAGTGCCACCATTCATGAGCCTGGTTGAGTGCCACCATTCATGAGCCTGGTTATTTGCCTCCATTCATGAGCCTGGTGTTGTGCCTCCATTAATGATCCTGGTTGAGTGCCACCATTCATGAGCCTGGTTATGTGCCTCCATTCATGAGCCTGGTTGAGTGCCACCATTCATGACCCTGGTTATGTGCCTCCATTCATGAGCTTGGTGTTGTGCCTCCCTTAATGATCCTGGTTGAGTGCCACCATTCATGAGCCTGGTTGAGTGCCACCATTCATGAGCCTGGTTGAGTACCACCATTCATGAGCCTGGTGTTGTGCCTCCATTCATGAGCCTGGTTATGTTCCCCCATTCATGAGCCTGGTTATGTGCCCCCATTAATGAGCCTGGTGTTGTGCCTCCATTCATGAGCCTGGTTATGTTCCCCCATTCATGAGCCTGGTTATGTGCCCCCATTAATGAGCCTGGTTATATGCCTCCATTCATGAGCCTGGTTATGTGCCTCCATTAATGAGCCTGGTTATGTGCCCCATTAATGAGCCTGGTTATGTGCCTCCATTAATGAGCCTGGTTATGTGCCTCCATTAATGATCCTGGTTGAGTGCCACCATTCATGAGCCTGGTGTTGTGCCTCCATTCATGAGCCTGGTTATGTTCCCCCATTCATGAGCCTGGTTATGTGCCCCCATTAATGAGCCTTGTTATGTGCCTCCATTAATGAGCCTGGTTATGTGCCTCCATTAAGGAGCCTGGTTATGTGCCCCCATTAATGATCCTGGTTATGTGCCTCCATTCATGAGCCTGGCGTAGTGCCTCCATTGCCCTTTATCTTTTCTGATCACTCAATCACAATAACGCCACACGAATCTATCTTCTAGTCTGATTGTATCTTCACCTGCATCTAAATAAATACATTGCCCATGATGTGTTTAAGTTAAATGCGCCGCTCCTGACTAACCATTAGACAGACGCAAATCAATTACTCACTTCATACCCACTTACATGGGCCCTGAAGTGGACGAGGACAACTCCTTTGTTTATCATGCCATTGTATTGGAAGTATCTACTGGGGATGGTATCTGCAGCAGTGCGTGGATTGTTAAAATCAAACGGCATGCCGAGTCATTTGTTGTGCTACTAGCTGATGTCGGTTTTGGTGACACAAAACCTCTCGAGGCAAGACAACTTGCCGTCCTTTCGTAAGGTCATTAGGAGTTTGTTCGAACTTTATTGATCCATCTTACCTGGATGATATGTTATATTCATATAAGGTATCTTCCGATGACACCTTATGGCAGGTGTGATTTAATCATGACCACACCCCCCATCCGTCATGATGACCACGCCCCCCCCCCCCCATCCGCCATGATGACCACGCCCCCCATCCGTCATGATGACGATCGGGCCTGCGATGATTTAGGAATGTTTCATGTCATTTCATAACCAGTGTACATTACGTCGCATGTCATATATCACGCCTTCATGTTTTGGATGAGACGTCACGGTAGGAAACGTTAACAAACATAAACTCAAAATCATTATTAAAACGCGAGGTATTCGACACAGCTGTGTGGTTAATGGAACATGCCCTTACTCAATGTATACAGGATGACAGGGTTAGACCATCTACTGTCGATGCGACACGAACTTTTAAGCATGATGGTTAATTGTTACAGTAGATGTCACCACAAAGTCCACGGGGTGTGTCATGGTTTCTGAACGTACGGTTGTGTTGTGGAGGTGTATGGATCAACTCTATATCTGCATCTGTCTCGTTGTATCGGTGATGTTAAAACAGCAAAAGATAAGATCAGTACACGCTACTTGTTGTCAACATCGATGTTTACTGTACGTGCTCTATGGGATGGCCCGCACTTTGTGGGGCACATGTTGTTGTTGATGTTTCCGTCGAGGATTCCCTTAGCGCTCTGATGACCCAAATCATTGAATAATTCATGACTAAGTTTATCGTTTCTCTTGTGATGTGGTACCGCCGTGTTCATTAGTCCCATCCGTTAGCGATTTCAGGTTCACTTCATTACCTCATTTATCATTTGTAAACGTCAGAGCATTCAATGATTAATCTCTCCGGCATGCAAATGATTAATTAATGATCTATGTGAACGACGAGGAACCAATAATACTGTCTACACTGCAAGGACGATTGGTTTGTGAAAAGCAAATTTAGCAAATTTGACTGGTCAGCCATTGGATGACAGCGAATTCGAACACTGAATCTTAAGTTGGAGGAGTAAGTCATCACCTCAATGGAAGCACCAACGTTTGGGGCATCATAGGTATATATGCCTTTCTTCTTGGATATTTATTTGAGTTTACGAAAATACGACAACATCAAATGCTTTATTATGGTGTGGCTCTTGTAAACATGATTTATAAAATAAGCATCACTTAACTGAATTCCGGGCTCGTAAAAGTACGTCGGTTATAATGCGGGGCTAATTCATGGTCGTTCGGCCGATCGGTAACGGAACTCATTGGAATGCATAATGTCTGTGTAATAATGTTGCAGGGATAACTACTGCTGCGCTAGACTGATGCGTAGATACGGCGCGTTGTGGATTCATGAGTGTGTTACTGAATATTTGGTGTAAGGGATGTGCGGTGCCTTCCCTCGTTAACATGTCATTCCATTGTTAAAGCCAGGCACACACCATCCCAACACGGATCACGTGATACATCTGTAGTTGCCCGCTGAAGATGGCGCAAAGTTTTAGTTATTCTAGCAATGACCACAAACTTGTTTCTGATGTTGGTCATTGTATTGCCATTCAGGATTCCAAGGGCCTCCTCATTTGAGTGACTACCACAGAGCTAGGATGAGGCATAAGTAGTATTCTTGATTTTATCTGTATTTGATGCGTTGTCCACAAAATACGGCTTTCCACAGTTGAATGGTCTAAGTTATTGTACACACACTGACGTGTTTAGCTCAGCCTGCCTCAACCCCGAATTCTGAGCTTTGCACAGGTACAAATCTTAAACGATGGTTCCCGACTTGTATAGAATTCTGTTGCCTACTTGTTGATAGTAACCATCATAATGTCATCCTTTAAATTACAAATCTGTTGTTGACTGCTGTGTTTCTAGCCCTGCTCAGAGGTAATCATGTACCTAAGCCTTGGCGTCCGTCCGTCCATCCGGTCTTAAACTTTTGGTGGCACGTTTTCTTATTGAGCAAGCTACCATTTTATCTATAAGCTATGGTCCTTGCCATCAAAATATTAGCTCTTGTAATATGTAAACTCTCATAATCCATGTGGTCACAATTGTACAGCAGAGCCGATATGAACCTTGCTAACTGAGTAACAGAAACCAACGTAGTTGTCGTCTTAATAGCCATACAGCTAATGTCCGTTTATTCAGTGTCATGTTATCTAAGCTGTGAGCCAACGAACAAAGCCCACTGCTTGAATGACTTTAATCAGCACTGGCATCCTTGTCTATACCGAGTTTGTGACACTTTTAGCCAATAGGCGTACTGCTCGTGGTCGTCCACGGATACAGTGTACCCTCATTTGCGACTTCGAAAGCAACATATTGGTTATATCAGCAACACTAGACCTCCAAGGCGATTGTTTTTGAACTGGCTAAATACCCTGATCCGATCTCGCGTTCACCTTGACCTCTTTCATGGGTGGCTATATTGCGTGCCAGACCGTCTTCTGGCCTATACAGTCGGTGTCCTAACCTTTATAATCCTGCCATACGATTTGGCCATGGTGTTGTTGGAGTCAGACTATCCCATTCCCTCGGAGTGTATTGTTGGCAAGCACGAGCAGATTAAAGGTGTAATCAGTGCTAACTGTGATCTTCTCTACCAGGACATCCACATTGTTATGAATCTGTCGGTATCACATCTTCACCAAAACAAAGACTACTTGTTCCTGCTGACAAAGTAGCGGATTCATAAGCGGCGAGATAGGAGTCAGAAAGAGCCGCGCAGCTGCGCAATGACCTGACCAAATACCCTGGATCACTATACATTGTGCGTTGGTCATTGGACCACGAGCCAGGCGATGTTGAATGCTTCATGTTATACCCACGCAGCTGGAGCCTTTTGAGTGTGATGTGAATAAGTGCGCACTATGTGCGACATTTCCCCTCTATGTGGAGGTAGGAACCAATATGCGTGTCAGTGATATTACTGATGATGAAAGACAAGCAGTGTCAATGAGTCTTCTACATGACCTCAATAAGGCACATTGTTGATAAGATTCACTTTCCTAGGAGAGAAGTTTGTAAAACTACGTTCGCTGGCGGGTTTAATGTTAGGATGCTAAATGACAAACTGGACAATGGCATGACCCCGACTAAGGACAATTAACAAAGATCGTTGTTGTAACTGGTGATAATTATAAAGGGGTTATTGTGGTTTGAAACAGATAATCTCTAGCTCACTGCGCACCCACCTACGAGGTCACCTGACAGTGTACGGGGACTATGCGTGTACAGTACATGTAATTCTAATGGAATTGCCAAGCGGGGATGATCTCGTCAGCAGTGCACGGATCTGTCCAAAGCTGCTGTTACATTTATCAACATTTGGCCATCCACAGGGATCCACCCCAACTACACTTGATTGGATGTCCATTGCATAGTAGTAAAACATATCAACGGGATTTAACATACATTATTGATTTAGACAGCAGTAAAAGTTTGACTCCAGGCCAGTGTACACCAGGCAAGTCACATTGTGTTGTGGAAGTGGCTGTGTGTAGTGTTGACCCTCTAACAAGGAGTCTTGTCTTCCCAAGAAGGAAGATTGTTTTAAACATTGGCGTTAACTCTCTGTGCTTTGGGTGACAGCTGGGTACGTTGTAGGGCGCAGTTCATGGTGCTGTTCATGCCTCCATCGAGGATTCTCCCTGCGCTCTGCTGGCTCAAATCAATGAATAATTCATGACTTCTGTAATTGTGTCCCAAGTGATGTGAAACTGCCGAATGTATTAGTTCTATCTGTTGTCAATTACCCCAAGTCAGGTCCGCTCCATCACCTCATTTGTCCATTCCTAGCGTCATAGCCCTTGTCAGATGCATACTGTGTTTAATCATTTTCAACATTTCGTTTGGATATTATCCATTAATGTGCCTATAGATATGCGCGGTATCGAAGCATTGTTGCTAAGTACGCCAATGTCATTATGGTTCATCGCATGCACATGTTGAAAAAGTGGGTCAGTCTTAACTGCAAGAGCTATTTTGTTCTGCGCTTTCATCATTTGTCGTGCTACGTTCGGATGGGTGTAGCTGTGAGAACATCACTGAGGCCCTCCCAATCCTTTCAAGCGTTTATTCAATTACCGTTGCAGCAAACTATATTTAGTTCGTTCAGTGATTGCCAGAGCACTGGCAGTTTAGCTATATGACTTTCACTCAAAAAGCTCAATGCCTTATGGGTTGCTATGGTAACTTACACGAATTAAATGTTCATAGCAACACTTGAGTGGCTCTGTGGAAAGTATACGACTCACTTTAAGTTAGCTAACGAATTAACTACGTGCACGACCTGGTTATGAGCCATAGCGCAACTGTCAACGCAAAGTGAGGCTTTAGGACAAAGTTCTGTAATTGTTCTCGGACATAAGATAGGGGCATTCTCGTAACGAATGTAGCTAGCCTCGCTTTCATGTCAATACCAACGTCCAGATTACCATTTGTCAATGTGCGTGTCTTTAGGTATATTCAACTTAGTTTACTTAAATACGACTGCATGAAATGTGTCATTATGGTGTGTCTTTGTTATACTGAATCATTTCTAATGCTATATGACCATTGAATATATATCTGTTACGAGTGTTCATTGCTCGTTGAAATGTTGTGGTATAATGTGCGCGCAATACATTACCGTTTTGCCAACCGTCCAGGCAACTCATTGGAATGTATGAAGTGGCGTTCTCATCCTGCTTGGCACACGTCTCTGCTGGGTAATAATGTAGCGGGGATTACTAGCATGGCGCGGTACTGGTGAGACTGGCGTCGAGTGTGCTGAGAAGTCGCGCGGTGGACAATGAATGTGTAATTGAATGTCTGATGTAAACGAGTCAAACTGTCCATTCTCGTTAATTTGATGTCAAGCCAACAAGTAATGCGGCAGTGGAGCTCTGTTGACTTTTACCAGGGTTTTATTTAACAATATGGTCAAAATAATTTTCGAAATGTTAACAACATGATGGTCATTGAGTAAACAGTACTGCTATTAATACTCCCTATGACCTCCTCATTTCAGCAGCTGCTGCAGTACAATGATACAGCATATGTTGGTCACGTGTTGTATCCACATGCAGTTTCCGTTGTTAGATCTCCTCAATTCCATTGTACATACACTGGCGTGTTTGATCCGCCCTCAACCCCAAAACAGCATTTTTCACAGGACATTACAAATAACACTAGGTTAGAAGTTAACCTGCTGTCAATAGCATTGCAAAGCTCCTCTGACCTTCGCACAAACTCCGAAACCGACTTAGAGGAATGATTACCAGCCATACAGCAGACTGTCTGCTCCCGTTTACGATGCTAATGCCCGCTAGTTAAGTTAGATGTGTTGTCTAAACCGTGCTCAAATGAACGAGGTGCGCTGCATTGGCGACGCTTTGCTAACCTTGTTTCCTTTGGTTTTGTTTCACTGTAACACAAGGTTTGATGGATGTCAGTAGTGGAGGTAATTTGTATTGGCCGTGACCCCGTTACTATGGGGTTACATCAGGTATGACCCTATACATAGACATTCAACATACACTTGAGTTCCGTAAAGATTGCACTGACAGAGGTTGGATTTTCCCGGATTTCCGGTTATAAGGAGCCAACCCAGTGAACTGCATGCTACATGAGGACCCACGATACAGTTTCGACGACTAACGTCATGACATTAGCAGTATAGTCGAGTCCTTCTGGCTGTGATTGTCTAGTATATCCTTATGGAGTCGATCGCTATCATGACTGGTAAAACTGATGTCAGCTAGAGCCACGCAGCTGTGAAATCACAATTATCAATTATCCCCAATCACTATGTACATCGTGTTCCTCATTTGACCAATACGCAAGAGATAAAAGATGGTCCTTCATATTGTAATCGATCGATGATATATATATATATATATATATATATATATATATATATATATATATATATATATATATATATATATATATATATATATATATATATATATATATATATATATATATATATATATATATATATATATATATATATATATATATAGCCACTCTGAGCCCGTGGATGATGATGTGTAGGAATGGCGCAAACCCACACAGCAGAAGTATGTTGCGTTCCATGTAAATAAGCGCTAGGAGAATATAGCTCCATGTAAGCAATGATACTGTTTAAGGGGTTGTTGCGTTGTGGGTCGATATGTAAATGCCTCACGCTGTCATAGCAAGATAGTAGATAATGAAATTGGAAATGAAAACTGGCTGGGTCAGAGGGCATTTGATACTTTATAGACTAAGTTCAAACAAATACCACGATCTACAAAAACATATGTATCTAATACAAAGATATTGTAATTACATGCGACATCATATGACGGCTGTTATTGAATTACATGCGACATCATATGACTCTGTTATTGCCGATGACTACGAGTTCATTAGGATGTACAATACTGAGGGTTTT
Source organism: Urechis unicinctus (assembly GCA_034190875.2). NCBI lineage: Eukaryota > Metazoa > Annelida > Polychaeta > Xenopneusta > Urechidae > Urechis > Urechis unicinctus. Next base: position 78,476,747 of record CM067350.1, on the reverse strand, counting down.
GTCCCGTATGGCCCACAGACATTTCCGTCAAATTGTCAGAGAAAAGCAATTTGCTACTGTGTTGTGAATATGTCAAAGGACTGGCTTCCTGTCAGACTATGCTAGTGTTCATGAGGCTGAAACTTCAAGCACCATCGGTGTATCACCAACAATGGTTGCCAACCTGAATCAACAAGCATTTTTCCTTGAGTGCTGCTGATAAATCTTCCACCCTCTGTCCGACTCAGAGATATCTGGTCTATAGTTACGAGCAATGTTGATGGCCATCAGTGAAACTTATTTTCATGTGAGGCAGCCCAGTGTCTGATCTTTGGATATCATCACCCTCAACTAAGCCTGTTAAGGTGCTCCTTATGCCGTTGGTCTTTCCTGATCGTTCATTCACATCAAACTGGACTGCGCTATTGTCCGGTCTGATTTTATCATAGTGCCATCTACTCAATTAATATTTGGAGGTGACTCTAGCCCTTGATTGTGTTTCTTCAGATTCTGCTCTTTCGTGGCGGTTGAGAGCCTTCAAGTAATTGTCAATCTTATTTTGCCTCATAGGGAACCATAAAACACTGGTAAAAGTTTTTACTATCCAGGCTAATCAAAGCCCATGCAAGTTGCGCCGCCGCTTGTTGTAGGGTCCAGATGACAACGAGTCCTGACAAACTTGGGTCACGATGACAACGAGCCTGACATGCTCTGGGTCACGATGACAACGAGCCTGACAAGATTTTAAATGCGTCCTATGTGTGTTTATATCCGACCTGACCTGCCGTATTGTTAGAAACGTTTTACCTGCTTGTTATTAAGCTTGCAACGAAATCCCAGTTGCACTACAACTTATTGATGAAAACCCTCTAACTCTACAATCATCGGGTTATCGCAACATGACTGCCAACCTGGTCCTGGAAGCAATTTTTCAATTGTGTGCAATTAAGTCTTCCACAAAAATAGCGATCATGATATGGTGCACATAAAGAGGAGCAATGTCGATGTTATCAGTGAACACGATGAGATATTTAGAAAATACCAGGACGATCTTTGGATATCATCAACTTGAACAGACATTAAGGTGCTACTTATCGCCGGACCTAACAGACAATGAAGGACAGTAAGGTCTGGTACCGGGCTTACCATAGTGCTATGACTGATCAATATTTGGCGATCCACCAACAGCCCTTGCCTGTGTTTCTCTCAGATTCTGCCCTTTAAGGTGGCGGTTGAGAGCCTTCAAGTAAATGTCAATGAGATTTGCCTATATTGTTTCATAAAACCCCGGTAAAAGTTTTACTCCAGGCTATCGCGCCCATGCAAAACTATCGGCCGCTATTGTAGTGACCAGATAATAACATTTTGTCGTGAAACTTCCATACAATACAACACGCCTCATGTCAGCTTAGCGTTAGGTCATTGGGGGTTCATTCCATATTGTTAGATCCGTTTTACCTGGATTATATGTTACCTACCTGAAACCACTCCACAAATCCGTTTTACTTGGTTACTTATTGCAAGCTTGCAATAATCACCATCCCACTAATTAACTTATTGATGAATTACCCTCTAACTCTACCCATATATACACCGACGGCTCACAAAACAAATGAACCAATCACTTACATTTATATCACACAACGTTTTACCCCCCTATAATTTTCCTCCCCACTCATAAAGTCTATCACGCACATAACTCATAACATACTCTGTGCACTTATTTTCTAGTTTTTCTTATATCCCTCACTATTTTTGTACTATCGAGAAACCCTTCATATCCTTATAAGGAAATGTGGCACTGTAGGGGTATTTTCCTTCTTACTTTAATGCACTGGAGTGATCCCCAGTGCGAGAAACCTTCTTATTTTGCACATTCGTACAATCTAGTTAAGTTCATCTCATTTCATCTTCATTATAGTTATTTTTCTGCTCACTTTTTATTTCAAAAGAGCCACACATCCTCCAACAATAAACTTCATTTCTGTATTTCCTTAATCATTACTCCATCCTTTAACTCCTCGTCTTAATGACCAGGTGGAGGTTTTTACGTAATAAGAAGCACAACAAAACACATTGATAGTGGAACATGGCCAAACCTGCTCAAATTTGAAGAAAAAAAAACAACAACAACATATCAGTTCCATATGGTGTAAATTATGCCATGTCAGGTCGACTTCATCTCCTCTTCTTTTCATTTTCTAATGCTGTCAGGTGCACATTATGTTGGTCGTTTTCAACCTCTCTCTTCAAGATGAATTTATGTTCCTCTGTTTGTGCACGTGCAGGGAATGTGAGTTCTTCCTTTGGAATACACTACAATCGTAGCTTCACAAACTATTTGTTTTCTGCATAATTGTCTAAGTACATTATCCTGGCACATTCTGGCGAGTTATGCTGTGAGGACATATTTGGGCACTGAAATCGCAATACCATTGCCACGTGTATGATTTGTCGATTTCCATGTCTCTACAGATATTTAACTTAGTTAATTTCATAACGAGCTTATGTAATGCTTTATTGAAGTGTGAAATGCTCTTGCGTTTAATAAAAAATTGTCATTGAAGATAAATCACTTACTGAATTTCTTGCTCTTGGAGAGGCTGCAGTTAAACGCGTTTCATGTACATGGCCATTTTGGAAATAGGCTACGGAACTCATTGGAATGCATAATGTCGGGTTTATTTTCCGGCTGGGGACGTCACTGCCTGTGTAATAATGTAGCAGGGATGACTACTGCTGGGCTAGACTGCTGTGACTCGCATGGGATGTGTAGATACGGTGTGTGGTGAATGGACTTATGAATGTGTAACTGAATATGTGGTGTAAGGGATGCGCGGTGCCTGCCCTCGTTAACTTGATGTAATGTTATCGTTAAGCCAGGCACGCACCATCCTACACGGCTCATGTGATGCATCTGTAGTTATCTGCTTAGAAAGGCGCAATGTTTGGGAACAAAACGTGTTTCTGATGTAGTCGTTATGTAAACAGTACTGTTATTCAGGCTCCCAAGGATCTCCTCATTTGAGGAATTTCTTCTTTGTAAACAGCACTTTAAACTATCGTATGATTGTATTGATACCTTGTCCCTCAATAGATGGCTTACCATGAATAAAGCGTTAAAAATTAATTTACGTTTTCAATTCCTTTTTCAGGACCCAAACGTTACTGAGCTTCTCATAGGTAAATAGAGATAACGTTGACGACTGCTCTTAATAGAGTTCTGTCGGCTACATGTTGATTGAGAGAATCCTCTTATCTTTGTCGCGTACACAAATCGCTTGTTCCCTGCTGTATTAGTTTGTGTATTAACATTCGATGTGAAGTCAACCTGATGCCCGCTAGTTAAGTCGGATGTACCTCTCAAATCTCTCAACCTTTGGGCAAATTGAACTAGGCGCACTGCATTGGCGACACGTAACCTTCCTTTCCGTTTGGCTAACAGTAACACAGTGTTTGGTGCACGTCAGTAGATGGGTGTCGCGGTGACGGCCGCCGTGATACTTTGACCATGATTTCAGCTGCGACGCAGACAGTGGATAGGCCATTTTATATTTCATAAAAGATTTACAAAGATGGCCAGCCTGGACCTTATGATGATGGATGCCGAGCAAAAGAGACCGTTTGGTCTGTAGATGCCCCTGACTGTATCGACTACCAAAGCAGTCGGGGTTAGACATAACTTAAAACCTTTGCCCGTGAAAGACATGGAGTTAGTGACCTGGCTAAGCTACCTTAGCCGGCAAACTATTCCATGGGGTCACAACACGATTGGAAAAGGAGGAGAGGAGCCAGGTGCTGTCAGTCTCCTTGTAAGAAAGAGAGGAGCCAGGTGCTGTCAGTCTCCTTGTAAGAAAGAGAGGAGCCAGGTGCTGTCAGTCTCCTTGTAAGAAAGAGATGAGCCAGGTGCTGTCAGTCTCCTTGTAAGAAAGAGAGGAGCCAGGTGAAAGGATGTGATATTGTCAGTCTCCTTGTAAGAAAGAGATGAGCCATGTTCTGTCGGTCTGAGTCTCCTTGTAATGCTCACGTCGTCGGTCTGATATGCTCACGTCGAAACATATAAGAAAGGGCGCGTTCCACACGATGTGTTTTACCTAGACTCCAGATTGGGTCTGTTTGAATAAGAAAATATCAGGGTTTGTGCTTGCAGCAATAGGACCATGGGTGTTATGAGTGGTGCTGGTCAATCATGGTTATATTGTAGTGGCATCCTTGACTGGCGTTCATGCTCATGTCATCACTTGTGGTGTTTAGTGTAACAATCAAACGTGGTGGTTGTATTTTGTTGGTGTCATTTAAGCTAAAGACATCGCTGCTCCGTCTCGTCGCATTCTCTTATCAAGTCACGATTTGTTGCACGTGTTTCAGGCCTCTAACCACCAAGCGAGGCGCTACTCCGGCAGTGGGCGCCACGTGGAGCTCGAGATGGATGCTGGCGTCATGACGGATGCTGATGACGACACAGAGGGAACCCTAGGTGACGTCGACACCGACAACGAGAAGGTCGTTATCAACGTAGGCGGAATACGTCACCAGACGTGTGTACGGACACTGGCCAGCAAGCCCGGTACTCGCCTAAGTTATCTTGCGCGAAAACTCAAACGTGGCCATAAGGGCGAGTTTTTCTTTGACCGACATCCGGGTGTATTCAACACAGTGATGGATTACTACCGCAGTGGTAAGCCGAACTATTTATGGCTGTTTACTTCAAATAACGGCCGCCAAGAAAATCGTTACGACATCCTGTTCCCAAATAGTGCTTCAATTGTTTAAGGCGATGTTATGTATATGCTTGCGGCATAATTCTCAACAATACTGTAACATTATATTGATGACGTCGACGAGGATGACTAGGGTGTTGCTGGTGTCGCAGATAACGATGGTTATCCCAAATACATGGTTGACAATAATGACAATTAGAGGAATGATGATAACGACGATGACGATAATGATGACGATGAAGACAATTTTTTTATTATGATGATGTTAATGATAATGATCACGTTGATGGTGATAATGATGATCGTGAATGTGGGTAATGATGATGATGATGATGATGATGATGATGATGATGATGTAGGTGAGTTACACGTCCCTCTGGATGTATGTGGTGCCGTCGTGAAGCGTGAACTTGATTTCTGGATGATTGACGATTGCTTCATCGAGGCATGCTGTTGGACTAGCTACAGCTCCTACATAGACAACTCGAAGAACTTGTCCGACTTCAACCAGTCGGTAACGCAAGAGAACGAGGAGCTGGAAATGATTGCTCACTTGACCGGCTGGAAGAAGAAACAAATGGAGATCTGGCTCATCCTAGATCACCCCCGCTCCTCCCGACTGGCCCTGGTTAGTATGCTGTTCTTACATATTGCTAGTCATCATAATGAGCATTCGGGCCTAAAGAGACATCACTTACGATATGCCAGGTCACATTGTCCGAGTCGAAGCGTGGTATACACATGTGGTATGCCATGTTAGCTATGATTTAAACGGCTATTAATACGCATAGGGTGACATGTTTGTGAGGTAAGGTGAGGTCTGGAAGCAGGTGTTGCCAGCCAGCCCACTGCCTCCCCTATCGCATATTGTGTGTAGCAGGTGCGCTAGGCTAGCTCTATTGATTGTAAATGCCCCGTCATGAGTATAACACTACAAATTCACGTTTTATCCGCTACTTAAAGTCGCTGTAGGTTTCTGTTTAGGATCCCATTTCATGTAAGTCATATTGCAAATAGCCGCTGTGTAGGCAACACGATATGAGTCGAGCTACACAGCCACACACACACACACACACACACACACACACACACACACACACACACACATATATATATATATTATATATATATATATATATATATATATATATATATATATATATATATATATGTATATATATATATATATATATATATATATATATATATATATATATATATATATATATATATATATATATATATATATATATATATATATATATATATATAATAACTCGTGCTCAGGTCAAGGACCCGGTTTTTGTAGCCCAAAGTTATATTAACAAAATAGGAACAAAAACGAGGGCTACTTATTGCCATCCGCGATTTCACAGCTCGTTTTTCCTGGGCAAGGTGTGTTGACATATATATATATATATAGATATATAGAGATAGAGATATAGAGAGATATATATATATATATATATATATATATATATATATATATATATATATATATATATATATGACAACATATATATATATATATATATATAGATATATATATATATAATATATATATATATATATATATATATATATATATATATATATATATATATATATATATATATATATATAATCTATATATATTATATATATATATCTGGTCGTAGTCTGACAACACCACACTGTATATATATATATATATATATATATATATATCGATTCTCCTCTCCAGTATGTGTAACCGCTTTAACCAGACTTAGTGGTGTTGTTCGATTACCAGTATGTGTACCGCTTTTAACCAGACATTTGATTTCCATTTGATTTCAGTGCTATGCTGTGGCGTCCTTTGTCTTCGTGTTGGCTTCCATAACCGGCTTCTGTATCGAGACACTACCAGGTCCACAACAACAACAGCCGAACGCCAACATCTCCAACATCTAACCACTAAAGATGACTGTGGAGGCGTAATTGGCAAACGTCAATCCAATCAGTACCTGGAATACCTGGATTACATCTGTACCTCTTTCTTCACAGTCGAACTGGCCGTGCGACTTATGTTCGCCCCGTCTAAGATCAACTTCATTCGCTCCATCATGAACATCATTGATATGTTGGCTCTGCTTCCGCTCTACGTTCAAATCATTCTTGACTTGACGGATCGCAACAGCTGCTTGAGGAACAAGCGTGCCGTGGTCGAGGTCATATTCATTCTGCGCATCATCCGCGTGTTCCGTATCTTCCACTTAGTCAAACATTACAAGGCTCTCAAGATTCTAGTTCACGCCATCAAGGCCAGTGTCCAGGAGCTGATGATGCTGCTCATATTTCTCTTCATCGCCATGCTCATCTTCTCCACTCTCATATTCTACGCGGAGCGCCACCAGACGGGCGAGGTGAGTTCAGACGAGGCCATCCTCACTATTCCCATGGGTTTATGGTGGTCTATCATCACGATGACCACTGTCGGTTATGGAGACGTCTACCCCACGTCACCACTGGGCTGCGTTATCGGTGCTGTGTGCGCCCTCTGTGGTGTACTTCTTGTAGCTCTCACGATCCCCGTCATCTCCAATAACTTCGCTCTCTTTTACCTTCACGCCCGCACGCGCGAGCAAATAGCGGAAAAGGACATCACGGCCAGGGATCGTCTCGCGTACGCAAAACGCCAAGTCTCCAAAAAGAAGATAGCAGCAGCTGCCGCTGCTGCTGCTGCTGCAGAGCACGACAGTCCGGATGCTGCAGGGAAGCGCGCTGCTGAGTCAGCAGGACTCTGTGTCCTCTCTGGACGGCCTAGACGATGGCAGCAGTATACTACTGGGAAACTGCTCGTCAGAAGGGGATGTCATTCTTGCTGATCTCAACCACCAAAGTGAGAAAGTGGAAACTCAGAATGAGACTTCAATCTGAGAGTTCAGCCGTAGATATCATGGGGTAGCTAGAATTCCATAGCGTTATAGAGAGATGCGGCAGTCGGCGTTAGATGTCTTCTTATGTTGCCAACATTGTGATATGCTCTTGGAAGTTCAGCATGTTTATAATAAGTAATGTCTTTGTTTCGTCTGCTTTTTAATGTTTATATTAGGGACATATAATGTGTCAAACGCTCAACTATGTACAAGCTTGTATGTATGGTATATTGTAGTGAGCATAAAAATTAATTGATATTACAAGTTAGATATTGAGTTCATTTGGTCTTGACTTGTTAGCAAAGTTTCGTAACTGTGTGTACATTGAGGCATAAATGTGATACCAAAGCATTTAGATGTGTATATACTGTTGTTAAATTTAAGCGGGTTTAGTATTAAGTACAAAAGTATGTAGGCGTCATAATGTACCTACTTGACAGACGTCAAATGTAGTCGTCATAATGTACCTACTTGACAGACGTCCCAAGGCATCTGTGCAGGAATGTCCTCAACACGAGGACTTCTTATACTGCCAGCAAGATATGTATACAGTCCTATGCATATTTTCATCCTAGGTTTAATCCTGATATACCTATGTTCTCATGGACCTGTACGTCAGTCACTGAAGATGAATGGAATGTGTGTCCATGTCTGTGCGCATCCCGCTCTTATTCATGCAGTCTTATATCTAATAATCTATTTCAATTAAGACATCGGATTTTTCATACTGATATTTACTTGGTTATCCATAAATGTAATTTATTATTCAGTCATAAACCTGTTGATCCATTGCCATGTATTTGATAAAGCCAAACGGTACCTGTTTAACGAATAATATACCATTATCGTTGACCACTCTTTATTACACATCATCCACTCATCACCTTACTCCTTGTATCGAGTAGCCAATAACTCATACACTACTTTATACAAGCGTATACTGTGCAGCAAAAACAAATAAAGCTACATTAGCAAGTGATGTTTCGGTTCTCACATGTTCACCACATGTTCGCCACATGTTCACCAAATATTCGCCGCATGTTCACCTCATGTTCGCCACATGTTCCACATGTTCGCCACATGTTCACCTCATGTTCGCCCCATGTTCGCCACATGTTCTCCTCATGTTCGCCACATGTTCACCTCATGTTCGCCACATGTTCACCACATGTTCACCACATGTTTGCCACATGTGCCCTTCATTAAGCAGGAAGTGACCTTCACGGCCAGTAATTAGCAGGAAGTGACCTTGGAAACCGAAAGAGACCATCATGGCCAGCAGGAAGTGACCTTCACGGCCAGTATTAAGAAGGAAGTGACCATCACGGCCAATAGTAAACAGGAAGTGACCTAGACGGCAATTAGTAAACAGGAAGTGACCATCACCGCTATAATGTTTTTGCCTCTGTATTATCAAAATGAATCATGATCACAACTAGATTGTGCAGCGTTTTAAAAGTTTACTGACCAAACCCGATCATGAAGATATAGTGATAAGCTGATGCTATTATTGTAATAAAGTACATATTCACATCATTGAAAGTTTAAAAAGCATGTATGACAAATGCTAAAAACTTGGCTCCTTGATATAAAATATATGTGCGCTATAAAATATCTGTCATGAACAAATTATCACAAACGCCGTAAGTTTCGATAGAAGAGATCTTAGTTCGAACGTGCAATGTGTAATTTTCAACTAGCTTTGAATGTTCACAATTTCTTCGGTTCCCAAGCAACACTGGCTCACGTTATGATCGCCGTGAGTTCTGATGAGATGTGGTAGCCCGGAGCGGACGCATCGTCTCTATAGACGTACTGCAGGGATAGAATCTCGCTCATTTAGTTCGATTCGCGTTGTTGAGGCGACGGTTGCGATAAGGACGATGTGCAGGCACACATATAAGACCAGCCGACGAATGCGCTGCTTTACACTAACTGACTTTATTGTAGGTAGAATGGTTACCCCGGAAGAGCCTTTCGCGTGGGTGTTGTTAATACAAATCCGACAGTATATTCACGAATATGAGATTTCGCTTCCTATAACGAGTTTATGGCGTAATCTCTGGTTCTCGTGTGGCGGCACTCTGGTGTGTTGGCAGCCCCCTTCTTCCTCGAGAGCACGCCATCCGGCATCTCACACGGGGCACCCTAGTGACGACAGACATCCGATCAACGAGGCCATTTTGTGGATTGTTATGTGAAATTTCCTCTCCACAATATAAGAAGCTGCATACATAGTAGAAGGTATTGTGGCCGACCCATGATCCTAATGACCAACGTCACCGTATCACAACGGGGATGCACAGTCGGTCTTGACAGCGTGTTTGTGCAAAGTGGACGCTGACACTTAGGGGGAATTTGCCAAGCACCCCTATCGTCGGCATCATCACCGTCGAGTTGTAACAGAGACGTCGTGTTTAAAGAAATGCCAGCGTTTACCTGCATCAGACACCCACAGACACGTCGCGTTTTATGAGATGTCAGCGTTTACCTGTATCATACCCAAACAGAGACGTTGTGTTTTAAAAGACGTCAGCGTTTTTACCTGTCATCTGTATCAGACCCCCACAAGGCGTCGTGTTTTAAGAGATGCCAGACCGTTGTGTTTTAAAAGACGTCAGCGTTTACCTGAATCAGACCCCCACAGAGACGTCTTGTGGTGAAAGATCTCAGCGTTTACCTGTATCAGACCCCCACAGAGGCGTCGTGTTTTAAAAGATGTCAGTGTTTCTTTGATAAAAGAGCGTTTACCTGTTTGACCGTGTTTTAAAAGATGTCGTTTACCTGTATCAGACCCCCACAGAGGCGTCGTGTTTTAAAAGATGTCAGCGTTTACCTGTATCAGATCCCATCAGAGACGTCGTGTTTTAAGAGATGTCAGCGGTTACCTGTATTAGACCCCAAACAGCCTCAGACCAGGTTTTTCTTTGATAGCATTTTTGACCTCTCTGGTGAGCCATCTAGGCTCAATAATGCAGCTCGGTGGTTTTCTCAGTGGAAAATATTACTCCAATGTTGACAGGTCAATGAGTGATGTCTTCTACGATCCATCGCCTTTCCTAATCTGAACTGGATGAACGCAGGCTTATAATGTTACATCCATTCATCCATGACTGGATTACTGCGAGAAATGCGCCAACTTATGTCATCACACCACGGCTTTACCTCGACAAACACCCATACGCCAGGCGGTATCCTGGCCCGTAATGCCGACACATTATCTGTAACATTTAAGATGGGGAGATCAATCGTTTTAAATGGCCTGTGTAAAGGCAGTAGGTCGACTCATGACTGGAGAAGGCTGCTCCGTCCGTAGGTCGACTCACGTTGAGAAGGCTGCTCCCTCCGTAGGTAGACTCGTGTGGAGAAAGCTGCTCCGTCCGTAGGTCGACTCACGTTGAGAAGGCTGCTCCGTCCGTAGGTCGACTCTCGTTGAGAAGGTCGCGTTGAGAAGGCTGCTCCATCCGTAGGTAGACTCGTGTGGAGAAAGCTGCTCCGTCCGTAGGTCGACTCACGTTGAGAAGGCTGCTCCGTCCGTAGGTCGACTCTCGTTGAGAAGGCTGCTCCGTCCGTAGGTCGACTCTCGTTGAGAAGGCTGCTCCGTCCGTAGGTCGACTCACGTTGAGAAAGCTGCTCAAACCTTAGCAATAAAGAATACAAGTTTAGGAGCCTTTATTTAGCCTATCTGTATAATTAACATCATCGGTCACATTATTCAGCAACGTTCAAATCCTACGTTTATAATAATTCATTTCCCTTGCATTCAGCCAAGTCTGCGGCGGTACCTTCGTACCGATGAAGTAAACGTTTTGATACTGTAAACTAGCCATGATAAGCTGTGAATCATAACGTTCCTCAAATTACGGCGTTCCTGTCTCCATCAAAACAGACACCCAAAAATGCGTCCGTTTCATTTCATCATTACGCAAAAACGGCTTCATACGATGTTTCCACACCCACAGAAAGTCACTGTGCAGGTCGGCACGTTTTCCGCCATGACACCATGGCCCGAGTTCGTTAAGCAGGAAACCAGGACTGAAACAGATATTGGCGCGTGATGAATCTGGTTGGCATCTCCTCGAGCCATACAAACAGCGTCCTTGTCTGCCTGACATGGGGTGTGGCCTAGCAATTGGTAGATCTCCTCACCCGACCCCATCCCATCTTTCCACCCCCCCCCCAATCTCCGACACACTGACGCATCAACTGCGATATCACCGTGAACCACAGGTGTGGTGGTGTCATCAGCTCAAGGCCACCATTCCTGTATCCCTGAAATCAATCGGGATGTTTGTCAGCGGACCTCGGGATTGTGTTCCGCCCTGAGTACGGGAGCAATGGATCCAAAATCATGATAAATAGTACGTAGTGTAATAATGCAATGCCATGGCGTTGATAGCTCAAATATTAATTATTGAGAGTGGCTTTGATGAATTCATCATACATGCGGACACAATATGACCATGTAACAACCATTATTTAACCCATAATTACGGCTGATTAACACAAGACCGTGATATTGTTCATCAGAGACAGCTCATCGTGCAGCCCTCTTCTAATGGGGAAAAGCACCAGAGCCAACACCAGACTAATGGAACAAAGCAGCCCAACACTGACTAATTGGGAGCCCACCCTGTGGGCCGCAGCACCAGAGCCAGAACCAGGCTATAATTGTATCCACCTGCCAACACCAGTCTATAATTGGGCGACTACCAGAGCCAAACCTATAATTGGACGCAGCACAAGAGGTTGCAGGCTATCGTGTCGGTGGACAACCGGGATCTGACACCACACTATAACCGCAGCACCAGAGCCAACCCGGATTTCGCCTAGATTGGGACCAAGAGGCTATAATTGGACGCAGGTCCAGAGCCAAATCGGCTATAATTGGTGGTCACTTGCCCTAGGCTATAATCGATTCCATCTTTAGGCTATTTCCATATCCATTTTCATTTAGCACCAGAAGAGGGCTATGCTTAATCAGGTCAATATTATCTGTTAATTTTTCGTGGTACCATAGCCAACACCAGGCTATGTTGACGCTGTGCCAGAGTTAAACCAGGCTAAACTTACCTTTACCAGAGCCAACACCAGGCTATAATTGGGGCGCATCACCAGACCAAACATCAGACTAACTGGACACAGCACCAGAGCCAACATAAGTCCAATGGGGCGCAGAAGCAGAGCTAACACCAAACTAATTGGACACAGCACCAGAGCTAACACCAAACTAATTGGACACAGCACCAGAGCCAACACCAGACCGATGGGGCGCAGAAGCAGCGCCAACATTAGACTAATTGGACACCAGAGCCAACACCAGGCTATAATTGGACACAGGACCAGAGCCAACACCAGGCTATAATTGGACACAGGACCAGAGCCAACACCAGGCTATAATTGGACACAGGACCAGAGCCAACACCAGGCTATAATTGGACACAGGACCAGAGCCAACACCAGGCTATAATTGCACCAGAGACACTATAAGGACCAGCACCAGCACCAGCCAACACCAGGCTATAATTGGACACAACCAGACCAGAGCCAACACCAGGCTATAATTGGACACAGGACCAGAGCCAACACCAGGCTATAATTGGACACAGGACCAGAGCCAACACCAGGCTATAATTGGACACAGGACCAGAGCCAACACCAGGCTATAATTGGACACAGGACCAGAGCCAACACCAGGCTATATTTGGACACAGCCAACCAGAGCTATAATTGGACCAGCACCAGAGCAACACCGGCTATGGATTGGACGCAGCACCAGAGCCAACACAGGCTATAATTGGACGCAGCACCAGAGCCAACACCAGGCTATAATTGGACGCAGCACCAGAGCCAACACACCGGCTATAATTGGACGCAGCACCAGAGCCAACACCAGGCTATAATTGGACACAGGACCAGAGCCAACACCAGGCTATAATTGGACGCAGGACCAGAGCCAACACCAGGCTATAATTGGACACAGGACCAGAGCCAACACCAGGCTATAATTGGACGCAGGACCAGAGCCAACACCAGGCTATAATTGGACGCAGCACCAGAGCCAACACCAGGCTATAATTGGACACAGGACCAGAGCCAACACCAGGCTATAATTGGACACAGGACCAGAGCCAACACCAGGCTATAATTGGACACAGGACCAGAGCCAACACCAGGCTATAATTGGACACAGGACCAGAGCCAACACCAGGCTATAATTGGACACAGGACCAGAGCCAACACCAGGCTATAATTGGACACAGGACCAGAGCCAACACCAGGCTATAATTGACCAGACACCAGGCAATTGGACACAGGACCAGAGCCAACACCAGGCTATAATTGGACGCAGCACCAGAGCCAACACCAGGCTGTAATTGGACGCAACACAACGTCAACATTAGGCAGCGGCGTATCAGTATAAAGGCCATGTATGATAGCGGATACGAACGTGCATATTAAACAAGGTTATTTCATTTGCTTGGGCGTGCCCGTTCCGCGTTAATTGTCTGCCTGAATGATATAACGTGTTACGCAAAATGAGATAATTTCATCGGATGGCAGCTACAATGATAATGGTTATAAAGGGGTTTGATGTCATTTTCACGAGTTGATATCGCGGCTGTGTTGGGTGGGGCTGATTGAGAAGCTTGGACAACTCTCCTTAAGGGCAACGTGATCGGGCACATTCCCTTGCAAAGATGTCAGGTTTTCACACCTTGGGTGTGAACCTACGACGCATAGATCGAAAGGCGACGCAGCAGTCTTTTTCGACTGTACCATTAAATGGTCGACGGATGGGTCATAAAATCCGTGTCTGTGTTGGTGATGGAGCAGTACAAGTTCGCACTAAATGTAACATTTGTGTAAAACTACAGGCATAAAAGAAGTCTCTGGTAGACGTTGTTTGTCTGTCTGACCACTTGTCTCTTTCAGCCCGACATTGGTGCCTGGTGACCGCTGTTTATCTTTATAAATACTACATTGTCTCCGGTAGGCGTTTGTTATCTTTTCAAAACTAACCATCTGGTAGTCTTTATTTATCTCTATTAATACTTAACTGGTGTCCGGTTATTGGTGTGTATCTTTATAAACACTAAAGTGGTGTCTGGTATGCGCTGTTTATCTTTATAAACACAACAGAATTGTCTCTATAAGCTCTGTCAGGTAGGCATTGTTTATCTCTATAAGCTCTAAATTAATGTCAGGTAGACGTTGCTTATCTCTATAAGCTCTAAACTAATGTCAGATTGGCGTTGTTTATCTCTATAAGCTCTAAACTAATGTCAGATTGGCGTTGTTTATCTCTATAAGCTCTAAACTAATGTCAGATTGGCGTTGTGTATCTCTATAAGCACTAAACTAATGTCGGGTAGGCGTTGTGTATCTCTATAAGCTCTAAACTAATGACAGTTAGGTGTCGTGTATCTCTACTTACACTCTGTAAGGAAAAAAACAGCGCTGTTGACAATGGAGTGAAAGCGATCTGTTTCATCTACCCTCAACAGCCTTCTCAGAAGATAATAGTCAGAATTACAGTAATTACTGAACCAACTTACTCACCGAAAAAACACACAAAACTGCAAATGTCCATTTCGCTCACACTATTTGACGTTACCAATTATGTTGCGGCCTCTTGCAGTTTGTCCCGTGGCAACCACACCTGTTAAATTAACCAAACACTATAATTATCCACAACGCATCTGTAGGCTTATTGTGAATGACGATTGTGGCCATATAGTCGAAAGCTGATGACTTTGCCAATTGCACATTCTATGATATTAATCGGACTATAACTAAAAAGGGATTGTTTGGAATTTAAGTTGATGAATTGAGCCTGTTCGTTGTATTGCTTAAATTGTTGATTAAAACAAAACTTACTCCAGATGTACATCGCTTATCCAATATTAGCCCCACGGAAACACATGCTGAGCTAGGTATTTCCAAATCATAGAGAGCTCTTTAGCAATTTTCCATTTCTTATTAGACCCAATAAGGCAATTATGCATACCAATCGTCCGTTATTACGTTGGTAATGTTTCCCGAATTTCCCTCCCGTACATACAAGCACAGAAAAAAATTATGAACACAAATTATATTATCCCCAGCGATTAGCCGTCAGAATGCTGACAATTCGTATAAAAAATCTTCCATTATTCACTTTTGTTTCACCATTTCATTATCAGAGGCTTTCTTCGACGTTGAAAATGTTAGAATTTGTTCAGAAAATTGGTAAATATTTGCAATAGGATACAAGCAAATAAACAATTGTGTTGATTCGTAAATATCTATTGAGAGGTTGCTGGTAGAGACCACCAATAGTTTTGAACCAGTAATCATTGTTGGTAAACTTTTGCTGCATCCAACCGTTCAGTGGACGAGTTCGTCCCCAATAACGGATTTATCATCATGAGCTCGCTGTGGCTCTTCCATCGGGTGTTGCTTACAAATGTTCAGCAACTGTAACCGCCTTCAGCGAAGATTCCGCTAAGGGGCAAGGCATAATCTAAGCTATCCTTCAGTTATTCATGGTGTGTAAGTAAGCGCAGTATAAGCGCCATTCATTCTTGGTGAATATCCGCAAAAGCATGCGTATGTGTTGAGCAAAACAATGTTTACCAACAGCAATTGTCAGAGAGTGCGTATTATATCCTCTAGCTTAAAGGGCAAGAATAGACTAAAATATGATTTTTTGGGGGATTATATTTTACGCGATTTTCTTATCAATAACTTGCCGTTCTTTTATTCGATCCGCTCGAAGTAAACAAGAAGTAAGCAAAAACATACACAATTCTGAACTTCCCGACCACACGCCGAAGATAAACGAAGGCGTTGTGACGTCATATGTCATTAGAAGATGTTGCCACGGACGCCGTTCCTATTTGCGCGCTAGCTGCCGTACTAGTTAATCGGTTATTTACAGACACTCCTCAGCGTTTTTTGATCCACGGTTTCTTGAGAATCTGTAAGTATACTCATCCTTGCATTTCCCATATGACTGTCGAATTCATTAGTTATGTTTCTGTTCTGATTTTGAAAACAAAATAAAGGTAAAAATGGTCGCAGCGGTGGAAAGCTGCCTTTGGAGAGACGTTTCATCTGTGGTGGAATATATGGAAAAGGGATTTTAAGCAATTTTCCTCCCTGGTAGACAATTAATTTAAGTCATTTAACTTATCCGTAGCCTATGAAAAACTGGAAATTTACACTTGCCCAAAATCGACATAGCCGGTAGTGATCCATATTGGGCGGTTCAATTTGATAAGGTTGTTCCATAGATCTGACATATAGACTTGTCCCGTCGGGCAGCCATATGTCGATGTATACTTGCCCGACAGTAGCTTGCACTCATCCTGAATATTGAAAATGGTATTTATGAATAATGAATGACGGAGATATTTTGTGAGTAGGTATATAATAAAGCGTTTTTGTAAAGACAGCAAAGCCAATGATTTACTAGAAGACGTCATCCTCTCCAATACACTTATCAAAGATCTCATCAAACAACTACCCTGGAGGCTTTCCGTAGCTTAGTTATCAAATTTGCACCAACACACATTGGTTTCATGTGACTCTGTCAGTATGCAAAGTGTTTTGGTTTAATGTGTAACTATGTTCAAAAAATTGTTTATGCAAGGTGGCCTGCCTTAATATATTTTACATTGCACCTGTTCACTTGGTTCTTTGTTTGTGGTATTTGACCATTGGTGTATTTAAAGATGGACGCATATGAAACAATTTAACCTGCAAGTCTATCAACCAAATTGTGAATTGCTCTACCGGCTATGTTTTCAATGTATTGTCTGCCTGCTCTACACTTCAACCATATCAATGGTAGACTACAGGCTGTGACCAGAAACAGAAGACCCCGGATCACAGAGAAGTTAATAAAAACCAGACATTGTTGGTAGCATTACTTGTCAACTTCATTGATAAGGCACCTTATATAATGCGCCAGCCAAGTTCAATCTTGATGATTGCTATGCAGTGAAACAGGAAGGATAAAATATTTTGCCGAAGATATTAAATGACTATTAATATACCGCTTTTTCAGTAATATAACATATTTTGTACAGGATACAGGAACCTGCGGTAGTGTGATGAAAATTTGGAATTGATTTTATGCATATGAAATAATAAATTAGGTGGACAGCACATATTCAACTGAATTTTGTTACAGGTTGTCATCGGTGTATAGTATCATCTATAAGCTATTATATTTGTGAGCAACAGCTTAATATGAACAACAGAATAAGACACACATTATGCTTTTTCGTCCCTTTATCTTTTCATAGCTGGCAGTTTCAAACCAATATAAACTTAGCTGTCCTTAGGAAAAACTTCACAAGCTGGCAGTGACACTCTGTGATGTCTGCCTAGATAACCCCAGCACCACTGTGCTGATATGCCACGAATCAAAACAACCTGCAATATAAAGAGATCTTTACTACTTTTTCTTCAGTACATAAATATTTTTCATCGGGTATCATCTGAACCAGACCATGTTTCTTCTTGTACCTCTGACAATAAGCACTGTCCAGGGACACAGTCATCCAGAGATAAATCCTGACTGTGCTATTATACAGGCCACACCCATAGCTTGCACGTTAACATGAACTTCTTGACAGGATTAGCTTTTTGTCACTGAAAGCATTGGCTCAGATGAGCAATATGAGCACGTGGTACAGGACATAATTACAATGAATAACTAGTTTTTCAGAACAAATCTAAATTGACATAAAACATGAATATGAAGATGTCTTCAAGCAAGACTTAAGGACAAAAGTGAAATAAAGGGCAAAATATCTGCAAATGGTTTGAAATTATTTGGATTGAACTATGTGACATTACCAAGTGTTGTAGCCCAGCCGGCTAAAGTCCTCTTCTATTTGAGGATAAGCTGCTGGCCTAGTCCTAGCTGGAGGCTCAAACCTGTATGGCTGTATGCCCCAATGGCTCATACTTCTTCTTGGTGAGACAAACACTCACTCCTATAATCCAGGTCAATGCTTCCAGAATCATCTGTATATGAAAAAGATGAAGACATTGCGCTTCCTTGACATATAATAAAACCAAACTATGATGGCAGTTATGGACTGTACTAGGCGTAAATAACAAATATAAACATAATAAGGACATGATGAAGTGTGTATTATTGGAATTGGTACCCTATGTAAGACAAAGAACTAGTGTAAGGCCTTGAACTCTTTAAAGGCCCATAACATAAGTAGCCAGAAACATATAAAACTTGGATTCTGGGCCAGAAGTCCCTCTGTACAACTCGTCGGAAGGTATATTTAATTGTAGCAAGTACTACCTGAAAAGTCTCGGCTCCCAAAAGCAGAGCTAAAATGTAAATAAAATAAAACAAAGGAAAATACATTTTATTGGAATTGCATTCGATTTATTTCAAAAACGAAATATCCATTGAAATCTCCGTTGAATGAAGTAGCAGTTTTCATTTGCAATAATGTTTTATCATGGAACCAAATAAAAGCCACAGGAAAAGATATTTTCCGTTACAGGACTGGCAAATCGTGAATCAATCATTGATAACCATGAAATTGGCCTGAATTCGAGGTGCATCGCTGTGTTCCCGCATTGCCTGTATTATCGCTCGGTCCCCTTTGGTTGAAGTTTTCACACTACATTATATAAGTATTGCACAACTTAATATATTCTAGGCGTACAAGCACTCCAAGCCACGTGCAATGATGTGATTCGTTGCGGTATATGATGTACAAGTTGCCGGTTTAAAATACGATTATGCTCACACCTACCACAGAGTTCCCATGTAAACAAACGAGGGAATAACCAGGCTATCCGGCTGGACGATGAATGTGGCAGTAGCATCATGATGTCTGAATGAAGTAGTACCTTCTTGATATCTGTATGTAGCAGTACATTCAAGATGCCTAATTGTACCAGTGTCATATCAGACTGGAGCGGTTCAAACCAAACTAAGAAATGAGAGAGGGAGGTAGAAGTAATGAATGATTGAGTGAGTGAGTTAGTGAGTGAGTGAGTGAGTATATCACACTCCGATGTTATGTTCTTGCATATCTATGACGTAACACTATAAAAGCTGCGCAGGCGCAGTCAAATATGAACTGAGAAATTTTGTTGACAGCTGCAGGAATATAATGTGAAAAACGAACTGACTAATTCAACTAGACGGGGAACTAATAAAGGACATGAAACAAGCTGCCAGAAGGAGTATGTTTTCCACATGATGGTCACATGGTAAAGGTTGTGTTGGCGATAGCGAACATGGCACGGCTCGCTGTGGAGCGCCAGATGATAACCGCTAATACACACTGCCTTGTAAGGCGCCCATAGACCAGTTGGCAAGGACACGAACCTTGATGTTAATCAGGATTATAACACAACTGGCGTTTTTACACACGTTCAGGTAAAATATTGTAACTCAGTCGTGGTTCAACCCACGAGAATGTGTTATGGAGTAACTGTGCTTTAGTCCGTATGCAGTCGTTGTTACACCTTGTTTGGCTAAATAGTAAAGCTTTGTAGACCAATGCTGTATAACTTATCTTTCGGCCCTCAACTCAGTGTTGTGCTCTTCCTACCTCTGAACCCGTACCAGACCGCACACAACGAAATGCATACCGTTAATAATCTCATTCAGTATTGGTCTTAACGTAAGCGCAACAGACCCTATGTATCAGGAACAGCAATCTATCTGTTAACGCGCATTCGGAATGACAGGTGCAATTTACTTTTAGTATACATGCATCCTTTGCTCCACCGCCATGATTGATGACACAGGTAATATGGACCGCTGCCACGAAGGTACATGATGCGCATAAACGCACTGTCAATAAGGCAGCAGCTCCCCAAGGCAATAAGACGATAATCACAATTAAAGGGACTTAGGAACTCCATATGTATATGGTTTATCGGGAATGGAGGATGAATGCTTTAAAGCTATACACGCCACTAGTACTACTAAAACCAGGTCGTGAATCCATTCCATACACCAATGATTGCTTCTCGCGGATGCAAGTGATGACACAACGAGCGTTGAGGATTATTTGTTTTATTTATCTTGTTGCTCGAGGATGGGAATAATCACTTCTGTCATTGTGGCGATTTTCTGCGTATCCAATAACACTACAAACCGTCATGGGCAATGTTGTACGTATGTCACTTGCCTCCTGATCTTAGTGCGTACTTGGTTAAGTATGTCTAGTAGCAAGTAATGTCATGAAGACGAAATATATTCACACCTGCAACAAATCTTGAGATGGACCCACCAACCAAATAACCGCCACTCGGTCGGGACTGCTCAGGACCATGGGGCAGCATGCTTTGGTTCCTTAACCAGTATGGAATCATACCACGAAATTCATACCCTCGAAATATTCGTTTGTGCTTTAATCAGAATGGTTCCAATATCACGTAAACATCAATCCTCATTTAGTAACCGAATGGTGTCAATGTGGTGACATAAACCTAATCATTTAGTAACCGAATGGTGTCAATGTGGTGACATAAACCTAATCATTTAGTAACCGAATGGTGTCAATGTGGTGACATAAACCTAATCATTTAGTAACCGAATGGTGTCAATGTGGTGACATAAACCTAATCATTTAGTAACCGAATGGTGTCAATGTGGTGACATAAACCTGATTATTTAATATTCTTAGCAAGTAGGGAATATAAAGTATTGCTGCAATAACAAATGGACCTGAAAATGTGAACAAACGCTATGATGATCTATAAAGCATCTGCAGGCTTATTGTGAACGACGCTTGAGGTCACATAGACGAAGGTCAATGGACAATTAGGTATCATTTTGCTTCTTCCAATGCTCGAAAATTTCATTCTAAGATATTACTCAGACTTATAACCTATAACTGAATTACTCAGAATTAAAGCCGCTAATTTTAGCCTGTTCCTTATATTGCTTCAATTGTTAATTAAAACAAAACGTACTGTCGATGTACATTGCTCATCCAATATAAGCCCCACGGAAAAACAGGCTGAGCATCTCCCAGTGATTTCAAAAACAAAGGCAGATCCTTTGCAATTTGTCATTTGTTATTAGACTCAGTAAGCCAATTATGTATGCAAATCTTCCGTTATTACGTTAGTAATGTTTCGCGAATACATACAAGCATATAAACTACCCCATATTTCACTATTTGCAAACGATAGCGTACTAACAATACCTTGATGAACTCTTGCAATTAATTTGGACCATGGGGCAGCATGTTTTGGTTCCTTTACCAGTATGGAATTATAACACGAAATTCATACCCTCGGAATATTTGTTTGTGCTATAATTGACGAAACGAAAGGATGGTTATACATTATGTGTAGTGGATCCCTTAGATGTTGATTAACACACATGAAGTTAAACAAACGGCTATAACCAGAATGGTTCTAATATCAAGTGAACACCAACCCTCATTTAGTAACCGAATGATGTAAATGTGGTGCACAAACCTGAACATTTAATATTCTTAGTAAGTAGGGAATAAAACGTATTGCTGCAAAATCGTGTTGGATTGTCAAGGCTTCCTAATCACACGCGCTTAACTAAAGGAAGGATATTGATCCGTATGAGGATACTCCTGACTAGTGTCTTTAGCTGATATAAACACATCAAGATAAAGACTCGCGAATAGAAGGCAATGGACTGGCAGAATTGTATTTCAAAACAGATGCTGTAGGTCGGAGACTTGGCGTGGCACACGAGGACGATCATAACATCATGCTTAGGGAAGATGGCCGTCTCCTGCTTGATATCAAGCAAACATGAATCCACTGAGTTACCAATCTCTTTGCTTTTATCCTTGATACTTATCCACTTATAAAAGATGGTACCAAAGCATTTAGTTATGCGTTGTATTTTCTTTAAAGGACGCTTTACACAGGACCTGTTAAAATGCTTAAAATTAAGATTTTGAGCGAATAAGAGCGACATATATAGAAACACCCTCATATAAAGCATCAAGCATACAGCTACATAATGAACTGAAATGATGTGGTTATTATTCTACAGAGGGCTTTCAATGAGCAGCACAAGGGACACTGCTATCGCATATCGTCTAGAAAGAGTAACCATCTATATATCATCGTTATATAACTGGTGAACCAGTTCCTGTATCTGCCTCATACAATGTCACGACACATTCCTGCAAAACAGCGTTCAAGACACGTGAGTGATTGCGCAATCGCTAGTCACGTACATCGCATGATGATTAATATTGAGGGATTTGATTGACATAAAATGCGCCGTCTGGGTGCATCCGCCGATAACGACAAAAGCCATAACCCTTAGGATTTCACATTCCAGCCCCATATTACGTTCTTGTACTGCCATATCGTCCCATGTTACGTTCTTGTACTGCCATATCGTCCCATGTTACGTTCTTGTACTGCCATATCGTCCCATGTTACGTTTTTGTACTGCCAACTCGTCCCATGTTACGTTCTTGTACTGCCAACTCGTCCCATGTTACGTTCTTGTACTGCCATGTTACGTTTTTTGTACTGCCATATCGTCCCATGTTACGTTCTTGTACTGCCATATCGTCCCATGTTACGTTTTTGTACTGCCAACTCGTCCCATGTTACGTTCTTGTACTGCCATATCGTCCCATGTTACGTTCTTGTACTGCCATATCGTCCCATGTTACGTTCTTGTACTGCCTTATCGTCCCATGTTACGTTCTTGTTCTGCCATATCGTCCCATGTTACGTTCTTGTACTGCCATATCGTCCCATGTTACGTTCTTGTACTGCGATATCGTCCCCTGTTACGTTCTTGTACTGCCATATCGTCCCATGTTACGTTCTTGTACTGCCATATCGTCCCATGTTACGTTTCTTGTACTGCCATATCGTCCCATGTTACGTTCTTGTACTGCCATATCGTCCCATGTTACGTTCTTGTACTGCCATATCGTCCCATGTTACGTTCTTGTACTGCCATATCGTCCCATGTTACGTTCTTGTACTGCCATATCGTCCCATGTTACGTTACGTTCTTGTACTGCCATATCGTCCCATGTTACGTTCCTATATAGCCATATCGTCCCATGTTACGTTCTTGTACTGCCATATCGTCCCATGTTACGTTCTTGTACTGCCATATCGTCCCATGTTACGTTCATGTACAGCGATATCGTCCCCTGTTACGTTTTTGTACTGCCTGTCCCCATATCGTCCCGTGTTACGTTTTTGTACTGCCATATTCCCGTGTTACGTTCTTGTTCTGCCATAGCATCCATCCCATGTTACGTTTCTGTACTGCCATACTGCCATATCGTCCCATGTTACGTTTCTGTACTGCCATATCGTCCCATATTACGTTCCTGTATAGCCATATCGTCCCATGTTACGTTCTTATACTGTCATATCGTCCCATGTTACGTTCTTGTACTGCCATATCGTCCCATGTTACCTTCTGGCACTGATATATTCTCACTGAGGTTAATTGCCTTGGCAGTTACATTTGACTTAGTACTAATGATACAATGTAACTCCACAATAAATATTTAACATAGCAGACATGCAACTAAAAGGTGACATGAAACAAGCTGCCAGAAGGAATATGACTTTCGTTTAATCTCCACATTAATTGCCTTGGCAGCAACATTTGACTTAGTACTAGTGATACATTATAACTCTACAATAAATCAGAAATATATAACCAAGGTGATAATTAATATGAAAAACTAACTCACATATTCAAGATAAAATGCAACTAAAAGGCGACACGAAACAAGCTACCAGAAGGAGTATGACTTTCGTTTGATCTCCACATGTCGAAGCATATGGTATGATAACGAACCTAGCAAACCTTACTGAAGGCGCCAACTCATAGCACAAATGTCGTTCTGTTTTCTTTACCGACGAAAGACTACCTGGCATGAACAGTTGAGACGATCAATTCGTCTCTAAAAGCAATTTGTGCAGTTAATGTGTTCGACCTCAGACACGATTCAACGCAGGAGAGAATGCAAGGTCCTGGCAACTGCGTTTCATTCTATATCAGCATATGCACCCCTAGGTTACCATGGCCATAGAAGAATGAGACTTCGTTTGACACTCCACAGGCATATTGGTGCAGACGCATAAAGATGCCTGTAGGGTGAGCTAATTGGCCGAACAATTAGGTAAAGAGAGTTATTCAGAGTACTTGAAAATGCTCGAAAAGATGTCGGGATAAACAAAGAGAGGAATAAAGGTTGCTGTGGCCGATTTCTACCGACGTATGTCCACCACCTCACTGCACATTTGCACTGACAAACAGCTGCATGGGGAGTAATGAAATATGCCCCATCTTTGCATCATCTGTACAAAATAACGAACCAGCAATAATTTAATGGTCAGTTGTATTTCGAGTGGACAATAGGGCAGCATCGTTTACTTAATTTATCAGTATGTGTTGTAATAAGAAATTCATATCCTCCAAATATGTGTTTTCTAGTATCACAGACGAAGAGAACAGGATGGCTTTATGTGCTCTGTATTGTGCAATATGCTGTTTACAATTATTCTATTTCACAGACGAAGAGAACAGGATGGCTTTATGTGCTCTGTATTGTGCAATATGCTGTTTACAATTATTCTATTTTGTTCAATGTTATCACAATTTGAGGTATATTTTCTACGCCACTTATACTCAGCTTTTTAGAAGTAAATACAATTATTGAACAACAACATGATGAATAGAGATATTGATGTAGCGGTCAATTTTACCACCCAATGTTGTGTGACCTGCTTGTTAAAATATCCATGTAGGTAACGATTTTGCGAATATGATCATGTTAACTGTCACGAATAATTCCCTTGTGCTTGACGCGTGATATGGTTGTCTAATGCAGAAGTACAGTACGGCACGGTACGGTACGGTACGGCACGATACGGTTAAACTGTCACAACACACAAATACAATTTACAAGCCTGGTACCAAGAGCACGATATACAATAATACAATTTACAAGCCTGGTACCAAGAACACGATATACAATAATACAATTTACAATATTATGAAACTAGTCAAATATAATAACAGATTGAGAGCATATAATAAATCACTAGGTATATCTGTAGGCTGAATAATCCAAAGCACATGACTTCGTCTTCCGAACACAGCCAAAACTCTTCACCCACACATAAAGTGGTGACGTCATCCCTTTTCCCATTCCCACATTAACCCTATTCCCTACCGTCCGTTACATCTACATAAAGTGGTGACGTCATGCCTTTCCCATTCCCACATTTACCCCATTCCCTACCGTCCGTTACATTAACTATTAGAAGAGATAAGCTCTTGTTGAGAGTGATCTAGCCACTGCTTCACTTATACTTTGTCATTAATGGTTATATTATTGCGACTCCTGCAGGCCGCACCTACGTAACGTTCCGTGAATAGAGATGTATCAATTCTGTAGAAACAGCTTAAGGCAACGTAAGAGATGACATGAGAAAAGACCATTACAGGTATTACGCTGTCAGACGTTTGTATCAGTGCGCTACCGCCACACCTGTATGAGCTGCTTGTTCCTTGATGAATATAGCCAGAAACATAATCGTGCTGATGCAATGACGTCACTGGCACTATTGTGTCACTTGTTTGTAAACAAGGGCAGAAATGACGAGCTGGTCACGTGGATGTTTGGATGAACCCACCACTATCAACATAATCGTTGCGAACGGGACAAGGATGACGAGCCCTTCACGATATCACTAGGCTACTATCGGATTGGTGTATTAGCCAACAAGCGTCTTATAAGAGGTCTGCTCTCTAAGCCTGTTCAAATAGGTGGTAATAAGCAAGTAGCTTCAGATCTGCCTGTGAATATTCGCACTCGTGGAATACAAGAATAGCGGCACCTAATTCCAGAGTAAAAACTCTGACTTTTAAAGCGCCAAAGACCAGGGATCAACTGACTGACCAATTATTTCCCCAACGTTCTATGTATATTCGTTTTAAAACTGTATCGGAACTCAATTTTGATAATTATGGGGGAAGAAAACGCATGATCAAAGTTTAAAAAATCGAATTGGTATTGGTACAAAACCCCCGATATCAGAGAAAAACATCAACGAATTAAGCCTTGGTTAAATAATTTTAAGTGTCTTTTTCCTAATAGTTATAAAACCACCTATTTCATTTATGCTGAAATCTTACCAACACCATGTTGATGAAAACTTCTTAACAGAATAGAAATATGATAGGAACGCGATATTAGAGGAATTTCCAAGCTATCTGATTCATTACTAATGTACTGAACCAAGAAAATTGTTTTTTCCAGGCTACCTGGACAAGGGCTGAAATATAATACAATTGTTTTGCAAAATATGCCGGAAATAGAAACTGCCATTGGAGTTCCTTTTAGCAGTCAATTCCTCGACAAATTCATCCATCCATCCACCCATGTGATGCTTCCAATCGGTGGGTTACTTAAATCGGCAAGGTAGACCTACTGAAGCTTTTGCTCCCAACATACCACCGTTTCATTCGCATGTATTATAGCAATTTGAGTGCAAATGGACCTTAACCCATTTCATTTGAGAAAAGCCTGTACAACAAGCATACTGATTTTATCATTGCTTAATTATGACATGTAATATGATTTATGGGTCATGGTTCTTCCTTATTGCATTTCCTAATTACAAGTGATATCAACATGAATATGTATCTTATTTGTTTAGATAGCGATGTATTGTCATATCTTTGCCTCTGGGAAATTAAGTAAGACAATGTACCATGCCAGGGTGTGACCGCCGTTCAATGCCACTTTGAAACTCAAATGACATGGCTCTCTTGGTTAAACGCTTGTATTGCTGTTGTTGTAAGTAGTTTAAAAAAGCACATGTTCCCTTAGTGGTGGCTTTGACCTCAGACATTTCTAGACGATTATATGATGCCAGCTGCCAGATCAATCATATCTTCAACTAGACATGATGCCAGCTGCAAGATCAATCATAACTCCACATTGGCACACACGCCACAGTTCAATTTTGCGACTATAGGGTAGTTTGCAAGGGGACTAACGAGAAATTAGTTAATCCCAAACAACAAATGGATCGTCGTAACCTTTGAACTCCACAACAGCAGGATCGCTAGGAAATGGGCGTTTCAACACAAGGTCTGCAAATATATACGATCTCAACCGATATTTCACCCAAACGCAGTACGTGCAACCGACGTGCAATGTAAATGTGACTCTTAAAGAAGTATGAGCAATAGAAGCATTCTCGAATGGCAGCTGACACTTAAGGGTAACAATTTTCAGTGAACAGTTTGTTCTCATGCCAGGAATCACGATCCATGTCGTAGTAATGAATATGCCAGACGCGCTTCCCAGCATTGTCAAGTGTCAGCTATGCGAGACGCTGACCTTGGTAATAAGACGACAACCAAATATCAAAAAGAGACGATAGGGTATATCAAAAAGAGACGATAGGGTATATCAAGAATGCCATGTGAATGCCTTCTTTTTGATACCTGATTGAGGTGGCGCCGTAATGACGTGACTTTCAGCTGCCTCATGTTCTTAGTGTGTACCTGGTGCAGTATGTCTAGCAGCGAAGTAGTGTCATGAAGACGAAATGTATTCACACCTGCAATAAATCTAGAAATCGAACAACAGACATGAGGATGGATGGTGAACCAACTTTCCACTACACGGTCGTGAATATCTTTAACCTAACTGAACTTGCGCAATGACAAGCAAATGTGTAGGGCGGAATGAAATATGCGCCAATTAACGCACCAAATGATACAACACAGCAGTTTGTGTCACTTCCTTTATCAGTATTTTACTTTGATAAGAAATTCATACGCTATCATAAATGAAAGAAAACGTTGGTAATCTTCTTCCGTAATGCGTCATATAGATGGCAATCCCCACACATGAAGCTCAATATAAACTCTAGAATCACAATCACACGAAGTGACAATCAGCCCTCATTCACAAACCGCATGGCATAAATGAGGTGACGCAGACCTGATCAATTCTCGCCATGTAGCGGTTGGATGGTTGCTGTTTTGCCGTTATCACGCCTTAATGTAGAGCACATTACTTTTCATGGCTTCCTTATCATATACCTTGCTTGATTTATTACGGAAAAACAACCTACTGAACATGCCTTCGCCTCTTTTAAATGCAACATCGTACAGCATCGTGGATATAAAGTTATGTATTAAAAGGGTACAATTTTCTAATGGATGCTGCATGCAAGTCGGTCAAAGGATTCGCGTGGCTGACAAGGACAAGCAGACCACAGTATCATGCTTTTGATGAATTGCAGTCTCCCTTAAAGTATCAAGCAGAGTTAATTCCTCTGAATATCCGATCTCGTTGCTTGCAAACCGATGTTTAGCCTTGACACAAAGTTACTCACGTGGTTTGATGACATGCGTTGAATTTTCATTAACGGGTAGATTGGACATGGCAGGGTTTGCAGTAAGGTCAAAATGACAAGAAAATGGCAACAAGACATTTGACATTGGAGTAGTTGGTTGTGGCAGACAGGAAGCCGATCCACCGCTATCCATTAGTTATTCTTCCACAGCGGGCTTTGCATGAGCATCGTTAGGGACACTAGGATTGCAGATTGTCTTCACTGGGTAACCTTTCGAATATATTCAAAAATGGTGAACCCATTCTTCTATCTGCCACAAACAATGTCACGTCACATTTTGTAGACGAGCATTCATGACCCATAAGTTGCGATGCCTTGGTCGGTAATCAACAGTAGATCGCTATCATGGCATTATCCTATGTGTGGGGCGTGACGGATGCAGAAGGGTGTGTCGACGATGTTGGCTATGCTATGACCGCGGGGTTAAGGTATTTTTTCCCCCTCCGATTCCATGAAATATTTATTCCCATCTGTTTACTGTCCATCTCTAGCAATTATTGCTTGTCGTAATGCTTGTAAGTGATTAGGCGACCACGGTAACTTATGCTCAGAATTAGGCAAAGCTTGGGTTATATTCGATGCATTGTGTGCTTATCACATTGAATGCATGTGGAGCTGAGGCAGGACACTGCCTTTGTGAAGCGCGCATCACCCGAGGGCAATACTAATGAAGTGATGCTAGAAATCACACATGTCTTATTATGTTCAGCGTATACCTATGTAACTCGGCTTTAACTGTGTCCATGACGTTAGTTAGTTTACACCACATGCGTGACAGCTCTTAAACCATATTCGTGACTCAGATTCCGCCATGTTCACGACTCGACTTCAACTTCAACTTGGATTACATGTTGTTCAAGAATCACCTTCCATCACGTGCGTGATTCACCTACCACAATGCCTATGGATCATCTTCCATCACGTGCGTGACCCACCTACCACAATGCCTATGGATCACCTTCCATCACGTGCTTGACTCACCTACCACAATTCCTATGGATCACCTTCCATCACGTGCGTGACTCACCTACCACAATGCCTATGGATCACCTTCAATCACGTGCGTGACCCACCTACCACCATGTGCGTGACTCACCTACCATAATGCCTATGGATCATCTTCCATCACGTGCGTGATTCTCCTACCACAATGCCTATGGATCACCTTCCATCACGTGCGTGACCCACCTACCACCATGTGCGTGACTCACCTACCACAATGCCTATGGATCATCTTCCATCACGTGCGTGACTCACCTACCACACTGCCTATGGATCATCTTCTATCACGTGCGTGACTCACCTACCACAATGCCTATGGATCATCTTCCATCACGTGCGTGACTCACCTACCACAATGCCTATGGATCACCTTCCATCACGTGCGTGACTCACCTACCACAATGCCTATGGATCACCTTCCATCACGTGCGTGACTCACCTACCACAATGCCTATGGATCATCTTCCATCACGTGCGTGACACCTACCACAATGCCTATGGATCACCTTCCATCACGTGCGTGACTCACCTACCAACATGTGCGTGACTTACCTACCACCATGTGCGTGACTCACCTACCACCATGTGCATGACCCACCTACCACAATGCTCATAGCTCAGCTTCCTATGGATCATCTTCCATCACGTGCGTGACTCACGTGACTCACCTACCACCATGTGCATGACCCACCTACCACAATGCTCATAGCTCAGCTTCCATCACGTGAATGACCCACCTACCACCATGTCCATCACTCGGCTTCCACCACGTGCGCGACCCACCTACCACCATGTCCATCACTCAGCTTCCACCACGTGCGCGACCCACCTACCACCATGTCCATCACTCAGCTTCCACCACGTGCGCGACCCACCTACCACCATGTCCATCACTCGGCTTCCACCACGTGCGCGACCCACCTACCACAATGTCCATGGCTCAGCTTCCATCATGTGCGTGACTCACCTAGCACCATGTGCGTAGCTCGGCGTCCATCATGTGCGTGATTCAGCCTTCACAATCTGCGTGACTTGGCCTCCATCATGTGCATAACTGGGCTTCCGTCATGCATGAGATTTGGCTTACACCATGTGCGTGAATCTGCTTCTCTTTCCGTCATGAACACGATTGGCCTTTCGTTATGCACATGACTGGGCTTCCGTCATGCAGATGGCTGGGCTTCCGTCATGCACATGGCTGGGATTCCGTCATGCACATGGCTGGGCTTCCGTCATGCACGCGTAGCCAACTTAGCATTCATACAAAAACACCGCATCCTGTGCATAAGATTATTTCACTTAACTCTGAAGGTTATATTAATTGAGAAGGTAGCCTTGCCCAACCAGCTGCCCATGCTATAGCACCGCTCGTTATTTTATTTTGTATTCGTCTAAGCAATTGGTGTAATTGTTATTCAACCTAATTGTGGTGGTTCCTTTCTGATGCTAGAATGGAGGTGGTGTCTCCTTGACAGCTGATTGTAATGGTGCCTTCTTAATGCCTGATTGAGGCGGTACCTCCGTGATATTTAATTGTGATGGTGCCTTCTTAATGCCTGATTGAGGCGGTACCTCCGTGATATCTAATTGTGATGGTGGCTTCTTAATGTCTGATTGAGGCGGTACCTCCGTGATATCTGATTGTGATGGTGGCTACTTAATGCCTGATTGGGCCTGTACTTTCGTGATATCTGATTGTGATGGTGGCTACTTAATGCCTGATTGGAGCGGTACCTTCGTGATACCATAATTATGATGGTGCCTTCTTAATGCCTGATTGGAGCGGTACCTTCGTGATACCTGATTGTAATGGCGCCTTCTTAATGGCTGATTGAGCCGATACATCCGTGATACCTGATTGTGACAGTGCCTTTTTAATACCTGATTGGGCCGGTACTTTCGTTATACCTGAATGCGATGGTGCCTTCTTAATGCCTGATTAGACCGGTACTTTAGTAACACCTGATTTTGATGGTGCCTTCTTAATGCCTGATTGGAGCGGTACCTTCGTGATACCTGATTATGATGGTGCCTACTTAATGCCTGAGTGGAGTGGTACCTTCGTGATACCTGATTGTGATGGTGCCTTCTTAATGTCTGACTGGGCCGGTATTTTTGTCAAACCTGATTGTGATGGTGCCTTCTTAATGCCTGATTGGAGCGGTACCTTCGTTATACCTGAATGTGATGGTGCCTTCTTAATGCCTGATTGGAGCGGTACCTTCGTGATACCTGGTTGTGATGGTGCCTACTTAATGCCTGAGTGGAGTGGTACCTTTGTTATACCTGGTTGTGATGGTGCCTTCTTAATGCCTGATTGGGTCGGTACCTTCGTGATACATGGTTGTGATGGTGCCTTCGTAATGCCTGATTGGGCTGGTATTTTTGTCAAACCTGATTGTGATGGTGCCTTCTCAATGCCTGATTGGGCCGGTACTTTCGTTATACCTGATTGTGGTGGTGCCTTCCTAATGCCTGATTGGGGTGGTACCTTTGTGATACCTAATTGTGGTTATATCTTACTTACGTGCAATTGTGGCTTTGCCTCTGGGAGTTTTTACGACGGCTTATCCTTCTGAATGTGTTTCACATGTAAATCACCAAGTAGCAAAGTAGTGTCGCACTTAAACAACAGATTAGAGATTATGGCAAGGGGACGGCGCCGAGTGAGATTCTTAGGCGAGAGACGTTGGCTAGACTGATAGTATGTGGTGCTGATGCAAATGTCTCTGTAAAGGGCAAAGCCCCTGAGGGAAATACAAACAATGTATCCACCTACATAGTTGCTATCATCTGCGGTCGACACATCCCTATTCACCCATGTACTATGTTTGTTCACACCAGATTGCCATAACTTTGTTGAATAAACTGCAATTTTGCCAGCAATATTTAATGAAAATTATGCCACAATGCATAACTTCTGTTACCTGCATGAAAGTAGCTTAATTGTCTGCAGTGAAGGAACTGGAATCATTACTAGTGAGTTCCATTACTTGCAACCATCGGGCACTTGTTCTAAGCAGCATGTAATGCATCGATGACACAACCTGGTGCAAAACAGAAACACAGTGCAACATAGAACGCGTCAATGCCTCCATCAAATAATCCGATCATCAATCCATTGGCCCCTTCATCAATTCATTGGCCCCTTTATCAATCCATTGGCCCCTTCATCAATCCATTGGCCCCACCATCTATTCATTGGCCCCTCCATCTATCTATTGGCCCTTTCATCCATCCATTAACCCATTTATCTATACATGAAATCATCAAGCCATCAAGTAGATGTCATGACATGTAATCCTGTATTTATATTGAAGTTAGAGCAGGTCGCATAAACCCATGACAAGTTATATCAATATGAAGAAGTTGAAAATCAATTTAGAAACCTGTAGACGTTATCCACACCGATCTTTTACCATACCTTTACAAACCATACACAGCCTCGGGCAAAGAAATGATTCAAGAAATAGAGTCGCAAAATGCAAGCAATCAGGGTATCGTCGGTAACACTAACCGCGTATACACCCTACACACATCCTAATAAGTTCATAAGAAAAAGCTCCCGACAAATTTCGACGTAACAATCTAACTTTTGTTATTCTGTCAAAGCGGCCATTTTTTTTTATTTCCGACATGTCTGTCTCAACGCTAATGATAATAACAAGAAGTATCATATTGCCAGTCAAAGTAAACAACGAACGCAACATGACAAGCTGATATACGAGGCGCCATTAATCAACCTGTCAGATGCATCATGACGACTGCTCGAACAACACATTGCGTAACAATCGTGTACTAATATAATGAGAGGCAACATACCATATGCGACTACGTAGAGGTAATGTGCGACAATGGTACAGCTAACTGTACAATGAATATTAGCACGACAACGCCTAACCTACATCCAAAGCTGACTAGAGGCATTTTAGGAGTGGTGTTAATGAGTGAATAGTCTTACAGACCTATAAGTGGACACATAGGGTCAGACTCTAATCGACAACTGATGCTGGAACAACGTGGTGGATTATCTGATAGCGGAGCAATCCTGTGAGACAGCTTGCAGTGGAACAACCCTGTGGAACTGCTTGTAGTGGAACAAACCTGTGGAATTGCTAGTAGTGGAACACACCTGTGGAACTGCTAGTAGTGGAACACACCTGTGGAACTGCTAGTAGTGGAACACACCTGTGGAACTGCTTGCAGTGGAACAAATCTGTGGAACTGCTTGTAGTGGAACAAACCCGTGGAACTGCTTGATATGGAACAAACCTAAGGAACTGCTTGCAGTGGAACAACCCTGTGGAAATGCTTATAGTGGAACAAACCTGTTTAAAACACGATTTATGGCACCCGGAACAAAATATATCCATTATCACCAAGATAACTTAGACTTGATGGCTAAATTCAAAAATTTGTTACTGTGTATTGCGACAGCTGACTCGTTACTCATATGTAACTGCAGAAACAGATGCTATACGGATGTTTGTTCCATAGTGACAGATAGAAGCAGTGTCGGCCAGTAAGTTATATAGCAGTGTGAAGACAAAGCAATGTTGATGCATCACTGAGGCCGACAAGTATTTACCAGCAGATGGTTTTGAAAGGGTGCAATAAAGGGACGGTTATTTACCGAACTCAGTGTTTCCAAGTGAGGCCTTTCGGAGGAGGTTCGTCATGATTATATATTAAGTATTTCTATATTTGAAATATCCTCGAAGAACTTCATTTAAGGGTTTTTTCAACTCGTGTTGATTACAACAGATATATTCGGGTACCCCGGCTGATGTACAATTATAATCCCAATTGTCAAGGTTCGCATTGAATGGCAATCCACACCAAGTAATTACATAGCTGCTGACTTGGCCTCGGTCCATGAGAACGATACGTATATATTTAGCAAGCATTTTGGACGAATTGATTGATATGCGTTGCAAAATCATTACGGTTAGAATGTATAGGTTTAATCGCTTGAGCGAGGTGTTTATTCTATGTATGATCTTTCAAACCTGTTGAATACCAATTTAGCTAGGACTATAATTAGCATTGTTTATCAAAACATGGATTCAAGCAAGGATCCGATGAGGGATATTAAATCAGGCGTCATGTCAGTTCTCTGACCAAGGCCACGTTTTAACATTGATGATCAGATATTGGGATAAATACTTGCTCCACAATAAGTTCCGTTAGTTAGCAATCATAACACCCGATCTGGTGCGGGTGGCAGCATACAATGACTGAAACAAACGTACTGTCAATAGCATAGTTACAGGTGATGACAACAAAATAAGACCAATAGCGATTGACTTATCTAAAACAACTTCCCCTCCCCCCCTTATACATGTCCGCACGCACGAACACACACGCACGCACACATACACACACACGGATTAAAACAGTCATTATGGGTAAGAGAAACCAAACATGACATCCTTGTTTTAGGCTAATACTTACAAAGAGAAATGCAATTTGGTAATTGAGCAAAGTTACCAATTCAATACCTTTCAGCCTCTGGCCAGCTCCGAGTCGACCACCCCCACCCCACGCCCCCACACCCCGACACTGTACAATTCCTCTTTGAAGTTGTGCCATGCAGTGCAATATTCTCCCACCAATACAACATATGATAGTGCTACTTATGCTGTAACCTTGAACAAATCATGTTGAATCATGAACGCCAACCTGGCTATGCGCTCTGTTTGAGCGACGATTGTAGACGATGACAATTGCAGTTGTGCTCATTGCCCCAAAACGTCCGTACACGCTCACTTGTGTTAGGACGAAACAGCTCGGGATGTACGGTTCACGAACATAAGGGAGGCAATGGTCGCTAAACAGACGATTCAAGCAATTGACTGGCTTCCTGGGGTTCCATCACAGTTTCCTCACCAATCGTTACTTGCCCCGAAAGAGCAAACTGCTGCGTTAGGTCCACGTCCGGGGAAGGAGATGGCGCGTCCGTCATGTCCGCCGTTTCATCAGGTATCTCTCCTCTAGCACCGCATGGTGAGAACTTACTGATAAAGGACAACAAGAGCGATTTGTACCAGACATGCACCTCGCTGATCCTGACGATGTAAATGATGGGGTCAGCAACAAAGTTGACGTAGAGCAGCAGGATGACGACAGCGTTGAGGAGGTAGGATGATAAGGGATCGTGGATCATGAATCCGACGAGCCCTACGACAGGAAGCGGGAGCCGACAGAAGATGCTGATTATGATGAGGAGAGTGACGGTAACAAACGCCCGCTGCTTCCGGTTGATGATCCGCGTCTCCTGGCTCAGGTAACTCATCTTCATTTGCTTGCGTTTTGTTCTTAGCAGTTTGATCTTGCGATAGATGAGGACGTTGAGGAGGGCATTGATGAGCGTGGAGAGGGCGAATAGGACCATCCAGATCTGGGCCTCAACGCGCGATACCGTGAACAATGTGTTCATTGCCTTTTGCCGGTCCTCCTGCATACATAGCGCTACCAACACGGTGACGGGCACTATGATTTGCAGAGATGATAAAGCCCAGATAAGCAAGAGGATCCGTTTGGTCGAGTTTCTCTCTGTCAGCTCTGAATAGCGCCAGGGCTTACACACAGCAAAGTAATGACTGACAGTGAGCAGGGTGAGGGAGAGGAAGTAGACCGTCATGAACATCCAAGGAGTGCTGCGAAATACATAGGGCAACACGAGCACCAACAGAAGGTCTCTGGAGGGCTCGATGAAGGCAAATGGTCCTCTCGGCCAGTTCTGTGTAACCAGAAACATAGTAGAGGCGAGGAGGTCGGCCACGGCCAGGTTCTGCAGAATGGTGAAGTAGGGAGTGGCCGTGTCTCTGGCCGCCCGCGCTCCCACCAGGAACAATACATTCATGGCTACGGCGAGGATGCCCAGCGCAGTAGCGGTCTCCGATAGAGCTACGGCCACAAGCACCTCGCTGTGTACTGGCGCTTCCATCGTACTGTTGTTCGTGTCGGCATCCGTCGTCATGCCGGCGATGTCCGACTTACTGAAGTTCTCATATTGCCGTGTAACCCCGGCCATATTAACCGGCCAGGCGACCGCCCAGCCGCTTCCTCTTGTGGCTTTATTGGATGGGACTATTATCAAAGCAGCCAGAGGCGGAAAACAAGTCCTCGCCTATCAGCCTCTTACTAGCGATGTCCATAAGTTAAGCTGCTTCCTTCATGACAAAAGACACTTGTGCTCATATTTACGCATTACGCAAAGTGATTATTGCACTAACAACCACGCCCTGGTGTTTAATCTGTGATTTCCACGCGATTCGTGTGATGGAGAGCTTCTTTGCAACGCTGTATCATCAAATGCTTAGCTGCCAACGTAGCAATCTATCCAAACGTAGCCACTTCTATCATCGACTCCTCGTCAGTAACTACAGGTAGCTACCGTGCGGTCGCTTAAGTAGTCCAGTGGGCGCTAATGTGCCGAGCGTCCGCTGCGAGCGCCTGGCGCTGCGGTCGATGCCGCTGTTGCGCTGCAGGAGAGCGCCCCCTAGTGCTGACAGGTCCGTCGCTAACTAGATCATTACTAACACAAACCGGACCGCCTGACAAACGCGCATTCACGGTGATGGGCGTCTACCAATTAGTTAGTTAGTTAGTCTTATTCATTATCTAAGTGATTACGACCATGATGCCGGAACAACAGTTAACCAATTATGAAGTACGTGTTCGGGACGAGAGATTCACATGTATCATGCAACAATTGGCTTGAAGTAAATACATTTTACGAAAATGAATATAAACAACGTTTTAGGTCATTTGAAAATGTAAGATAGACAGTGTAATTAGAGAGTAGGGTGTATATTATTTATCTGGACCAGATAATGATTTCATCCAATTGTTCCGTCAAAAAGACTGCAACATTCAGTTCAACGCATTTCCTCAGCTTATATAACGCTTATTCGAATTGTTTGGTAAATCTAGACGAGAACCATCTTGTTCATTTCATACCAGCATTTTAGATAAATCCATTAACTTGATGCCTATTGCAGCGCGGGCGGATAATCGACTTGTGCTGGTTTCATCATAGCCGAAGACACACCCACACGTCAACGCCAGGGGGCAGGGTTCCTGTCGCTTTATATGTTTACGATGGGATAATGGACACTCGTTGAGCGAATACTTATGTGTGTACCGATAATAATATGTAGAATATTCTGAAAACAGGCTGAGGTGACATGAAAGTGTTTCGCGGGATTACCAAAGCATACATACATACATACATACATGTATGTATGTATGTATGTATGTATGTATGTATGTATGTATGTATGTATGTATGTATGTATGTATGTATGTATGTATGTATGTATGTATGTATGTATGTATGTATGTATGTATGTATGTATGTATGTATGTATGTATGTATGTATGTATGTATGTATGTATGTATGTATGTATGTATGTATGTATGTATGTATGTATGTATGTATGTATGTATGCGTATGTATGTTTGTATAACAGCTTCATTGATCACGTGCTTATCTTTTGAACGTTACTTTTATACCAATTTTGGTAAATCGCGACTTTTTAATCTATAGGATCAGTATTAAACGTACGAATATCATGCGTCACTTAATCACGTGACAAAATATGAAGCACGCTAAAAAAACGTCGAGCTTTGACGATGAAGCTGGTTACATTCCACACGAAAGCATGTACTCATGTCCTAGAATGCATACCATCATTGTTTGATATACAAATTGCGAAAATATGCCCCAATAAACGGCTACAACGACGACATGATATCACAAATATCTTTGAATTAAGCGTCTTAAGGCATCATTTGTATCTTTTGCGATCAGCTTGTGATGCTCCCAACACAGCAGTGTTCATCTTGATATCATCGCTTCAAGTCGGTTTTCCCTCCAAACCGTTCGTTTTTACACCATCTTAGCTATGAACTGGAACATATGTGTTGATTTTCAGTGATAAAGAAAAATCACATGTCTAGGTTGAAGTCGTGCCGGCTGGATGCAGATAAAGGGTCCAACTGATCAATTGAAAGACACGTCGTTTTGAATATCTACCTTCTCTGTTTCCCATCCACCCACTAACCTATCAAGTATGTTTGATTTCTTTTGACCCCATTCACAATTGTTGCTTCATTATGCAATAAAATATAGCCTCTTGTTTCGTTTTGTCAACCTGCATGAAATTGTTTTGTTTTGTCAACCTGCATACATTTGTTTCGTTTTGTCAACTTGCATGAATTTGTTCGTTTTTGCGAAGATGGCATTGATTATGTGGTGTAACTTATACAACATAACACGATTTCCATTTTCCATCATCTTGCAACAGAAAACCATAATAAACCAGGACCTGCCAATGTTGTGACTTAATTACCGTCGGTATTGAAGAAACCTGCCTCTGTTGACTAGTTTCTTTAATCATTGCTATAAAGTGACAACCAGATACTGTCAGTTGATTCCGTCCAATTTCTTTATAATTCGATCAGCTCTCGGGAATTGCACGCACTATGAATAAAAGGTTCTCTGGGAGTGATGAATATTTATACGGATATTACCTTGCCCCGGGAATGATAATTTCGGATGCAGCTATTGATAATTAGTATTATGGGATGTGTGGCTTGGCAATTTGTGACCAACATAACAATAATTCTACGCAGCGCAAATAACGTAAGCATAAACGTCCCGTTAGACCCAAGGCCGGCGAGAAAACCTTGGCCTCTTTATTGTCGTCACACTGCCAACACATTGGACCAAATAGGTCCTGCTTCATGAGATGAGTTACAATTATATGTCTTAGAACAAATGAAGCTCGTTGAACATGACAGTAATAAATTATTGTTTGACGACGTATGTTTAGCACAGTATGAGATGTTCCATGGGTCGCACTGTGCAGATCAGGACAAGGTTTTTTCTCTTCTACTACTTGCCATTCGTGCCTTTTCGTCCCAAAATAAACATTGAACTCACGCAAGTGTTCTGTAATCACGTGGACTAACATTCCGCACCGATCCGGCATCACATATAATGCGCAAAACATTTCGTTATAAGTTTATTACATAACATACTTAGAAATAGAAGGACTAAACGCATACAGGGTGTGGTCCACACGAAGAGAGGACAGGAAGCCTCGGGGCTGCCACCCAGTCCAGTCATAAGACATATACAGATGTGTGAGAGCTAGGAGCACATCACAAAGACCGAAACCGTTGTATTATGGTATAGAGTTGACAGCTGAAAGAGGAAGCAGAGCTTTGAATGTCCTTCATAAAACTTTATTACAACAATTAACTTAACAATTAACGGTATATACTCACACAAGTGATGGATGGTTTTAGGTTGTGACGGTATATACTCACACAAGTGATGGATGGATATAGGTTGTGACGGTATATACTCCCACAAGTGATGGATGGCTATAGGTTGTGACGGTATATACTCTAACAAGTGATGGATGACTATAGGTTGTGACGGTACATACTCCCACAAGTGCAAGTGAAATTCCTCAAGGAATCGAACATGCCATGAGATAATGCATACTCAACCAGCCTACCAAGCACATTGTGGATAACGGCTGATTGCATCTTGAACAGATGATATTTCTCCTCTAACACATAATACAGGGCTGTCACTGGACACAAATGGCTCTCGCAAAAGTGCACGATTCCAAATGGCGTCATATTTTCATCACTTCAGTACTAACCTGCGTATGGTACAGGCGTTGCTTGTGTGGCGATGTTATGTTTAGCAGGTCTGTATGATCCGTTTGTGTGACGATGTTACGTTGAGCAGGTCTATATGATCCGTTTGTGTGACGATGTTACGTTGAGCAGGTCTATATGATCCGTTTGTGTGACGATGTTACGTTGAGCAGGTCTATATGATCCGTTTGGGCAAACACAAATCACCGCAACAAATCAAAAGCAATCATCCGACGCTATTTCCTGAGACCAAATACGAAGCATATCCACTTAGAATGCATCAAGCATACTCAGGGACGATCTCTTAGATCGTGAATAGCTTTGATTGTGCTGATATGAACCCCGCTGCTACACGAATTATATATTGACAAATACATCTGTCACATTAGACTATATTATTTGCCAGTCAAGGCGAACTGCATAGAAGACGTCGTTGGTCCGTATGTCACCATCGTATATTAGACACAATGCTACAAA
This sequence comes from Urechis unicinctus, assembly GCA_034190875.2. Classification (NCBI taxonomy): domain Eukaryota; kingdom Metazoa; phylum Annelida; class Polychaeta; order Xenopneusta; family Urechidae; genus Urechis; species Urechis unicinctus. The sequence continues at coordinate 78,435,576 of CM067350.1, read as the reverse complement.
ACCTTCATTTTCGCTTTTTGAAAGGTTTATCACCTTGTTGATGCTAGATATCGACGTGCTCTGAACGATTGAAGACTAAATAAGGCCTAATGATTAGTCCTATGTTGCACAGGAAGGGAGCCTGACTGATAGCTTTTCTAGCCCACAATGACGTCATGTCTGTCGCCTTTCGTTGGCACTGTAAATAGACCTGCTTTTTAAATAATGCAGCGCTGGACAAAGAGTGGGCGGAATGATGGGATTACCCTGTGATCTAACTTAATAGCCATTAGTGATGAGTAGCTCTTTTGAACAAAGTGGAGCTTGGACGTTCTCGGTCGACTGTTGGTCTGTTGGGCTAGTGATGAGATGAAGATAACATTTCATCCGATGTTGAACTTTTAACAGCTGTTTGAGGTAGCCACATGGGCCTCATTTGTAGCAGAACTTAGCCACTCCTTCAGAATATCATATTCTTGCAAAATACTCACGAAATCGATTCTTTACGGGCGGCATTTGTCTGTGACGTCATAGACTCTTATAGACGCTTGGGAAATTTCTCGAGGAAGCGAACGTGCTTGAGATAAAGCAGGCAGCCCCAGCCTTCAAAGCCCGAAGCTCGTAAATGAGGTTGCTCTTGCAATATAGGACACATGAAGTGATGAGCGCGCAGAGCCCAGATTATCTCAATTAAAAAAACGGTAATTGCATGAAATAATTGTATGAAACTACAGCAACATTTTCTGTTCTAATCGATT
>CM067350.1:78424839-78429839 GCA_034190875.2 Urechis unicinctus | reverse complement strand
GGCGCTGCCGATTCAAGCAGCAACATTGGCAATATCCTACAATGATAACAATCATTCATTAGAATATATATTAAGACGCAATCCTTATCACTCTGTCATACATACATCCGTAAGTTGCTTTATATTAGTCCTAATACTTTCTCATTAAAGGCAAACTACATTTATGACGTCGTTTGTCCTTGCGTCATCAGAATGTAATACCTGCGATGCTATAGATCGCTGTTTTGAAGAGAGCGGGTTTATCATCAGCCATAACAGTGCGCATGCGCTTTAAACATACAGACATAATCATTAAGATCAAAGATTGGCTCAATGTTTGTGTCCTACGTGATGGACAACAATATAGCATTACAGGTAGTTTTTCTGCCCTAAATGACCCGTCATGTCTGTTCGATTGAGCAGTACGGTTAGGGTTCACGTTGCCATCCACCACTGACACTGCATGTTGTCATCCACCACTGACACTGCATGTTGTCATCCACCACTGACACTGCATGTCATTCCTTGTTGTATGATACTGCAATTGGCACCTATATTGGGTGGAATGATGGAATCGTGTGGTCTCACATCCTTACTTATTACTACTAATATAAGGAAGGTGGATGAAAATTAAAATATTGTTCATCGAGTGCATATGTAAGCAGTTCAGACGAAGTTCGTGATATTATGCTTTCAATCCCCGTAAGAATTCTCTGGATAATCAGAGAAAAAGTCGCATACGTACATTAGCAGGAACAGATGTGACAACCTGAGAGTTTTACACATCATTTCAAACAATAGCTGTCTACACAGATATCAATGTCATAGCACGATCTGTGTGCGCATTCCGTGCGTTATCCTCTAACAAAGATGAATGAAAAAACATATCATATAAGAAAAGCGAAAAGGTCATTTGAGGATAGTTTTACGAATCATATTAAACCCAACCCAGAAGCATTTTTCCAAGGTCAAAACTGAAGACTAAACAATACGAAGGTCCTTGGATAGTGCCAATAATGGACAAAGAAGGCTATTGGATAGTGCCAATAATGGACAAAGAAGGCTATTGGATAGTGCCAATAATGGACAAAGAAGGCACGGATTGACTTATTGGTAACTTTGCATCAGCATTTACTGATGAGAAAACAGGACTCCCGGAAACAAATAGATTATTCAACGGTGGTGATGAGGAACAATTAGATAGGATACCTTTTAGTCCTAAAATTGATAACTTCGTTAAATCTAACAAGGCACCTGGTCCAGATAAACTATAGCCACGGCTTCTAAAGGAACTCGCCACAGACATATCGCTTCTTCTCACATTCAATCAGTCCATTAATGAAGGCATTGTTCCAGAGGACTGGAAATGTGCTCGTAATACTCCGATATTCTAAAGAGGCAATCGCCAGCAGCCAACCAATTACTGGCCAGTAAGCTTAACATCCGTGGTGAGCAAAATCATGGTTCAGTAAAAGAAGGCAGAGATTGGTGATATATGGCATTGAATCAGAACGGACGAGGGTTATTATTGGTGTCCCTCAAGGGTCGATACTGAGACCCGTTCTTTTCTTAATCTACATAAATGATCTAGACAGTGCTGTTAACATAATGTTAAAAACAATTACCGATGACATCAAACTTAATTTCAGAGTGAGGACCAAACACTAGGCATGTAACTTACAACAAAGCTTACATAATGAGTTACATTGGAAAAATGAATGACTAATGTTTTTTAACCTACCGAAATGTAAAAAACTGCATATATGTCGGGAAAATGGAAAATGTGAAAACCGAATGGGCGGTTCTGCTCCAGATGATGTGTAAGAAGAAAGTGATGTAGATATCAGTGCAGCTGCAGTAAAGTTCTCGGGAGGATCAGGATCACCATAAGGTATTGGGTGCCACCCTTCATCATGAGGTATTGGATGCCCTCCTTCACCATAAGGTATTGGGTGGCCACCCTTCACCATAAGGTATTGGCTGATTGGGTGCCCTGCTTTACCATAAGGTATTGGATGCCCTCCTTCACCATAAGGTATTGGATGCCCCCTTCACCTTGCCACCCCATCATAAGGATGCCCTCCTTTAAGGGGTGCCACCCTTCATCGTATTTGCCCTTCTTCACCATATAGCCATCATATTAAATCACATGAAAGCATAAGCTCCCGTACGCGTGCAGATGTTCTTATGGCAACAATAGTGATTCGAATCCAATGGACTTAAGACGAACACTAAAGCTGATATAGCCCGCAGGTAGCTTGTATTATGAGAGATCCTCTTATGACATAAGTTAATCGCTTGCCTTCATCCATCTGCATTGCAGAAACCCGAGGTACGGGAAGTTGCAACCGATAATGTCATATAATTGCGTTCAATTCCTTCATAATTCACACAGCAGTCGGAAATTACAGGTACCCCAATGGCATGATGATTATTTATACCGAACAATTACCTTGCACAGGATATGATCACCTTGAATGTAGCTATAGCGTCTGTAATTATACATTGCCATTAACATGCATCATGGGATGATAAATGACGTTATTCACAAATATCTTCAACATAAACCCTTGTTTTCATCCAAAGGCAACAAGGAATCCATTGCATCACCATGGATAAACAGCCCCATGTGTTCTTAGTGATTGTATGGTAGCGCACCCTGTCGAATGGCGTGCAGGTCTCGTATGGAAGTGCTCACCACGCGGTCTCTCTCTCTAACGCTCGCTCGCTCTCTCTCGCTCTCTCGCGTGCTCTCTATCCCTCTCACTCTCTCTCTCTCTCTCTCACTCTCTTTCTCTCTCTCTCTCTCTCTCTCTCTCTCTCTCTCTCTCTCTCTCTCTCTCTCTCTCTCTCTCTCTCTCTCTCTCTCTCTCTCTCTCTCTCTCTCTCTCTCTCTCTCTCTCTCTCTCTCTCTCTCTCTTTCAATACTTACCGTAGAGATGTCACATATATATCAATCCATTTCACAGTTACTGATTCACTAAATAATAAGCTATCATATCTTGGTTCATTTTTTACGTGATCATCATTCCTGCCAGCAGGACGTCTCAACATTTCGATACGATTGTTATCTTTTATAGCGGTCAGCTGCTATACTTATCGATAGCATCGTTCCGTCACGAGCTCAATGGATCTGTAGTACACCCTGTGAGCCACTGTGACGTAGATTTGGTTTAATACTCATTGAAGGCGCAAGAAAAGTAACACTTAAAGTTTACCTGCCAGACAGTTGATTAACTGTCATAACCGGGTAATAATATTCACAAAAGTGTACACATGTTCCTCGACACCAACGGTGTTTTGAAGCCAATGAAGGGACTCGGTATAATTCATACCGCTTAATAAACCTGACAGATACGAAAGAACAGGTGATCATGTATCATTACGTGACCTCACTATCAACCTCTCATCCTTTATTTAAAAAAACTACATAAGATTATAATCAGTTCATAAGCAAATGGATCAGGTTAATATTATTCATTATGTGTAATAATATCAAAGCAAGAAAAACCATTCAGAATTTTCCAACATCATGCAGGAAATAAAGTCCACACATGACTTCAGTTAATCGTCAACCTTGCTCGTCAGTATTAAAAAGCCCGCTTCTGTGGAAAACAGCCTGCAATAATGGCCGGAAATGGCATCCAGATAATGGCAGCTGGTTCATTCAGTGCCCTCATGATTCACACACAAGCCAGAAATTTAAGTACTATGAATAACAGCCTGTGATGGGACGATTTTTATACAGCAAAAAGCCCCGGATGTACCTATAGCGCCTGTTGTTCAATGTTACTAATTACATGCTTTATGAGAATCACATTAGTTTGTAACCCACTAAGCATAATGCAATGAAACGCATTAGATTACACTTCAAAGGCAGTGAGAACTCGCTCACCTCGTTATGGCTGGCATACTACCAACACAATGCACCGAACGGCTTCTGTCACATGAGGTCAGATATATTAGAGAAGATGAAGCTAGTTGTGCGTCGCAATAATTCAATATGAAGTGATGACGTAAGTTTGGTGTATACAGTAATATGCCTGTACCATGTAGCTACTAGCGTGATGAGGACCTGGGGCCGTATCCATAAAGAAACTTAAGTCCGCAAACTCAGGTTTTTGAGACGGCAAGCTGAGCTGGCCGTCTTATCCGTATCCAAAAAGAATCTTAAGTCTCCTAGCGTGCTCAACTCTGAGTCAGCAAGGTAGCTGACTTAAGTTCGCGAGCTCAAACTTAACAATGGCGGTCCAACGGTAATGTTTCCAGAAAAATGCTTTCACAGATCTAAATAAGAACATGTATGTTCTTAAAATGAACCAAAGCATAATCAGCCGTTCGTTATTTATGTCACACCAATTTTTATCGGGATATTTGAATTATTTACGCAGCAAGTTGTTTTCGTAAAAACGAAGCGGGGAATTCTTCACAAACAATCGGGTCGCTTAGGAGAGGCTGTTGTATCCTAGAAAGCGAGGCAGCTTGCAGCAGTCTAGCTCCGAATTAGGAGCGTTTTGCGGGATAATCTGAGTGGATGGGAGTTTCCAAGTGAATAGAATATCCATTCACGATTGGTCATGTTACAGATAAATTTCTTAAACTTCATTAATCATATTTCGTATGATTGAATATAAGAAAAGCAGGTGCCAAGCCTACAAGTATATAAATCAACTTCATGATAAAATGGCAGATATTGAAAGTGCCCCCAAAGCACACCAACGACAAGGGTTATTTTGCAATAAAAAAAACTCCGCTTTATACGTCAAATACAACGACATGTCATCGTCTAATGACGCGCAGTGACCCAGAAACGCGGGAATTCCGACGGCAGTCAAACAACAAAACTCAACAAGGATTGTTTGTATTCATCGCGGAATAATAATGTTATTGGTGCAAGCATGGTCGATGAAATTATTTCCCAATCGTGTGGATTAGCCGTGATTATATTGCCGATTATAAGATCTAGCCAGTTTGCAAATCGTCTCCATAAGAAACAATGGTTCATCGTGCCGCTGGCGTTG
>CM067350.1:78404839-78419839 GCA_034190875.2 Urechis unicinctus | reverse complement strand
AAAAGGTGTCAAATAGCTTTGTACGAATGTCGGGGTGACAAAAGCCGTATCTGGGCATCAAAATATTCGTGCGATACAATAATTCTCCTACAGCCTTTTCGACATTTTATATTCGCATCATTCTTATCATGACCAATATAACTTCCAAGGAGAAAAGTCTCATGGTATTTTTTTAAATGGCTCCACTTAGCCGTTATTCAAGATTGGTATAACATTGTGGAAATTGTAGCACAGCAACATACTTTTTCACTATTGAACGTTACATCATATTCTTGTATGTATTCTTCACATGTTGAAATCATAAGCTTAGCAGCAGTGACTGAGGGCGCATGGAGTGTTAAGTCGACAACATCTCCAAATGCACCCATAAACTGATGACCGACATGACAACCAATATTACTGCGTTCAGGACGATTAAGAAGCTCGTCCATATAAATACAGAAAAGAATCGGCGATAACACCCCCCGCCCTGCTTTATGCCATTACTGCATTGGAATGCCTCAGACACATCAGAGCCCCATTGAACTAACAACGATTGGTTAAAATATATATATAGGATCAACTTTACAATAGTAGGACACAAACCTCTTCGTATCAATAATTGAAACAATTTTAATTAACTCTAGCAAATGCCCTTGATGAGTCTGGCATCACAACATAACATTAACGTCAGCCTTATGGGCCTTAATATTCACCACAGCTGCCATGACCTCTCAAACTGTACATAATGATCAGATTCGCATTTGCCTGAATTGCATCTTTACATAACTTGGTCATTCAGCACCACTTTTATGCGCTCAGAATCATCTACATTATACGACACACTATTATACAATTCTTTGTATTTTGTGGAGAATAATTCTCGAATACCAATCTCGACTCTCACATTATCAAAAGTTGCTGGCACAGCACTTGACTTACTTACTAATGGTCCTAACCTCAGACCAGAAATCACGTCTTCAATCGGTTGTTAAACGAGCCCCGCCCTAGTGGGTTTAGGGGCACGCCGTCATCAGGTCCGCCATGCGAACGCGGCTTGGTCCTTGCAGCAACATGGCTCCTGGGGACTCCCGCCCCTGGAAGTATAGGATTTGTTTCATGCTTGCGTTCCATAGTCCATTCATGGCTGGGTACAGATGATGAGTCGTCGGGTTTCTCATCCGGGCCAGCGGTTGGTACACTGCTGCGCTCATCCCCCTAAGGCTTGGCCGTCACCTGTGTCTCGGTCGTTGGGTGCGTTAACGTACCTCCCCCGTCCTTGAAGGCATGAGCCGTTGCCTTCCCTGCAGCTGGCGGGCCAAGAACAGATTATGAAGTCCGCCTATCAAGATCTTACTACTTGACATAGCTGGGGGGTTGAAATCAGAGTTTTTTTTTCTTCTCCTAAGTGAGCTGCCGTCCAAGGCTACGAGCCCCACCTACCCGAAAAATAGCCCCACCTACCCGAAAACTAAAAAAAATGGTTGGCAAAATTAGCCAGTTAAGAGGGATATGAGCACAGAGCGCGGAATAATGGTCCAAATCTAAGTAGTCCCATAAAATTAGAGGAATCATATTGCTCATTGAATATCGGCAATCCTGCTAAATTATGTCTCTTCCATTCGATCTTATCTATAGCAATCCCAACACAATCGTGGTTGTGACACGACCCCAATCATCTCCGTAACCCCCACCCAAATCATCACCGTAACATCACCCCAATCATCACCGTAACACCGCCTCAATCATCACCGTAACATCTCCCCAATCATCACCGTAACATCACCCCAAACCCCACTATAACACCACCCCAATCATCACCGTAACACCACCCCAAACCCCACTTTAACACCACCCCAATCATCACCGTAACATCACCCCAATCATCACCGCAACATCTGCCCAATCCTTACCGTAACATTGCCCCAATTTCCACCTTAACCCCACACCAATCCTCACTATAACATCACCTCACTCATCACCGCAACATCTGCCCAATCTTTACCGTAACATCACCCCAATCCTTACCGTAACATCGCCTAAATCCCCACTATAACACCACCCCAATCATCACAGTAACATCACCCCAATCCTCACCGTTACATTACCCTAATCATCACCGTAACCCAACCCCAATCCTCACCGTAACATCGCCCCAATCCTTATCGTAACATCACCCCAATCATCACCGTAACCTCACCCCAATCATCACCGTAACACCAACGCTGATCTACTTCTCTTGAAATGTATGGCAATCATAACGAGTCAACAAAACAACTGATTCTCTAGTGCCTCCACTCGCTGATATTCCAATTCATGTTAACCCACTGTTTGCATCATTTTGTCCTCTTATGACCTCGTTTCCACTCTACTGATGACATTCTGTATGGTAACTTCCTCCAGGTGAATCCCCAAACACATATGTAGAGCTCTCAATATTGATATGCCTCGAACATAAACAAACAGACAGACAGATATTCACATTTTATAGATATCGACGCAGTGGCTTCTATATATTTTCACAATATTGGGATTTATTATTTGAAAACATGACAAAAAGTGGCTATTAAACCATGCCATGTTTTTCTGGTCAAATTCAGATAGTTTTCCTCATCTGCTGTCATGACCAGCTTACTCTTGTGAGTCTATAAGGGATACATATGTACTTACACGCAGACATCTAGCCCAACAGAAATAAAAAATATTATCAGGGTTAATGCACTTAATAAAATACATTACATCGGCAATCAAGTTGCTAATGGCAGCAATAGGATCGACTATATGATATGAATAGATATGCAGAAATGAGATGGTATTCAACGTGCACCTGCAATATTCAACAAGTGCAAGAATTATTTGCCGGGCAGGGGAGGGGGGCTGGGTCATGCAGTACATTGGAAGGGTGAGCACCTTTCATTGTGCAATTAGTTTTCGGGGTTTCTATCTCCACATAGACGTGTATTTAATTGTATGTATTTGCAATAACGCCAAAAAAGCTGACACTATTTTTAGCCCCTTGCACTGAAATATCCTTTGTTGTTTAAATTGCGATTCAACACCAAATCAAGCAGCTACGTGGCCAGTATCCTACAAAGAAGCATTCTTATGAATACAAAGTATCAGAATCGCCATGAAGATGCGCGTGCAAAGATGATTGTTTATCGACCAATATCTTAGATTGCAGCACTAAAGTGTTTGCAGCCACAGCTCCTCCGATTGCAGCTTAAGCTCACCATCGTGCCAATATTCATCTTGATATCATCGCTTCGAGTCGCCATTTTTCATAAATTACCTGGTACATAATGCAATCGTTACAAAAACAAACAATTGTGAAACCCATTTTAGGTTATCTGACTTCAAACCATATTTTCAGTGACTTGCTGATTTTCAATGCCAGCAACTTTGCTGGTTGAGTTTATCCCATACAGTGAAGAAACTTCAGTCGCGTTTGTCGGCTGTGACCATGAACTGAGGAAGCCGACCTCATTTGAACCAGAAGTCTCCCCATGGCAAGCCCCTGTCGTGCTTCCATTTGCCATAGATTATCGCACGGTCAATACGCAGGCAGATCGCTCTCACAAACTGAACGCAATGCGTATGGACAATCATACATACCCATTAGCTCGTTGTGGTACACATCGACTTTCATTATTACGAATTCATGCAAATAGACTCAAGCCGTATGATGCACCCCCACTCCCCACCCCGAATGACTCACCATTCCTATGCCAGACGACCATTTGGACGACCATTGCCCGGATGATACCGACGAAGGGCACGATGCAAATGATACAGCTCCTTCATAAGCGGTCGCCGACACACAGTTACTACACACCTCGGCCACAACTACACAGCTACAACAACGCCATCAATAGTTCGCAGTTATCTCAAAGATTCAATGGAAAATCACAACTACCACTAAATAATACAATATTCCAACCTATCGCCACATTACTTAGGAATAACATGATAGAGATAATCAGGTTACTTATAGAAAGGACGCACACTATCAAGCTGGGAATCAGCGTCCTGCATTTCTCACAATTTCATCACACATTTCTATATCCACAGAACGAATCAGGGACTGGCTAGAAAACGACTGAGGATAAACAATTGTGGGTGCCATTTAAATTACTTCTGTGCCCTACATGTCTTAATTGATTTTGTTCCACCTCACTTCCGGTGCCAACATCGTTTAGCTAGAATTACTAGCAAATAGGACGCGAAGAATAAAAGACGTGGGGGCCTTAAGAGATCACATCTATGCAATGGTGGCCTAATCTAACAAATTAATTCCTTCGTTAGTGACACATGCCTCTGGGATGAGCTCGCACCTGTCTGCAACAAACCTAAGAGTTTATGATGCTTTAAACCTCATTAAGCACAATCTCAAGGACCTCTCTCGGTGGGCTACGGGTGCAAAGGAGTGCAAGATCAAATGTCTTACACAGTAATTTCATTACTGCACAAATCAAACATTTAAAACTGATTCAAGGACATATGAGCGCCTTTGAGTTAACATTGCTTGTGAATATCAATGAAATGCTACAACACAGACATCCTGCATTTAGCGTTCTACACTTGTCACCCGCTTATATCTAGAATGTTGACAATATTCACTTCGCCCGAACTTACAAAATTCCATTTACATAGCTATCACCATACCCATTATATCGCCCTCACACCTCGCGTATATTTACCAAATAACGTCCATTCAAGTTCTTCTAAACCACACAACTTCCGATGCCTCCATTCCAAGCATCTAAAATAATATTGGGCAGGCTGTTAGTGGTGAATTGCAGGTGTTTGCACGCTACCTTTGTATTTGCTTTAAGCGTGGCCATTTTAAATGTGAACAATACATATATGCTGATTCCGTTAAGCTTCATTGTCATACAATATGTAATCTGCAATAGTCCCGAATATATGTATTTGTACGGCAAACATATTCTTTGTTATTTAACAATGTTATGCACCTTGGATATGGTACTGTCACAAAGTGGCATATAGCTTATTCAATAACTGTAGTCAACCACTTTGATAACGATACGGTAGAAATTCAAGCGCAAGACATTTATCACACGGCTTCAGCTCCATTTATATGATCGATTGAGGAAGATTATCACCTGAAACTGAATCGTTCAAGAAAAATCCTTCAAGAGCCTCACAGAAGGTTCTACTCGCGATGCAACCGGTTACTGTCAATCAACATAGATTTGATATTAATCAACCACTCGCTGCTGAGCATTAAATAAACAGGGTTAATGAATGTAATGACAGGAATATAGCAACATAGGAATATAAGCACGTTGTACTTCGAATGTAGAATGTAACTTCACTTGTGCTGTGAACTGCAGCATATTGTATGACCAAAAGTTCATCATTTCTTCTATGCTTTATGACCACAATGTAACATTCAGAGAATACCTTTTTGAAACCCTCTAAAAAACCAAAATCAGACGGGTGATAACAATGGGAGTAAAATTTAGTTCATTGGCGGAGATAATTTAAGTTTGGATCAACAGTGTAGCTGACGGAAATAATGATCATGTTATCAATGGCTAACCCAGTAAATTATTCCGAGCCAAAAGCCTAAAGACGAAGTAAAAATCTGATCCCTCTTGCGTATTGTCTGGAGGTTAAAGGTCATTATCCGCCATGTAGACTAAGAGTAGTTCCAACATTTCCCTGTCACAGGTGCATCCATGCCTCTGGTGCATCCATGCCTCTGGTGCATCCATGCCTCTGGTGCATCCATGCCTCTGGTGCATCCATGCCTCTAGTCCACTGATTTTGTTTTGTCTCTGGTTGAATATACCTCTGCGACTGTGTACAATAAGACAGTCTTCCATGCGTCATGTATGAAAAATATAGTTACGCTAAATTGTAAGTCACAAATTATATAGATTTTTCTGTAACAGAAACAGATTTAATAAACCTCCTTTCCTGTTTTACTTCTGGCTGTCAATTAGGATGAAGTTTATTTAAACTCACCTGCTCAAAGTTGGAGAAGCAGAATAGCATCCAATTATGGACAGCCGCCCATTCCACAGACAGCATCAATGTACTGGGATCACCCTGGGATCACTACTCGTATGATACACACTCAACCATATTAAACGCCTTGAAAAGCCATCTTTACATCACTTTATACATAAACCGAACGGCTTGAGTTTATCGAACGTATTGACGTGACAAAGATAGTTCGGTCACCGTGCAAAGTACTGGCGTCTTGGTAACCGACTTTTTTTCTTAGTTCAATTCCTTCAGGATCTACAATTTGCATGAGAATGTATATCCTTGGTACAATAAACCCAGCCTGTCGGCACTTGAAGCGCTTCCAATGACAGCCATGTTGGTTACCGGAATCACTGAGTTGTTCATCAACGAACTGGACAACTTCTAACATGTCAGAATACTGCTTCCGTTGGAACAGATTTTACCTGCCTAACGTACACGTAACGAGTCCGTAAACGTACAACTATTCTGTGTCTTTTTTCGACTCCCTAATCGGAGTTTTATTAGGTGTATATCAGCCTGTGAAACACGTTTCCGACAATATATTCGTCCATTGATCTCGATTTTTCGGACCGTTTTGGCATATGCGCGTAATACGACGGCCATTGGCTCCTGAGTTTGTGACGTCATGTGTCACCGTCCAGCCGGATTGTGCGATTATTTCCTCATTTGTTTACATGGGAACTGTGGTAGGTGTGAGCATAATCGTATTTTATACCGTCATCATGTACATCATATACCGCAATGAATCACATCATTTTATGAGTACTTGTTTGCCTAGAATATATTGAATTGTGACATACTTCTATTATGTAGTGTGAAAACGGCATCTTGTTCCTGTATCCAGGCCCGTTTCATGGTTGTCAATAATTGATTCGCGATTCGTCTGTTCTGAAACAGAAAACATCTTTTCTTGTGGCTTTTATTTGGTTTAATGATAAAACGTTAAATTTGTTCTGAAAAACTAGTAATTCATTGTAATGCCCTGTACCAGGTGTTCATGTGACTCATGTAGGCCGATGCTTACAGTGGCAGAAAGCAAATGCTGTCAAGAAGTTGCAGTGCAAGCTTTGGTTGTGGCCTGTATAACAGCACATCCAGGGTTTATCTCTGGGTGCCTGTGTCCATGGATACTAGAAATATCCTACAATGATTATTGTCAGAGGTACAAGAAGACTCATTCTACTCAACATGAGTAAGTATACTACACAATGGTCCGGTCAGATGATACCCAATACAAATTATTCATGTACTGAAGGAAAAGTAGTAAAAATCTCTTTATATTGCCGATTGTTCCGATTCATGGCATATCGGCAGCTAGTACAGTGGTGCTGGGGTATCTAGTCAGACATCACAGAGTGCCACTGCCAGCTTGTGCTGTACCAACAATTTGAGAAGTTTTTCCTAAGGAAAGTTAAGTTTATATTGGTTTGAAACTGCCACCGTTGAAATAACAAAGGAACAAAAAAGCTTAATGTGTGTTTTATTCTTTTGTTTATATTAAGCTGTTGCTCAAAAATATATATTTACAAGATTGATTCTCAGCAAACCACAAAGACGAAGCAGTTATTGAGTTTCATACAACTAGCTTAGCTTACCTTAGACCCATTTAACATTCAAATTAAAAATCAAACCCTAAAGCATGGACGTATTGAGCATTGAACAGTTTGATGCTTTCGTGACCGGAAATGACGTCATTAACAACCATTATATATTTTACGACGCAACTAACCGCGTTAATGACTGAGAGGCGCTGCGACTTGACCTGATTCCCGCAGGCAGCCGCGCCCACCAAGCCGAGCGCCGTGCCGCTGTGGAATTCATTTGTTCTGCGCGACAGGGCGGCTGCAGTGAAGAGTCAGCAGAAATGACACCCACTGAAATTCAAACATACTTTGTGAAAAAAACTGTCAGGTATTTAGTGCAGAAAATTATACACTTTGTTCAGAATTGAATGGGCTTCCTTCTCGAACAAACCAATTCATAATACGACCATTCACGACTAGTCAAGGTCCCCTAGCCTGATGGCTGCGGGCGCTGTTGACATGTTACTGATATTCAGTAGTCTCGCCTTCAGGTCTAGGCGAGCTTAATGTCTTGAACTGGACAGGCATCCCAGATTTGGGATGCTCCAATCACAAACCGTGTCTCGGTCACTCTCGGGTACTTTTGAATCGTTGTCTCTCATTGGTTTGTTCTACAAGTTCCGAAGAACTTGTCCAACCGGACGAGAGATTTTTATGAGCCGGGCACCCATTCTACAACACCGTTAATCACACAGTCGGCGAGAGAAGCAGACGCACAACTGGTTCTTTTTAACTGACTATTACGTAAACATACTATCGTGTAGCTAAGCGATTAAAGCGCTTGTCGTGGTGCCAATTTGAACTTTTGAGACGCCCCATAATTCCAGAAGACATTCACTGTGTTCTCATTGGACGCAGACCACTACAATGTCCATGACGTCACATAGAACCGAGGGTGCGTATCACAAGCCAGACACGCGCAATTAAAGTTATTGATAAGAAATCGTGTACAATATAATCCCACAAATTCCTATTTTAGCATATACTTGTCCTTTAAAGGCCAGAGCGCGTGAATTTCTTGATAACTTAACCCATGCGGAAAAATAGACCGACAGCTGCTTCCCGATCCATGGCTCCTTGGTTGAAAATTACGTGGCGGCCGCCTGATAATTACGAGGCGGCAGCCAGATCGTTATGAGGTGGCCGCCAGATAATTAAACTAATTCGCCCATGGGCTTCCGCACATGTACTCTCATGAGAAATCCCCTTCCATGCTACTACGCTCACAAGAAAACAGATCCCACACCCAAGCCACGCCATGCCATGTATATATATATATATATATATATATATATATATATATATATAATATATATATATATATATATATATATATATATATATATATATATATATATATATATATATATATATATATATATATATATATATATATATATATATATATATATATATATATATATATATACACAATCATACTTGCACCTGTAAATTATTTGGTATAAATAGTTTGTCAGCAAAAACGAACTGCATAAAACATGCCGTCTGTCCATATGTAATAATGCATAGATAATGCGCTGCCTCATTGTCGGTTTGAGGAGGAGAGCTGTTGTACCATGATATCGCCAGTGCATATGCAGATTCATATATTACAATCTATCAAGACAATCAGATTCATCAATTGGGACGTGATGAGTACTCTTACAGTTAGCTTTTTTGGATAATAGCTGTATTGGGCCTACGTGAGGTAACGCTTGATTCTGTCATCTAGTACTAGCTAAGAGGCTTACAGCGTGAGGTAGCTGTTTCTGGCAATGATGCCGTCATCCATAGACTGTACACTACTACCTCCCTGTTAGCTGTAACGCTTTCGTCATCTAGCACTAGCACGTGACACTAACTCCTTGATTCGTGAGGTAATCTGATGCTGTCATCTAGCACTAGCACTGTACACTACCTCCCTGTTATAAGCGTGAGGTAACGCTTGATGCCGTCATCTAGCACTAGCACTGTACACTACCTCCCTGTTATAAGCGTGAGGTAACGCTTGATGCTGTCATCTAGCACTAGCACTGTACACTACCTCCCTGTTTCACTTCATAGCCTCTCTTATTACTGACCATGTGATTTGGCGCGGTCATGGAAGAGAAATGGCGACAAGATGAAGTCATGAAGATAGAGTTTGTTCAGCCGGAGTTCGTGATGGAACGATATCATGGCTCGTAAGTAATAGCTGGACAGAAAATCAACGACTGTTTTCGCAACGTTACACATCGTCAACTTCACACGTCGAAATGTCCAATCACCTGTTGTGCGCGTGCGTGCAAATGAACTAAAGCAGTGCGCAGTCTCCGTGATGTGTCTTTAACAAAGATGAATTGAAGGGCACATCATATTGAAACTCTACCTTCCCTATTTCCCAACCATGTACTAAGCTCAAGTATGGTTGATTTATTTTGATCCAAGTCACATTCGTTGCTTCACTGTACATTGCGCAATTGCCTCTTATTCCATTTGTTACGAGGCCACCTTTCATGCCACCATGACGTCCATTCGTGGCACTCTCCCGTGTGTCACCATTGTGGTGATGATTTGCCATGGAAGAGCTGTTTCTATGTCAGCAATCCATTCAGGCTAGTCATTACCGAACCGAAAGCAAGTTGATTGTCATTTATTTCCAGGGTATTAAACACACAGGCTAAGCCAGATGCTCTTCTGCCAGCCAGAGTACTTAAAAGTGAATGAAGAGACGCGGTAGAACTTATGACGTATGTCAATGCTGATGGATATTGGAGGAGAGTTTATCATGTGTATCTCTACACATCAATTCCTTACACAGCCTGTAGGAAATTGTGTAACATTATAAGCAGTGCCTTTGTTAACATTGGTTCTGCGTAGTAATTTGTAAAGACGAAACACCATTTACATTTTCCCAACATCATACAACACACACCCTTAATTAACCAGAATATACAAAATACGTGATTTAGTCACCGTCTGTATTGACGAAACCTGCCTTTATGAACGATTGCCTTTAAACATGGCAGCGTGCGTGAAGCGGTAACAGGAGAATGACAGTTAATTTCATCGGACGTCTTCATGATTCAATTAGCAGTCGGAAATTGCACGCGCGGCAAATAAAAGCCCTCCATGGAACGGTAATTATTCTACCGAAAAATACCTCGCACTGGAAATGATAACCTGGGTTGCATCTATTAGCGCCTGTCATTCTACTATGGATAAAATTCATCAATGGAGGCGTGGCTCGACTGTTTGTGACTTCCCCTAAATGCCATGTCGAACAGCAACATGAATGCCGTACATTATATCCCAGTCTTCATCTGGACGAGAGATGCCTCTCAACTTGTGGTCGTCACCCCGCCTACTGATCGGGTCATTTGTCGTTCGGAATATTGAATTCCGACAAAATACTCGCGAATACGATTCGGGACTGGCGGTGCTTGTTTGTGACGGCATCAACTTAAATGTGAGTTTCATATTCCTCAAGCAACTTGACGAGTTGTGAGATAATGCCTACTTAACTAGCCTACAAAGCTTCAAGCTCATACAGGATGCGTTTGTTTTTCCCTGTAAACGTGTAAAGTTTGTACAAAAGGGGAGATCTCATTAATGGTGTCACCCGTTAGCGTGACAAGGCCGCGAAAATGACATGTCTACACAGATATGTGACTGGAAGATTATCTTAAATTGGAAACGAGCGCTCGCGATATAATATGTCGTCTATCATCGTGTCGAGGAAAGCGATCGGTATCGGAACTTCGTATCTGTGTAAATGGGCTAGACCATTATGATCCGGATAGTAATCTGGCGTATTGTACATTAATATAGAATACAACGATAGAAATACGCTGCCACAAAGACTGCAATCTGCAGCATATATCAAGCCGACTTTTGACCTGACCTATGAATCAAGCCGACTTTGACCTGACCTATTAACCTCTGGACAAGTAGGGCAAGTGACTTTGAATGGAATCGGCCAGCCGAGGGTGGCGGAGGCACCTTCCAATCAGGCCATTCACGAGATATATGATAACATCCCCATTTCTTCTCCCATCGACATATTACCGATATACCCACCACAAATTGCAATAGTTTCCAAACCAGTTTTATTTGAGGTATTAGGTATCTGGAAGCATCGTATCCAAAATATGCCAAAATTTGTTGATTGGAACCTATTTTGTATGAGTGGAACATATTTTGTATGGACCCGATTTACCCCTAACCCCTTATTTTTGATAATTATAATAAGTCAAAAATGGAAAACAAATATATTTTCATTATGGCTTGTTTGTACAAAATGATCATATTAATCATTTTAAAAGCTTAAACAAAATATTTTGATTCAAACAATTAAGGTGGGTAGGTACACATTTCCTATTTGAATGTATCTGGTAAGTCATCACATCTAGTACCAGCAACAACCACAGGTTGGAAAAGGAGCAAAGGATCTACACTGACATCTTCATCTCTGATCTACACTGGGCCTTTGGTATCCATTGTAACAGCTTTGTCTTTCTTCCTAAATGTGTAGTCAACCACCTTTTTATCATTGATTGCAGCAATTGCTGGCCCACTTGTTTAGCCGTGTCATAATTCACATGTGCATGTGCAGGTAGCTCGGTTGCAATGTTCCTCAGAGCCTGTGGTCCTTCTGTACTGAAAGGGTTTTTCTGCGACAGATATTGAATGAGCTGATGAACAACAGTGAGGTTTTTGGCTATCCTGGCATTGGTTGTCTCCTTGTGTTGCTCACTGGTAGTAAATGGTACTCCTTTAAACTTCTGCATCGCACTATTGACCTCTGCACACGTGGGAGTGGAAAGAACCCAGATAAGGCGTTGGGTTTCTGTTAATCCTCGTCCCCTTGTCAGGCCTCCGAACTATCAAGCTATAACTTCATATGACTACTGCAGATTAACCTTCAAGATTACTATTATATCACACATAATAGATTACAATTACATAACTTACCTAAAAGATATTGTAATCTCAGTGGAATTAATGCCCAATGCTGATTAAGCACATACAGGTTTGGTGTAGATGTATCATATTGATAGCGACGCTGTTGCACCGTCTTCTACATTGTCACACTACACGTTAAATGTATTCATGCTATTTGGGGTCAGTGGTATAAGGCATTGATAGGTTACAAGAAGGGGAAGAGCATTCGGGGTGGGGGAAGTGCTGCTAAATAAATAGATAGGTTGCAAGTAGGAAAAGCAGGTATTAAACTCTAGACCCCCATCCCCCCAAGAAATCAGATGTTCTTCCCTTTTGGACAACTGACTATTTGATTTTAATATTAAAGGTACAAAAATACAGCTGAGTGAGGTGATCAGGTGAGTGAGGTGATCCAGTGAGTTAGTGAGTGAGGTGATCAGGTGAGTGAGGGGATCATGTGAGAGAGGTGATCAGGTGAGTGAGGTGATCAGGTGAGTGAGGTGATCAGGTGAGTGAGGGGATCAGGTGAGTGAGGGGATCAGGTGAGTGAGGGGATCAGGTGAGTGAGAGGATCAGGTGAGTTAGTGAGTGAAGTGATCAGGTGAGTGAAGGGATCACGTGAGTGAGGGGATCAGGTGAGTGAGTTGATCAGGAGAGTGAGGGGATCGGGTGAGTGAGGTGATTAGGTGAGTGAGGGGATCAGGTGAGTGAGGGGATCAGGTGAGTAGGTGAGTGATGTGATCAGGTGAGTTGAGGAATCAGGTGAGTGAGTTCCTGTGACAATTGTATATAGTATCTGATTAGTAATGAGTGGCTATCTTGTTTAAGAAACATTGCCTGCTCACTCATGATATTACATTTCCAATAAAGGATAAGGTTATTCCATGTCGCATTAGTTTCTCCATTAAAATCTTCTATTAAGGTAATCTGGCTTCAAACCAAATTTTCCACAAGACGCTGATTGGAAATACCAGCAAGTTTGCGAGTTGATTCAATTCAGTGAAAATACTTGAGTCGGCTGAATATCACCACCACTGGTCTCACAACCACTAGTATCACCACCACTAGTATCACCACTACTAGCCTATCCTCCACTCGTCCCACCACCACTAGTCTCATCACCACTAGTCTCACTACCACTAGTCTCGCCACCACTAGCCTATCCACCACTCGTCCCACCACCACTGGTCTCATCAGCACTAGTCTCATCACCACTAGTCTCACCACTACTAGTATCATCACCACCAGTCTCATCACCACTGGTCTCACCACTACCAATCTCACCACCACTAGTCTCACCACCACTAGTTACACCACCACTAGCCTCACCACCATCAGTCTCATCATCGCTAGTCTCACCACCACTAGTCTCATCACCACTAGTCTCATCACCACTAATCTCACCACATCTAGTCTCACCGCCAGTAGTCTCACCACTAATAGTCTCACCAGAGCAACCAAGGCAAATCAAACCATTAGGTGTGTAGGTACCTGGCCAATGGTCATCAGCAATAGACTTTTAATCAGGTGGAGTTAATGCATTACTAGCTTACGTCCTTAACAAAACGTATCAAGTTTGTTTTTAAAAGAATTCAGTGAACTGGCTGAAATTATCCTGGCTGCTAAACCATTCCATGGAGCCACATAGCGATTGGAAGGCTAATTCTGTCCCAGCCATGGGTTTTTTCAAGATGTACAAATGTCCCCAAAGTCGTATCAGCCCCGTGAAGCTGAAAAAACATATCTACACTAATATCATCTGATATATTTAACATTTCGTTTATATGTATGAGGTCTCCATGGAGACGCCGTGTTTAAGAGATGTTAGTGCTTACATATGCCATTTTCTTTCGCAACCATAAAGTAAAGGCGAACTGCATTACAAAGGTCGGTGGTCTATAAGTCACTCACTGGACCTTTTATGGGTGGAATGATGGAATTAACTATTGGTCCGCTTATTATGTCTTCCAACAATAGTTGGAAGACATATTGGTTTAGCCAGATTTTTTTTTTCTCCAGTCAAGGTTTTTCGGGCTTTTCTCCGGAACGGTTAAACATATCAACATGAAATTTTGGGGAATGATAGATCGAATTGGGACAAACTGCCGATCCAGTTTGACGCGCATGCGCAGTGTTGGAGGCTTATGGGATCGATTTTTCGTCGATTTTTTCTCCATAACTACTGCAGTTACGAACATACGAATTATATGGTTGTAACAAGCAATTATCGTAGCATGGAATAGGCGAAAAAAATACTTATTTTCACCTCTTGTACTTTGTATAATGACATGTATTTTAGAGTACCTATCGCGATTTTTGCTACGAGTTCTCTCCTCGCTGATATCTCTGAAACGGCTGTATTTACGCACATGAAATTTTGTCAGTATTTAGAACTTGGCCTCGTGATAATGATTGTAACAGTATTTTTAGCATTCACAGTAACAAAAAACAGTAAAAAAGACGATTAGTTCCAAGGTTTTCTACTGCAGCAGCT